>CM036340.1:8734867-8857044 GCA_020615435.1 Telenomus remus
AATAAAACAAACAGATATCATAATTAAATGATTGATAGACGAAATGTGACTCAAAATAAACCAATCAAAATAACTTAATTGTAACACAAATTAAACTAAATTATGGGAACTACTTGTCACTTAGTGGTAATCCTACAACAAATCATGAGAATCTCATTATCATGACGGTTCGGCAGTAAGCTTACTAACTAACAATGAAACGAAAACAGGAATACAAATGAAATACAAAAGAATGAAAGCTAATACAGAAAAAACGAACATAATGAATACAGCGAAAACGAAACAGACGGACAACTTTTGGTCACAAACGACAGCCTAAGGATAGTGGCGGCGAGAGCTAGCCCCAAAAGGGTTACGTTTCGCCACGAGAATAGGCTGCCCTATCGAAGGACAGGTGCGCAATGTCACCCCTCCAGGTGCCACAATTGAAGCACATCTCGAAGTTGGCTTTGTGTAGCGAGGAGGGCAATTTGATCGGCCATGCCCCAGATGAAACAAATGAAGCATCCTTCGATTTCTTGGCGATACTCGAGATTGTCGTCTACGTGTGGCGACGAATAGAGGTTTGGTCCGGTCGAAGTGACGCCATGTCGAGGATTCCATCGTTGACGAGCCTCCGGTTGTCTTGGCCGCGTTGTTCGCGGCGCGGGGTTCTCGGCTTCGCGCCGGTGTGTTCCTCACGCCGCTGCTCTTCGCGCGTCTCTCTTCTGCCTGACGCCGTCTTGTTCAGTCAGTAGTATGAAAGCAGATCTGACAGCCAACCAACAAATTTTCATGTTCAAAAAATGCTTAGACATCAAAAAAATTGCTTAGACATCAAAAAAAATTTGTTGGCGTATCGGCTTGCGCAGGGGACAGACCAGCCATGTCGGGATGCGTAGGGAGCGGTCCGAACCAACATATTGGTAAAAAAGCACCGTTTTGAGCGGTTAAAGACCGGGGGGAGGGAGGGCACGTGTTTTGAGGGAAAGTTCAAGGTCCATTTTATTTATTGAAACATAACCCAAAAATAAAAACACAGAGATGCGCTCTCGAGAGGCGCGTAGACACGACTGAGCGGTTCGTCTGTCTGTAGAGATATTTACAGTGTTCGTTTAGTGCCGAAGAAGAACGAACATGACCGAACATTCCCGAAACATGCTTCGTATGTATTGTAAAGAAGGTAAGGATTTGAATAAATTAACCATTTTTCATATGATGAATTTTTATTTATAAATATTTCACATATTTACAATCGTTTACATTTAATCCGTATCGCTAGTGTAGCCGAAAGGTCGCGAATAAAATTCACCGTAAGGTCTTGACTTTTTCAAGACTTTGCGGACCGATTTTGTTTCTTTGCGTGTCACAATTTCGTAAAACCTTGTGCGCCGTATGGCATCGGCCGAAAGTATGACAGGCTCGGAGCGCAGACCTTTCGCAAACTGCTCGACAACCTGATGATTAATCTGATCCCGGTTGCCATAATTAAGACACACGCCTTTTATCTTACAGACTATTTTCTCGCTGTTATCAGTCTTGTTACAGGTTGTAAATGCGTAAGCTTTAGGTCCGATACTGCAAAACAGGCGGATGTACTCGCCTTCTGGCAGTTCAGAGACCATGTCGCCTAAATAGGGACCAGTTTTAATATCGTCATCACCAGGTTTCAAGGTATAAATGACGCAGTCTGTGTCAAAATATTGAACGCGATCTTGCAACTGCTCTAGATAGGTGTACAGTTTGAGACGAGCTTGTGCAGTCGTATAGCATGCTAGAACAACATTCGTCGTCGGAGAAACCTCGATAGCTTCGCCGATTAACTCGTATGATACGGCCAAAGCCTCTTCATTGATAGGTAAAAACCCTACAATGTTAAACTGAGGGTCAGTCAGAAGATCGAGCAGTTCTTCCCAGTTTTTGAGTATTCGGGTCTGCCTTAAATTGTCCCTCTGCCCGGTTTTACCCCACATTGAATTTAGACCGATTTTAGCTACAGCGCGCAGTCCGGGGTTCTTAACAATCTTTTCTATATCGAGTTTTATGCCTTCGGCTTCTAAATAACCTTTTATGTACCTAGTCTTGTCCTCCGGCGTGACACAGCCTTCAGGAAAGCCACTGGCTTCCTGTTTTATCTTGAGAAGACTGTTTATATACCCGGTAAAAAGCCCTCCCTCGCCCGTTTCTTTGTTATATTGCGTCGTTTCGTATTGCCAGATCTCAAATACGCGTAAGATTTTGTACCCCAGACGCACCGCGTACCGCAGCTCGTCAACGACGTAAACACCTTCGAACCATCGATCTTTTTCATCACGGTGCAGACACGCGGTATGACTGCTTGTTTCCGCACAAGTGCGACACAAGGGAAAAAGGAGACGCCCGTTCATACGTACAGGCAAGAGAGGGTGTAATAGCTTGCGAGGGGGCAGAAAGCGGCAACTCACAAGGCCTTCGATTCTGTCCAGACAGATATCTTTACCAGTCAGTCGTTCACACTCCTCGCCTACGTATACAGACGCGTGACCGATCGGGTACTTTCCGTATTTATTTACAAAAGGGTACAGGCTATTTATGTCAGCGTACATGATTTTTTCGTCACCCTTACACTCGTGAAACGTCGCCATGTTACCGACACGTCCTCCGAAAAAGGCATCTCGAGGATTGAGAGGTTCGGTCTTGGACTTATCGCACGATTCTAAGTAAGCAGCCGCTTCAGGGTTGTCTTTCAAGAACTTTCTAAACGAACACTCCCACTCCTCGATCAGGTTGTAACCTGCACGTCTAATCCGCTCGGAAATTATGCAAGTGCGCTCGTAGCGCTCGTTCATACTTTCGAGGACTACTTTATTCTTGCCTCTTCCTGAGGTAGTCCTATATTCACGGTTCGGCTTGAAGCACTTGGGACAACTATGGAAATAGCAGCCCAGGAAGCTATAGGCCGTTCGAGTTGCCTCAACGTACCCGTCAACTAGTACACCTATCGTCAGACGAATTTCGCGACCCCGGCAGCGTGCTGGATGCGCACGCCATCGACTTTCTCGCGCCATGTGAGCCACTTGATAGCTATAGCCGATTGGCGATCAGCCAACCTGTACCCTCCGCGAGGTATCAGGCCGATGGTGTTTTCAGCTAAGAAGTTTTTACGCAACATACGGTTGCACGCCGAAGCTATCGTGCAAGACTCCGTTAAAGGGCATACATTGCCAATGTCTAGAAATATTTTTTGAAAAGCGCGACACGCCAGCCTCAGAATAGTAACATCCATTTTACAATAATGGACAATTTCTTTTTGAAAGTCGAATACGTAATTTTTCGAGCTCAGATCGTCGTGCCACTCTGAAAACTTTTTGTAAGTCTCGACGCTCATGTTTTCAGGGGAATAAAATTCTTTACTAGGAAGCTTCCCTTTGAAAAGGGCATTCTCTATTCGGTTGAACCTATGAGGAAAATATCCCTTCTCCTCCTCGAATCCGAACGTTTTGGGTAGTTTGCTCAGAGCCATATGAAAAAAATTTAGACTATCGATGAATACGATCTTTTTTGCGTAGGTCATCTGAATAATTTTAGTCCCGTTCAGAATAAGCGAGGGTTCTTCGCGGTACTTCTCGATAATATGTCGCAATATGTAGGCGGCATCGTACCCCGAACTATTGTGAGCGATGCAGACAATTTTGGAGAATTTAGTATTCGGTTTTAAGACATACTCGCAAAACTCGGCGACGGGATTCGAGGAAAAAACATGTTCACGAATGTTACACTCAGAGCACCAGTGCGACATGTCGGCATCGTCAGCGCACTTTGTGCAAAACTGCTGAGTGACGCACAGGTTAGGAATATGTTCGTACGCGTTTTCTGAACTCTCCAGCAGTGTATCTTGGCGCGATTCGAAGTCATAAAAAACGAAAAGATACTTTTTCTTCTTTTTTTCTGATCGTCATCTCTCAGAGGCTGCATGTAGCACAGGTGCTCGCGTTCGTTCACACTCTGCTTACAAATCACACACTCTCTGAAACCGCACGCGTGCTCTATCTTACTATCTATCCTTTTCATACACACTTCGCACAGTCGGATAGCCTCACAGACGCTCGATGAGCGCGTAAACGACCCCGGCTTCCTGTGTCGCGCGAGACAAGCTTCGCCGAAAAAATATCTCCGACATTCTTTACAGCGAATTTGCGGGGCGATCTCGCAGCGAGGCTGGGCGTGACACCTGAGACAGATCTTACGGCAGCGATGGGAGCCCTCTTTATAGTAACCGTGATTACAGTCGGTACAATAATGTCTCACGCCGAGAGCCCCTACAATATTCAGGACAGGCTCGAAGTGATGTCTTTCCTCGTAATAGAGAATCGTTAAAATATGTGAAACTCTGCCAAACTCGCGCATGACTTCTGAACGTCCGTCAAAAAGAGGGTTCCGATCTTTCTTTCCTAAAGTTTTCCAAGTGTGAATGACGATCGCTGTTTCCATCCTTGTGTGGAACTCCTGAAACGCTGGTAACTCAGCGAGGGTGCAACCATCTGTGGGAATTTCCACTCCAGAGTTACGTACAAGATTAAGGGCCGCCGCTTTCTGAGCTAGCCCTGGGGCTCGGAGTCTTACCCACCGACGATGTTTCTCACCGGACCTCGCCGAGCCTCTCAGTTTATAGGCCATTGCTGCAGCGAGCGCGCGAGGTAGACAGAGATTGTCATCGTTTCTTATCGTCAGAATGGACTGTCTCTTTGCATTATTGAGAGTCAGTTTCAAATTTCTTCCAGCTCCTTGAACACCTTCCACGACAGCGCAGCTGATTACGAGCTCCTCGTCTATATCGAAGCCGTCATTGCTCTGAGCGACGCTGTAAATAAGGCCTGCTAAATGCTCGCTATCAGAGTCTCGTAATGGGCGGAACGAGATACCGACATCTCCTTTCGTAAAGGACGAGGACTTGCATGTGAAACCCACATAGTCACCCTCTCTATAGTCTGACGTCAGAGCGGAGTGTAGCTCGTCGAACGCTCGCTGCATGGTCCCTCTCATAATCTCCAGAGGTATAGGTTTTTTCAATTTCACAGTCAATTCGCGACCGTGAGTCTTGAATCGTCTGTAATAGCGACGTGTGTCGGAGACAATCTCAAAAGTATCCGCACTCTCGCTCAACGCTCTCCCCCCGCCACTCTGTCGCTGCGGCGTCACAGGAGGCTGCTCGCGAGGCTCCTCAGCAGGTACATGGTCGGGCTCTCCTCCCACTACGATACTCGCAAACTCCTCATCGAGTCCGTCAGCAAATTTATTTGCTTTTTCATGTTCCGCCTCTTGCCCCTCCGCCGCCGTCTCCGTTTCCCAAGCCGTCGCGGGGATGTTTTCAAACGCAGTGTCAAAGCTGTCATCCAATTTTTTGAGCGTATCTGTAAACAGTTTTTTGTAACTTTTTATAAACCTTTGGTGTTTTGAAAAATGTTAAACTGTGACTTACCATAAGCTTTTGAGCACTCGTTGTAAATGGCGCACATTACGTCACCAGAGCTAACCGGCCGCCTGCGTAATTCCTCAAAGACGATAGCCTTCAGGCGGAGGTTGGAGAAACATGATTTTTTGTACGCAAGTACAATTTCACGGATTGTCAATCCGCTCAGAATGTACTTGATTTTACGTACAATAGCTGCGGTGCTCGGGGTGCCACCCTCTCTGAACCGTGTCTCGAGCGAGCTGCTAAGACGTCGGTTGTGAGGCAGGATGTACAGGATGAGCCCACTGAGACAAGCGACTGCTTCCTGACGATCCATTTTCGATAATGACAAAAAGTCGCAGTCATGCAAGTATTAATCACGTAGAGGTATGCGACAAGCTCTGACATGTCAAAGTGCAATCCGATATACAGAAGCGGGTGGGGGATTGCTGACATTGCGAAGAGATCTCGGAAGTACATTGGCAGTTTTAATACCTAGCTCGTTCAGTCGTCGCGGTCCGGCAATTAAACACCCGAGAGATGCCTACTTACACGGAAGTTCTCAAAGCGATTAATGTTTTCAACGGGTGGGTGACGGATTCATTCAGCGCTCGTGCAAAAAGATGTCACGAGGATACCAGGTCATTGGAAGACGCTTTGGAATGTCTGGAAGAGGAAATGATTGAGAGAATCGAGGGTTTCATGTCTGATATGAGAGACGCAATGCCTTACCCTACGACAATAAGTTACGAAACAATACGAGAGGTGGAAGCGGAACTGCTTAATTTGGGCGAGTTTATCGATCGTGTCAAACACCAAATAACTGCGAACAGCTTTAAGATGACCCGTTACACGGTGAATTTGGGACTCAGACAAAAAATGTGTGACCTGTACAAAATTGTCTGGAAAGAGGGGACAACAGGCACGGACACGTTTGATGACGACACGTCTGATGACGCTGCAACATCGCCCAAAAGAGCTCGAATTTCAATCTAGAAGTATAACAAAACAAAAAGACACGAAATCTGTTCATCAGTCTGTAGACGACCCGGGAACCATGAAGTACGTCGTAGACATGCAGGGATTCACGGACAACGAGAACTTGTTCGTACCCAAGGAAGTAGCAGTGGTCTCTTTAGACGATGACTGGTCATTGGCGCACTGGATCGTGAAACCTCCAATTTCGCAGTACGGTTTGACGCATGCGACAAGGGTAAAGAACGACTGGGTAACGCACAATCATCACGGGCTGAGCTGGTTTCGAGGAACATCGGATCTGAAGCTGGTCATCTGTCAGCTTCAGAAAATCACGAAGAACGCGGAAGTTGTCTACACGCGCGGCGAAAAAAAGTGGGATTTTCTGGTATCGATTCTGGACTCCCCTGTCGTCAACCTGACAACCGATTTGAGGAACCCCTCCTTCGAGAAGATGCCTCCTGTCAGTGAAAAGTGCGCCTATCACGCGAAAAACAAAAATTTTCGGTGCGCGCTGAATTGCGCGCTTCAAGTACGTAGATGGGTCCTGGAGGGAGAGCGGAAAATGTGTGAAGGAGGGGATTACCTATTATAACGAGTAAAATAGGAAGGCGCCGGTCATTACACCGAAAGTAAAAGCGCCATGAAGACGATAGTGGACAACCTCATCGCAGCGCACGTGTACCCGCTGAACAAATCGCGATCAAAATTCGCAGTCGCCGGTCTGGCGCTTCAGAGCAGCGGTTACTGGACACCCGAGGTCGTTATCTGTGGCCAAACATGGCAGGGTGTCAGACTGTCACCGAAAGAGTGGTCAGCTCTTACGTCTTACGCAAATCGTCTTCAGGCTCAACTCGAAGGTCTGAGATGTGATCCTGAGATCCAGATCTCCGCGCGCTGCTCGCTGCTTGTTCAGGACGCCTACGGCGTTCGAGCTGTTATTCTAAAGACCTTTGACGGTAAGTGTCTATTTATTTATAAAAATATTAGAATGATAGAATAGTGCTTTTAGTAAATTATTCATTACATTCGCAGATTTTGGCAAAGAGACGACAGTCACCATGCACAAGGTCACGTTTGACGGCCTGATGCACGTTGCGGCCTGTATAACGGAGTGGGTATCTTTCCTGGAGTACCACAGCGGCGCTATCGACCACTGTTACGACCAGGTCAAGAAGCTGAGATACAACGCGCGCTCTGGTGACCCTCTGACAATTGTCAAGGAGTACATGTCACCGTTTGACGAGTTTATGCGCAGCGAAATAATTTTCGCTATCGTTTGTAGCGAAATGATTCTGTACGACGAGAAGGAGAGTAAGAAGAACGATGTAAACACAGAGTACCGGCGTCAGCATCAATATCAATAAAAACAATGTTTACCACTTACTGATTTTTAACTGCTTCACCTTTCCCTCTTTTTTCTATTTTCAAGTTAAAATAAAAAAGATTTTTGCGGTATTTTCATGATGCTGCACTTTTAAGTTTTGTTTACAAGAGTTCACAAGATATTTGAAACCATGTAAAGAGGAGGGGGGATAGAGATAAAACTTTGACGTAAGCAAGAAAATGCTCATTCAGCAAACGTCTGTCACGATGAGCTCTTACAAAAAACTTTTCAAAAACAATTCCTATAGTCCCAACAGCGAATCGAACGGCTGTTCCTGGGGCTGCAAAAAAAAGTCCGAGATTGATGACTCCAGCAAAAAGTGTCAAGGACAGTCGTATCAGAGCTACAAAAATGACGACTCAAAGTCGACATCGACTACAAGCTCCGACTTCAGTCTAGGTTACGTTTACGTTTATGGTTTACCTAAAAACGGTTTTTTCAAAAACTAGAGAGGGTGGGAGAGATGAATAAAAGCGTGGAGCGCTCAAAGTCGTGTCATTCACCCGACACATGTCAGGATGAGTTCTTTGAAAAATCCTTTCAACAGAGGTTCCTACAGTCCGAACAGCGTATCCAAAGGCTGTTCGTGGAGCTGTAAAAAGAAAATGGAATTCGATGACAATTCTGGAAAAACCATTCAAGCCAAGACTTACAGAAGTTATAAAGACGAATCGATGTATGACAACAAGTCGTTATCGTACCCGTCCACGATCTCATCATCGTCATCGTCCAGTTCGGCCTACGGATTCGGTCGATGGGGTTACGGAGATAGAAAATGATTCTCTATAAAATTGGGACCCTGACAAAACAGCTCCAGTGAAGATAATGATTCTACCGTTTAAACATCCGTTCACAGCGACAGTATGCGGCCCGACATCTTCTGGGAAAACCGAATTTGTCAAAAAGTGTCTGAAATACGAGACCATGGTTTTTGACAGAAAATTCGACAGGATTCTGTTTTACTATGGTGAATGGCAGCCAGCGTATACGGAGCTTGGGAAAGGAATCGAGTTCAAAGAAGGCCTCCCTCAAAGCAGCGATTATTCGAACGACCCTGAAAAAACCAAGCTACTCATAGTGGACGATCTGATGCGTGAAGCGTCGGCCCATGTCATGGTCGATCTGTTCACGAAGGGTAGCCACCATAAAAATTTGAGCGTTATGTTTATCACGCAAAACATGTTCCATCAAGGCAGCGGACAGCGTGACATCTCTTTGAACACAAACTACATGATTCTTTTCAAGAACCCTCGGGACCGCGCACAGGTCCAGCATCTAGCCAGACAGGTCTGTCCCGAGAATCCAAAGTTCTTACAAGAGGCCTACTTCGACGCGACAAGCAGACCGTTCGGTTACCTCCTGCTCGATCTGAAGCAGACGACACCAGAAAACTGTCGTTTGCGCACAAGTATTTTCCCTGATGATGAGTTTCACTATGTCTACGTCCCCGTCAAAAATCCGATAAAAACCGAGGCCTCCGACTCGCACGTACCAGTTCACCGATCACGATGGTAAAGCGAAGACCTGTGAGCGAACGTAACGCCGCAATTCTACGAGCGCTGATCCATCTCCCGAAAGACCAGCGTCTGGCGATTCTTAGACGAGCAGATACAGGCTTGATTCGATCTATCTGCGAGTGCTCGCTCAACACACTTAACGGTAACGTGGCAATCAGCAACGGAGACAAGCGGAAATTACGCAGGTACGCTGAGGATCTTCGAAAACTCTCGAACAGCGACATCTCGCTGAACCGTAAAAGAAGGTTCATCGTGCAGAAGGGCGGTGGATTTCTGATTCCCCTTCTATCGGCTATTGCGTCCGTCTTGACTGGCACGCTAGTAGGCTGATAAAAATGGAACATGCGAAAAAACTGGTACTAGTTTCGCGCGATTATCTGGACAAGATGGAGGACACTGTTGAGCGGAAAAACACTCGCAGCGTGCAGACGCCTGGAACGTCCGTTACCAGAGTTGATTCGGAAATGAGCGACATACTTGACCTCAAAAATATTGACGATTCTGAAAAGTGGAAAATGTTCCAGCAGGCGCTCGTTCGCTTTATGGCTGCAAAAAGCATCGAAAATGCTGAGGTTGCACCTAAAGCACCTGCTGAGGCAAGGCTCGAAAACGAGACCTTTTCCGTGTCTGAAGATGCAGTTATCGCCACAGTTCCTGGTAAATATCAGAAAAAAGCCCGGCTGCTGCTGAAAGCCTTGCATAATCTTCCGCGTCAGACTTTTGCGTGGGATGGAAACGGTACTGTTAGTATCAACGGTGAAAAAGTTCCAAACTCCAACATTGTTGACCTCGTTAACGAGGCGATGAGGTCGAGAAAAACATCAAATCCTCCGGGTCGGCATCAGTTTGCTGTTCTCCTCGGTGCTGCAAACATACCGCGGGAATACGTCGGAAACAAGGACTTGTGGAGTATCGCGGCACAGCCTGTAAAGCACGGTTATAGCCTCACAGTTCCGACTCTTTTCAAGGGAGGTTCAGAATCGGACGCGTCTGTACGACCTGCGAGCCCTTCATCGGACAGTGACGAGTACCAAAGCGGCAACGGTCGAAAGCGAAGAAAGACTGGTACGTCTTGGTCGCGCCTGAAATAATGGCGACCAGAATTTTGAAAAAAATTTATTACGATCCGTCAAAAGCCGCAGGGTTTGCAGGCAAACGTCGGTTGATTACCGACACATCATCGAAAAAAATACCCAGAGAGACTGTAACGGCCTGGCTGGACACGCAAACGGTCTACAACAAACACAAACCTGTAGTCAGAAAGTTTAGACACCGGATGTATTCGGTGGACAACCCCGACGATCTCTGGGAATCGGATCTTATCCAGATGACTGGTCTAAAAAGTTACAACGACGGTTACTCGTTCCTGTTACTGGTGATTGACGTCTTCAGCAAATATTTATGGGTCCAGCCGATGAAGGATAAATCAGCTCAGTCTGTCGTCGCTGCGTTTCGCGAGATTTTGAAGCGCAGCAAACCGCGCATGGCTCTCTGTGTTCAAACGGACAGAGGAAAAGAATATTTAAACTCGCAATTTCAAGCCCTCCTCCAGAAAAATGGTATCAAGTTTAGGACTGCCCGAAACCCATCAGTCAAGTGTGCCGTCGCGGAAAGGTGTATCAGGTCTTTGCGCAGTAGAATCGAGAGATACCTCGCCTACACACGAGGACGGAGGTACATAGACGTACTGCCAAAAATCGTTGCCGCGTATAACAGGTCTTATCACAGAACGATACGTACAGCCCCACTGAGCGTCACGATCGACAACTCTGCAAAAATTCGCGAGATTCTGCGTCAGAGAGAGAAGCTGATTCGTCCTGAAAAAGTTAAATACAGCATAGGCGATATCGTTCGTATCAGTACCGCAAAAACAGCGTTCCAGAAAGGTTCGCAGTCAGGCTGGTCAGACGAGGTGTTTTACATTCGTCGTATATCGGATTACAAGGAGCCTGCTGTATACGAGCTCGCTGACTTAAACGACGAGCTGGTGGACGGTATATTTTACAAAGAAGAACTCAGTAGCGTGGGCTTGCGAAAACCACCGCGCACTTTAAAAACCGATAAAGTTTTGGGCAAAAGAGGTCGAGGTAAAAGTCGTAGGATTCTTGTAAATTGGAAAGGCCTGCCCTCAGACCTCGTCTCGTGGATTCCAGAATGACAAAGTTCGACTTTTACATGACCCTACCGAGTAACGCTAGTATGGATTTCTTCCCAAACAACAACCCTTCGAGCTATACGACGAAACTTCCTCACGAATGGAGACTTGTAGGCGAATGGGTGGTGGGTCTGAGCGAGATACAGTTTCCGCAGAATTTTTCCCACATCCCGGCGCACGGTTCAGAAAATTTCGTCAAGTTATGGTCGGCTAACAAAAAGAATTTCAGCGACGATCAGAAAAGCATCAAATCGGGTGTTTATAAGGATCTCCAGTCGCTGCTCGACGAGATAAACACAGCATCGCCTGTTGCGGGGCATTTAAAGTTTGAACGTGACTGCGGAAGCCACATCAACGTTACACGAACGTGCGAGTGTGCAAATACGGAGCATAGGTTCAGACTGTCGCGCCCTTTATGTAAAATTCTCGGCTTTGAATACAGCGAGGAAGATACGCTGCTTGATAAGAACGGGACATTAAGGTCCTCGCGACCTGCCTCACTCTCGCACTGTCTACCGTCTGTTTTTTTCTGTTACACGGATTTGATCGATTCGCACGTTACGGGAAATGTACAGGCACCCCTTCTGCGCGTCGTACCAACAGATTTGGCGGATTTCGAGTACGGAAGTGTACGTCTGAGGTCGTTCGCTAATGTCAAATATGTCCCTCTTTTGAAATCTATTTTCAACACCGTCGAAATAAATATAAGGGACGAGTTTGGCAGAGAACTGTTATTTGATCACGGGACATTGACAGTGACGCTCCATTTTAAGAGAGTCGACTAATGAGTTATTATCATGATCAAGACGGATACGGGCGTATCAAGGTTTATGTAGGTGGCGGCCCTCAACGAGGCAACGGAATTGGCTCCTTTCTCGGAGGGCTTTTTCGTAGAGCTATTCCTATATTGACAGCTAGCGCTAAAGTCGCAGGGCGGGAAGCAGCCAAAGCAAGTCTTGGTGTGCTGACAGATATAGCTGCCAGGAGACGACCGCCTAAAGAATCTATAAGAGCTCGTCTCCACGACTCAACGGCCAATCTGAAGCGAGCAGTTGACGAAAAAATAGACAGGATAATGACAGGCTCTGGATATAAGAAACGAAAAGCCGTTCGCACGGCTCATTCTCGAGCTGTACGAGGCAGGCGAAAGACCGTAGGTCGTAGGAAAAAAACACGCAAAACGAAAAGTAAGGTTAGGAAAACACTTAAACGTCGACCGAAAAAAAAGAAGACAAGCCGCGCGGTAGCTGACATCTTTGGATAATGGCCCTCTTACACCCTAACTCGTGCGCCTGTATGAAGACGGAGCTCGATCTGTTTTCTCTACCGCCGACACAGACCGCTATAGAGAGCGGTACATGGGTTTGCTATAAACCCATCAGCTCGCTGACTGACGATGCTCCCATCGAGTTTATGGTGGAGGGAAATAGTGGGTTTTACATTGACCCGGCCCATACTCTATTATCTGTTAAAACAAAAATTGTTCCGCGAACCGCCGGCATACCAGTTGACCCAGGCGCAGGTCCTGTCAACAATCTGCTGCACTCGCTGTTCAGCCAGGTTGATGTTTACCTCAACCAGAAACTGGTCTCGCCGCCTAACAACTCGTATGCTTACCGAGCGTACATTGAGACGCTGCTGAATTATGGCTGCGATGCGAAAAGTTCGCATCTACAGACTGTTTTGTGGCATGCCGACACAGCTGGACATATGGACTCAGGAGGGAATGAAAATGCAGGGCTCAAAGCACGAAGGGCCTACTTTGAAGGGGGAAAAACGGTCGACCTGGTCGGACACATTCACATGGCTTTGAGTAACCAGGATAAATTTCTTCTGAACGGCGTAGAAATGAGGTTGCGTCTTCACAGATCCCACGATACATTCTGCCTAATCGACGCGTCTAACACTGCGGCCCTGCATATTGTCGAGGCGTCGCTGCTCGTACGTCGCGTCAAACTTAGCCCTGGTGTTCTGCTTGCGCACGCTCGAAGCCTCGCTTCAGGAACAGCAAAGTACCCCATAACGAGAGTGGACTGCAAGGCCATCGCGATACCTAGCGGTGTTCATGGCGAGACTCTCGACAACGTTATTCTCGGGCAGCTTCCAAAAAGAATCGTTATAGGATTCGTCGACAACCAGGCATTCAACGGGAGTATAGCCCTCAACCCGTTCAATTTTAAAAATCACGGGATAAATTACCTGGCTCTTTACGTGGATAACGTCCTGGTTACACCAAAAGCGCTGCAACCTGACTTTGGTGACAAGCTCTACGTGAACTGTTACCAGAGCCTCTTTTCCGGCTCAGGGATACATTTTGGAGACGCTGGAAACTGTATTTCACGAGCCAGTTATCCTGAAGGGTTCTGTCTCATGGCTTTTGATCTGACACCCGATTTGTCGGCACATTGCGAAACTCACTGGAACCTCATCAGGCATGGAGCCGTGCGCATCGAAGTTCGTTTTGCAACGGCTCTACGAAAAACAGTTAACTGTCTGATATACAGCGAGTTTCAAAACGTCATTGAGATAGACGCCAGTCGTCAAGTCATGGTGGACTATGGCTGCTAGGCTATAAAACTAAATACCTCTGGCATAGATGGTCATTCAGCTGAGCGACACCGTCAATGAATACACTCGAGATTCGAGGCGCTCTGCAAAATCTTCCTGTGATAAATAAAGGCGTCTGGGCAGCTGATAAGATACCTGTTCACTGGCCCCGACCCGCAGCTTACGTTTTCAACTGCGATCGAGCTAACCTGCCGGGGTCTCACTGGGTAGCCGCCTACGTTGACAAGCAGGGCCATGGAGTCTTTTTCGACAGTTACGGTAACCCCCCAATCGTCCCTGAGCACCGACGCCGAATCAGGGAGAATTGCAAATTCTACGAATGGAGCAATAAACAGATTCAAAGCGATAAATCCACGCTTTGCGGGAGCTTTTGCGTTACTTTTCTATATTTTATGTGTTATAACAATAATCTTGATTCGTTCTGTAATCTCTTCGGAGACGATTTCGATTACAACGACAAAATTGTTAAACAATTCGTTGATAGAGTTAGAAAAAAACATGTAACTGATATACCATGCACGCGCATGCAAAACTGTCGTGCACGATATGGGCTGTAATTTAAAACCGAAATAAACATGATGTTATAATACAAATTACATGCACAGACGTGTTTTGACAAATTCCTTTACCTCTCTTTTTATCTATAAGCTAGCTGTAGCGATCATATTTAATAATAACAATTATCAGTCTCAATGTAACCATGTTGACCTACGGTCGTGCTCGTCTTGCGCTGTTTCTGTTCGCGAATTGGGTCGATGACGAGTTTTCGAAACGGTTTGCGATCGTCTATTCGAAATATAACGAGGCAAGCAGTAAGAGAGGTCTCATCCTGGACGAGCTCTCTTTTGTACAAAGCCAGCTCGAGCGCTTCCCGTCGGAACCCGAATCGTGGTTCCTTCAGGTAACCGGTCAGTCGAAAGAACGGATCATTGCCGAACATGAGCAATATTTAAGCGAACTTGAAAAAATGCACGAAGACTGTTATTCTGAAGAATGTGAGAACAAGCTGCAGAGCGATGTCTATTACGCAATCATGCAATGCAGAAACACATCTATGAAACTTTATACTTCTCTCTTTGAGGAGGAGGAGAGAGAAATTGCTAGGAATGAAAAAAGCAATTAATTAGCAAAAACAGCGGTAGACCAAATAATACATCTCCGTACGAGTCTTGGCTGGAATTTTTGCCGCGCTTGCAGAATAAGCCCTGTGGACGTGATGATATCTCTCAGGGAGTCAGATTGCTCTCGTTAATCGCTCGGGTAAAGTCAAAGTGTCGGTCATGGAACCTCTTAGCTTCATGCTCTCTCGTCTGGCGGGTAAGCACCCTCGATGTTTACCCGACTTGTCATCGTACAATCAGTACATCAAGTACCGCGACGAGGAAATACGGCAGAGCTTGCGACCCGAGGATAGGTACAACGCGCCGGGCCAAACTTCGTCAGGGTCTCGCGAACGTTGTACATCGCGATGGTGTGTAGCAGCGATTACCGATCGGGAGTACAACCTGTGCACTGGGCACACTGTGCTGCGCCTCGAACTCAAACGGGCTTACCACCTTTTTGACCAGGAACAGGCTGTTCACGCCAACCCCTCGGTAGTTATGTTCCGTGAAGTGCAGCTTCGCCAACTCTACCTCGAGAGGTACGGTTTGAGGCCCAACTCCAAACATGACGGATGGATTCTGAGCCTTTTTTCGGATATTTCATGGAGAGACGTCAGAGCCCGTGGGGAGCTACAGACCGACACCCTCGTGCACCGGGCTTTGAACAGGCCATTCTATAGGACTGCTGCTGAAAACTTTTCGAGATATGCGCGAAAGCTTGCGCGGATGTGCGGCTGTGGGGTGTGCGAGAGAAATTTTCCTGAGGAGACTTTTTGTGAGTATTTTTGAATAGAATAAAGTACCCTGAAAAGAAACTGATCTTTTTGTAGAAGAAACGTGAAATAAAATTATGTCAAACCATTTTGTATTTTTCGCGGGAATTCATACTTTCATGTTGAAATAAATCTTTCGTAAGCGTCAAGTGTCACTTTTTTATGAATTAAATTCTAAACATTTTTAATTTTGGTGAAACAGATTTGACATTTTCCCTGTAAGAAAACTTTTGTTAGATCTTTAGACGATAATTTTACAAAAAGAAAAGGTCAGTTCTTTTTCCAAACAGTTATACGATTCAGTAGCAATGTCTCATGTCTCAAAAATTAAAATGTTACAGACGAGATGCCTTCTTTGGAGCAGGTCACTCTAACGAAAGAGCGAGACGCTCACGAGTGGGAAGTCTACAGGGCTCATAGTGATCTTCTTAACCCTGGTAAGGCGATAATTTGTCTAAAATCGAAATGGCGTTTAAACTAGAAGAATTTAGAATTCTGTTTTTACAGTTGCAGGTCTTGGATGGACCGTTGAAAATTTCCAGCCGGTAGAAATCGTGAACGAAGTCGCTATCGATGCAGATGCACCTGGATCTTCAAGCCCTGAACTCATCCAAATCGACTCGTCTAGCGATGACGGTGACAATTAAAAATTTCATTCGCGTCATAATGGCCGTCGGTCATATTGTTTGGTCGTCTCGCCGATGAATTTTTGCTCATTGTTATATTTCAATCTATGTATACATTGTAATCAGCTCAATAAATAAATATGTAATCTAATCTATTTACCATAATAACCATGTTTTTTATTATCAAATTCAACGCACTCATATTTTTAACAGCCGGCGGTCGACTATTTTCGCCGGATTTGTCTCTAAGGTAAGGCTGCGTAGGGGGCGGTCCGTGAGTATACGCTACATGATGAACTACAAAATACTGTTTAGATTGTCCTCAGATAAAAATAAATAAAATTAAGGTGAAATAAAAATAAAAGTTGATGGAATTTGCTGTTTATCGATTAACATTGAATTTCGCTGTTTATTTAATCCGTATTTTTATTCAATTTTCTACATCTCTTATAAAAAGGGCTTGAATTAATTATTATAAAAATAGTAATAATTCAGAATTGAATTTTCAATTAATTTTTAATTTTAACCAAAATAGTAATAATGAAAAATTAAAATTTCAATCAATTTTCAATTATTATAAAATGTTTAATCAAAACAATCACTTTTTAACGTTTGGTTATATTATAAAAATGTTCCAAAAATTTATTAACAGGAAAGCCGAAAAACCTTTTAAACGCTTCCGTTCATTAGAATTACGCTCAAACGTCTTTGACGTGTCAGCGTCCGCCTTGTTGCAATGTCAATCGGTAGTTTAGACCCCTGAGAGAGAGTAAGCTACGTTGCCGTAGTACAGTTTTGATGACGTTTAGCGGTGGGAGGGTCCACGCTCTCGTGCCCCTCATTAGCACTGAGTGAACCACGGGTCACAGTCAATTAAGCCGGCGCGCTTCATTTCTGTTTGTGATCTCTTTGTGTTTCGTTAGTTTTTGTAAAAATGGCTCATAGTGGTGTCACCAGTTTTTCGACCCCTGGCTATTGGGATGGCAGGCCGTTTAGTGCCGATGCTTGGCATGCTGTCATCCCTATCGCGTTCGCGCCAAACGGTGACATGCCGGGTGTTGTCGGTACATACGACCCTTTACTGTGCGACCAACTGACCCACAAACAATACGAGATTTTCAAAAGTGTTATGTGGAAAGTATACGGTTGTGACCAATCAGTTCGAAAAAGTGTCATCAGTAATTTTCTGAACTTATACAGAGGTCAACCTGTTGGCACCGTAACCGCGTACAGGGTCAGCTTAGGATGGTGTTTCCTGTACTTTCTCGAGCAAAGGTAAGCATAATGTAATTTGTTTGAAAATTGTTAAACCTTTTCATTTAACATTTTTAATTAATATTTTCTAAAATTTCTCAATACGCGTTTAATTAGCTTATTTATTTATTATTATTATTTATGTATTTTATTTATTCATAATTTCTTGAGATCTGAATTCGTAAAATAAAATATTCTTCGGACAGAACAATAAAACTTATGATCGTTCGAAAGTGTCAAGCGGTCCTTATCTCCGAGGAATTTAGATGTTTACGTTTCTAAAGTATCGCGTTTCTATTGCTCTCCGCTGCATCGTGAAACATTGTAGACGCTTGAAAATCGTTCAAAATTCAACGACACGTAATTTTATAACATCGGTATAGATTGTTGAAATTTTTAAATTTTTAATTCAAAAAATTTTTTATGCATTTTTGAAAGTTTAAAAAGGAGTTTTAAAAGCTTAAAAAAATTCTTTTGTCAAGTTTAAAAAAGAATTTTTGAATTTTAGTTCGACTCGTTTCTGATCAAACTTTGATCAAATTCATAATTGAAATCAATACATTATAGTAACAATATTCTGTATCTTTGACTCTAAAAATATCGATCTTGCTTAAATTTTATCATAAATTTGGTCATAAATGTATCAGACCTGAGTTTCAAAATTTGATAGAATTCGTTCATGAAACTTTGATAAAATCTGCGGACGTTGCAGAATGCGATATCTGATCAAATTTAAATACAAATGATTTGCTCCAAATTTGTTATTTAATCAGAGTTTTCGAGCCATATTGACAAAGACGTCCACTACACATAACATATTTCTAACGCGTTTTGTTTTCAGGTTTTTCGGAGGATGTACGCTGGCCGTCAAAATGCGTGGTCAGCTGTCAAGGGATGAGCCATGGTCACATGCTGACATCAGAGCGATGTTGCTCCTCATTCTACCTGACCTTGGCGATAAACTCACCAACAGCGCTCCCTGGAGGCGCTTCCGTCGAAAGATGGTGAGACCAGGCTTCCGGGGGAGGCAATAAAAATTGTCTCACCAGGCGGTAGATATTTTGAAAAGTTCGGCGGACCGGTCGAAAAATGTATTAAACGACATTTTAGACGTCTATTGTAAGTATTGCCTGAATTTAAATTTACAAAATATTTTTATGAACAGTCCGATATATGATATTTCTTTTACAGCTTAGAGGTATCGCCGTCCGTTCCCGTATCTGCGCCCTCTCATGTCCAGCCGGCCTCTCCCGTTCCCCTGTCCTCTACCCTATCATCACCCTTGCCTCTTAAGGATTTCCGTCTGGTGCTGACGAGGATCGACGCCAATGATCATACCGTCTCGCGAGACGGTACATGGGTCGTCAGCAGGCCCTGCACCCCCGCCGCTATGTCAGAGGACAGCGACGGAGGGTCGATTCACAGTCGTGAAACACTCCTGAACGACCCTCCATATGAGCCTGACACCGACAACGATGAAGACCGCGAGTTGGATCTTCCATCTGCACCACCTGCCGAAGCGAAGAGGCGCCCTGCTCAGAGGCATGCAACAGTCTCCGGAACGTCTGCTGAGGCTGTTACGAGCCGTTGTGATACTTTGTAAGTAGCCAAAAAATCTACCTTGTTAACACCGAATCATATCAACGTATAACAAAAAATTTTCTTTTTCAGAAGACGAAGCACTCGTACGCGCATGCCACCGTGTGAAAATTACGAACCTGCGGCTTCGACATCAGCAGCGCCTCCCCAGGCCAGGCCAGACTCAAACGAAAAGTAAGTACCTGAGATCTTATTACTACGCATTACTTGGAACGATAACTGATTGAAATTTATTTTACAGACCGTCTCGCAAAAGGGCTCCCGGGGCACCTTTTGTCCTAGAGGACCATCAGGGGTATACCCCCAAAATGAGCGAGATCGTGCTGTACCTGCGCGAAGACCAGCTGTACTGGCCCGCTAGGGTAATTGTTATTACCCAGTATGCCACGTACTGGTCTTTCGAGCTGATACCCTTGTGCGCGCGAACGCCCGAAAAACAGCATATGAAGGGGACTGTTAGGACTCTGGGGTCGCTTGTGCGGCCTTACAACGGAGAGACGACCAGGGCTGCAATGCTGAGGGCTTGCCAGCCCGATAAGGACCCGCAGGTCTACCTTGATCTGGAACTGGCGTTCCATATAGCTGACGAGACGATTCGCCAGGAGCAAATTCAGAGTAAGTTTCTTTTTATAACGTATAAATGTAAAATTTGTAAATATATTTTTCAAAATTGTCATTTTTTTTCAGCCCCCCGACCAGGACGCGAGAAAGCCCTTAATTTTTGAATTTTACACTTTTTACTTTACTTTTTACTTTTACTTTTTTTACTTTATTTTAATACCTTATTTGTACTAGTTTTTTATTTTATATATAAAATATTTGAATACATTCTTGTTTTAATTATTTTTTCCTTCAACCGTTCGGCTGTTCTCGGTTAAGTTCGACAATTGTCGTAAAGACCATTTAACGAGGTAAGTAAATATCTCTGCAACCGAATTGTCCGCTCAGTCGTGTCTTCGCGCCTCTCGAGAGCGCATCTCTGTGTTTTTATTTTTGGGTTATGTTTCAATAAATAAAATGGACCTTGAACTTTCCCTCAAAACACGTGCCCTCCCTCCCCCCGGTCTTTAACCGCTCAAAACGGTGCTTTTTTACCAATATGTTGGTTCGGACCGCTCCCTACGCATCCCGACATGGCTGGTCTGTCCCCTGCGCAAGCCGATACGCCAACAAATTTTTTTGATGTCTAAGCATTTTTTGAACATGAAAATTTGTTGGTTGGCTGTCAGATCTGCTTTCATACTACTATCGGATCTTAAGCTGGTCATCACGCAGCTTCAGAAAATGACGAAAAATGCTGACGTTGTCTACACGCGTGGTGAAAAGAAGTGGGATTTCCTGGTTTCGATTCTGGACTCTCCTGTCGTCAACCTGACCACTGATTTGAGAAACCCCTCCTTCGAGAAGATGCCTCCTGTCAGTGAAAAGTGCGTGTACCACGCAAAAAACAAAAACTTTCGGTGCGCACTAAACTGCGCACTACAAGTACGTCATTGTTTTTTTTCACAGATCATGGAGGAGGATAAAAAATTAACCGACGATGGAGGAGACTATCTATAATAGCTGGTTACGATAGACGCTGGTCAGTTAGTAGTTAAACAGAGTTGAAGACCATACAGGGAACGACACCATGAGCACGATAGTGAATAACCTTTATCGCTGCGCACGTGTACACGTGCAACATTTTTATTGTACCACGAAAAAATAAAAAAATTTAGATTGCAGCTGGTCTATCGCACCACAAAACGGTTCGTGGACCCCAGAAGTCGTCATCTGCGGTCAAAGATGTTTATTTCCGGTGTCAGGCTTACACCTCAGGAATGAGCGGAAAATCCGTTGAAGCAGAACGCTTGTCGTCTCCAAACTCATCTTGACGGTCAACGGTGCGAGCCGGAGATCCCGATTTCACAACGTTGCACGCTGCTGGCTCAGGATTCCTATAACGCACGTGCAGTAATTGTAAAAACCGTAAATGGTAAGTTTCACATCTACTTTAAACAGATCAAAATGGACCAAACTTTTGTAATTTGACGAGTACGAACATGTTTTACAATGAAATTCGTTTTTATAGATTACGGTAAAGAATGGTCCGTCGTTATGCAAAAAGTGACGTTTGAAGGACTGATGCGTGTATAAGCCCATCTGTCCGAGTGGGTGTCATTCTTGGAGTACCACAGCGCCGCTTTCGACTATTGCTGGGACCAGGTGAAAAAACTACGATTCAACAGTCGAGCTTATGACGGCCTGTCGATCGTAAAAGAGTACATGTCGAACTTCTCAGAGTTCATGCACAACGATAAAGTCTATGCAATCGTTTGTAACGAGATGATTATGTACGAATTAGAAGAAAATAAGAAAGAGGATGTAAACTCTGTGTACCAGCGTCGCTATTAATAAAACAATTAATACTTACTCCTGATGTTTTCCGTTCTGAATACACATCCTTGAAGTATTATATTTTCCGAGTTAAAAGAAGAAAGACTTTTGTAGAAAACTATTAATTTTACAATATCCAGCAACAATTTCTTTTTGATTCAAATCATCTGAAGTACAGCTATACGATCTTGTGTGCGTGCGTGCGTGCGTGCGTGCGTGCGTGTGTGTGTTTGTGTGTGTGTGTGTGTAAAAATCGGAGAGGTTTCAGAGAGGGGATAGAGATAAAAGTATGACGTAGGAACAAAGTGCTCATTCAGAGAACTGTCACGATGAGCTCATACAAAAATATTTTCAAAAAAGGCTCTTACTCGCCCAACAGTGTGTCAAGCAATTGCTCATAGGGCTGTAAGGAAAAGTCTGAATCCGACAATTTCAGGCCCAACATCTTCGGGGAAAACTGAATTCGTCAAGAAGTGTTTGAAATATGCAACCGATGTCTTCAACACGAAATTCGACAGGATCTTGTTTTACTTAGGGGAATGGCAGCCCTCGTATATGAAATTTAGAAAAGGGATAGAGTTCAAAGAGGGTTTGCCGCAGAGCAGCGACTATTCGAACAACCCTTAAAAATCCAAGCTCATCATCGTGAATGATCTCATGCGAGAATCGTCTAACAACGTGATGGTCGATCTGTACACGAAGGGTAGTCATCACAAGAATTCGAGTGTCCTTTTTATCGCTCAAAATATGTTCCATCAAGGGAGTGGTCAGCGCGACATCTTACTAAACACAAACTACATGGTTCTTTCCAAGAACCCCAGAGACCGTGCGCAGGTTCAACATTTGGCACGCCAGGTCTGTCCCGAGGATCCTAGGTTTCTGCAGGAGGCTTATTTCAACGCTACGAAGCAACAGTTCGGCTACCTCCTACTGGATCTAAAACAGATGACACCCGAAAACTGTAGTTTGCGCACAAACAATTTTTTCCGATGACGAGTTTCATTATGTCTATGTACCTGTTAGAAAATTCAATAAAAACAGAGACCTCCGACTCGTATGTACCCGTTCATAGATCACGATGGTAAAGAGAAGACCGGTGAGCGAACGGAACGCCTCAATTCTACAAGCATTGATCCATCTCCCGAAAGACCAACGTCTGGCGATTCTTAGACGAGCAGATCCAGGCTTGATCCGATTTATCTGCGAGTGCTCGCTCAACAAGCTTAACGGTAACGTGTTTATCAGCAGCAAAGACAAGCGGAAATTACGCAGGTACGTTGCGGATCTTCGAAAACTGGCAAGCAGTGACATCTCGCTGACCCGCAAAATAAGGTTCATCGTTCAGAAAGGTGGCGGATTTCTGATACACTTTCTATCGGCTATTGCGTCTGTCTTGACAGGCACCTTGATAAGCTGATGAAAATAGAATATGCGAGAAAACTGGTACTAGTTTCGCGCGATCATCTAGAGAAGATGGAGGATGCGGTCGAGCAAAAAAACAGGCACAGCGTCCAGACGCCTGGAACGGCCGTTACCAGAGTTGATTAGGAAATGAGCGACATACCTAACCTGAAAAACATTGACGACTCGGAAACGTGAAAAATATTTCAGCAAGCGCTCGTTCGCTTTATGTCAGCTAAAAACTGTGAAAATGCAAAGGTTGCCCCTGAAGCAACTATTGTAGAAAAAAACGGAAGAGAACATGGCCCCTCAGATATCAGAAGATATTGTACTCTCCACGGTCCCTAGCAAATATTAGACTAAAGCTACACAACTGTTGCGAGCACTGCACAAACTTGAATGTTAATAGGGGAAAAGTACCGAGCTCCAATATTGTCGACCTCGTTAACGAGGCGATGAGGTATAGAAAAACATCGAACCCTCCTGGCCGTTATCAGTTTGCCATTCTCCTCAAAGAGGCGAACATACCGCGGGAGTTCAGCGGTAAGAAAGATTTGTGGAGTATCGCTGCACAGCCTGGACAGTCAGGCTACACCCTTAAAGTACCGACACAGTCTAAGTCCGATTTTTCAGGATCGTCAGCTCGCACTCCGTCGAGCTCTTCCGAGGACAGTGACGAGTATCAGAGCGGCAACGGTCGAAAGCGATGAAACACAGGAACATGTTGGTCACGCCTAAAATAATGGCGACCAGAGTTTTAAAAAAAAATTTATTACGATCCTGCGCATGAGGCAGGGTTAGCCGGCAAAATGTCGGCTGATTGTCGACACATCTTTAAGAAAAATACCCAAAGAGACTATATCGACGTGGTTGGACAAACAGTATGTCTACAACAAACACAGGCCTGTAATCAGAAAGTTTAGACATCGGATGCATTCAGTGGACAACCCTGACGATCTCTGGGAATCCGATCTGATCCAGATGACTGGGACTAAAAAGTTACAACGACGGCTACTCGTTCCTGTTACTAGTGATTGACGTCTTTAGCAAATATTTATGGGTCCAGCCGATGAAAGATAAATCAGCTCAGTCTGTGGTTAAGGCGTTTCGCGAGATTTTGAAACGCAGCAAACCGCGCATGGCTCTCTGTGTTCAGACAGACCGCGGAAAAAAATACTTAAATTCGCAATTTCAAGCCCTCCTCCAGAAAAATGGTATTAAGTTTAGGACTGCACGAAACCCCGTAGTCAAGTGCACTGTCGCTAAAAGGTGTATCAGGTCTTTGCGCAGCAGAATCGAGAGATACCTCGCCTAAACACGCGGACGGAAGTACATAGACGTACTGCCGAAAATCGTTCCCGCATATAACAGTTATTATCACAGAACGATACGTACAACACCGCTGAGCGTCACGATCGACAACGCTGCAAAAGTTCGCGAGATTCTGCGTCAGAGAGAGCAGTTGATTCATCCTGAAAAAGTTAAATACAACGTTGGCGATATAGTTCGTATCAGTAACACAAAAACAAAAACGTTCCAGAAAGGTTCGCAGTCAGGCTGGTCCAAAGAGGTGTTTTACATTCGCTGTATATCAGATTGTATAGACTCGTAGGCGAATGGGTGGTGGGTCTGAGTGAGATACAATTTCAACAGGATTTTTCCCACATTTCTGCGCACGGTTCAGAAAATTTCATCAAATTATGGTCGCCTGACAAAAAGAAATACATCGAGGAACAGAATAGCATCAAATCGGGTGTTTATGAGGATCTAAAGTCGCTGCTTGATGAGATAAGCACAGCATCGCCGGTTGCAGGACATTTAAAGTTTTATCGTGACTGCGGAAGCCATATCAGTGTTACGGGAACGTGCGAGTGTACAAATACAGAGCATAGGTTCAAACTATCACGCACTTTATGTAAAATTCTCGGCTTTGAATACAGCGAGGAAGATACACTTCTGGATAGGAAAGGGACGTTAAGGTCCACACGACCCGCCTCTCTCTCGCACTGTCTACCGTCCGTTTTTTTCAAGGCCATCGCGATACCTAGCGGTGTTCATGGCGAGACTCTCGACAACATTATTCTCAAGCAGCTTTCAAAAAGAATCGTTATAGGATTCGTCGACACCAGGCATTCAACGGGAGTATAGCCCTCAACCCGTTCAATTTTAAAAATCACGGAATAAATTAACTGGCCCTTTACGTTGACAACGTTCTGGTCACCCCGAAAGCGCTGCAGCCTGACTTTGGCGACAAGCTCTACGTGAACTGTTACCAGAGTCTCTTTTCAGGCTCAGGGATACATTTTGGAGACGCTGGAAACTGTATTTTACGAGCCAACTATCCCGAAGGGTTCTGTCTCATGGCTTTCGATCTTACACCCGATTTGTCGGCCCACTGCGACACTCACTGGAACCTCATCAGGCATGGAGCAGTGCGCATAGAAGTTCGTTTTGCAGCGGCTCTGCGAAAAACCGTCAACTGTCTGATATACAGCGAGTTTCAAAACGTCATAGAGATAGACGCCAGTCGTCAAGTCATGGTCGACTATGGCTGTTAAGGTATAAAGATGGACACCTTTGGCATAAATGGTCATTAAGCAGAGCGATAGCGTCAATGAATACACTCGAGATTCGAAGCGCTCTGCAAGAACTTCCTCTAATAAATAAAGACGTCTGGGCAGCTGATAAAATACCTGTTCACTGGCCACGGCCAGCAGCTTACGTTTCCAACTGCGATCGAGCGAACCTACCGGGATCTCACTGGGTTGCCGCCTGGGTTGACAAACTAGGCCATGGAATCTTCTTCGACAGTTATGGGCTCCCGCCAATCGTCCCTGAACACAGACGCCGAATTCAAGAAAATTGCACATTTTACGAGTGGAACAATAAACAGATTTTGAGCGATAAATCCACGCTTTGCGGAAGCTTTCGCATTAGTTTTTTATATTTTATGTGTTATAACAATAATCTTGAATCATTCTGTAATCTTTTCGGAGAAGATTTCAATTACAACGACAAAATTGTTAAACGATTCGTTGATAGAGTTAGAAAAAAAATGTAACTGATATAGCATGCACGCGCATGCAAAAGTGTCGTGCAAGACACGCTCTGTAATCGGAAACCGAAATATATGATACTACAACTCTATTTTCATGTCTCGACTTCCCGCGCAGAAAAAAAAATATGAGCCATACTATTAGCCATACTATTGATTGATATGGCTCGTGGCCAAATCCCATACGTTGCCATACCAATCGATTTGTCAAAAAGTATGGGCCATACTATGGCTCATACTATGATATTATGGGTCACAGTATGGGGAATAGTATGGGCCATACTTTGATATTTCGGGACATAATATGGGCTATAGTATGGGCCATAGGTTGGGCAGTAGTATGGACAATACCATGGGCCATACTATTGCACATACCATGGAGCATACTATTGCCCATAATATGGGCCATACTATTGCCCACATTATTGCCCACATTATTGCCCATATTATTGCTCATATTATCGCCCATACTTTGGGCCATATTCTAAATGTATCGATTGTTCCTTCCTGAAAATTAAAATTTTTGAGAGGTTTGCGCCGTCTCAGGCCTCGCGTAGAGGCTCGCATTGTCGAAAAATCCCGTCAACAAATTTCGGAGAGGCTTGCGCCGTCTCAATACGCTTTAGAGGCTTGCACCGTCTAAAGGTCCTATGATCTAACCGACTTGCATCAAGCGACACATAACACCAAAAATGTAATAAATCAATAAGTTTAAAGGCAAAGGGTGTATACACCTACCCAAGTTTAAGATATTAGTTAACATTATTCTTTAATTCTTTAATTTTAAAGGTGTTATTTCAAAGTAAAAAACGGCTCTTATTTAGAACTCGATAAATATCATCGGATATACCTTAACAATTAGATATCCATCGATAATTCATAATATAAAATTTGTACTTACGCAAAACCCCATTTCCGGGATACTCGGCAGTTAACGTAACGTTTTTGCTGGTCACTCGCGAGATGGTTTTGATAAGACTAATTGCATCTTCACAGATGACTATGCTCTCATTAAAAGAATTTGATGAGTTTGTCAAAAACCCTGTACGTTTGAGTTGAGATGAAATCTGTTCATATATCAATAATGTGCAGATTCAGCAGATTTCAGCCACTATGTTGTGGTTTGGGCGCTTAGAAACATCTGCCATACACGGATCATAAAAGGTACTTGGTAAATTATAAACCGCAAAAATCAATTGAAACTGTTTAATGCCTATTAATTTCAAATACTTTGATTTACAGGTATACGATTTTACGTATCAATACTCTTTGGACTTCGCATTTGATTCATTACCAATACCTGGCTAGTTTATGACGTCATAATACAGAATTTTTGAAAATATTTTCGGATCCGAAAAGTGAGCACGTAGGATGCTAGACCAGTAGAGGGTCCGAGAACCGTACAATGATAGTCTACCTCAATTAGGGGGGCCATGGGAGCCAGTTTAAATTTTCGAGAATCGATGTTTTCGAACGCGAAAAGTAAGCACGAAGGTTGCTACAGGTTACCAGTAGAAAATCCAAGAACCATACACTAATAGTGTAGGTCAATTAGGGGGTGGGGGCAGGGGGTCAGTTAAAATTTTCGAAAATCGATGTTTTCGGACGCGAAAACCAACCACTTAGGATGCTAGAGGGTACCAGTAGTGGCTCCAAGAACCGTACACTGATAGTCTACCTTAATTAGTGGGCCATGAGGGCCAGTTGACATTTTCGAGAGTCGATGTTTTCGAACGGGAAAGTGAGCACGTAGGTTGCTAGAGGGTACCAGTAGAGGGTCCGAGAACCGTACACTGATAGTCTACCTCAATTAGGGGGGTCAGGGGGGTCAGTTGAAATTTTTGAGAGTCGATGTTTTCGGATGCGAAAACCAAGCACGTAGGATGCTAGAGGGTACCAGTAGTGTGGTCCAGAACCGTACACTGATAGTCTAGCTCTATTAGGGGGCGTGGCCATGGGAGCCAGTTGAAATTTTCGAAAATCGATGTTTTCGGACGCGAAAAGTGAGCACCTAGATGTCTATAGGGTACCAGTAGCGGGTCCAAGAACCGTACACTGATAGTGTAGGTCAATTAGAGGGCCAAGGGGTTAGTTAAAATTTTTGAAAATCGCTGTTTTTATAGTTCCCTATTTTTCCCTATCATGAAGATTTCTATAAAATATGAAAATTTTTATATTTAAAAAATTGTAAATATTGGTAATTCATTACAATGAAATTCAGAACAAAACAGATCTGTTTTTATTTTATTTCCCAACCTTATCTTAACATTGAAACATATGTCAAACATGCTTCGGTAAATATTGGAGGCGTTCGGCTTGTCTCGGCCCCCCTTCACCGTATGTTTAGCGTTAATAATGACTGTTTGGTCGCAGCAAGCTCAGTCGTTAATCACCAGCCTCTTCATTACAAGTTTTGATGTTACACTCAAAAATGGTTTGTCCTTCAGAATAAACGTCGTGCCTTTGTTTTTGATGAATTCATTTTAGTGATTACTTGCCGCTCTATTTTATGACAGACCCGATATTTTTGAATTTATAGGATAACCAGACATGATAGTTTTGAGGTTATATTGAATGTGTCGTTTATAGGAAGTTTCTAAAGTGGCCTACAGACTACTGGCAGTTAGTTTTTGGGTCGCGTAATGAGTTTCGGGTTCTGAGCTAGGGCCGGGAGCCTTGATTTCCTCTACTATTTGAGCCCTTTCTTTCTTCGCTGCTCTTTTCTTTTGAGCGCGGTAGAGCATAAAATTAGTGAGGCTGTCCCAGGCTGAAGCTACTAGCCATGGTGACCAGCCGATTTCTGCTTTTATTGTCAGGAAGTGGAGGACAGTGTCGACGGCTGCCTTGATTATTCTAAGTACTAGATAAACTCCGAGAAGGCCGCTCATAATGTCGCCCAGTCCCTTAAAAAATCCCAACTTGCGGGCCCAAGTGTTGGAGGCTAGTTTCTGTAACACTCCTTCGTCGAACAGATTGTCTAGGCGGAGTTCCATTGTGGATACAGTTTGTCCAGCGATTAGACCGACGATTGCGTTTATTATTGCTGGTTGTTCCCTGGGAGTCATAATAAATTCGTCGAGGTGTTCTAAGTCGGCTTGACTGTATATTGTTATATCAGTTACGCGAGTTGGTCGCGAAAATTCCCACGTGGGCGTGCTGTCGGGTTTCAGGATCTGTGGAGCAGTTGTGTGGATAGGGAGCGGGGTTAGGCTGACCCATTCAGAGTCGGAGATTTGGACCTTGGTGGGGAACCTGGGGTTACAAGTTATCTCGTAGCCTACGCGTTTGAGGATGCGTGTCCGAGGGGCGAGGAAAAATGTTTTGTTTTGTTTTTGTTGGATTTCTCTGTAGCAAGATTCTTGTTCTGCGATTCTGACTGGAACGGGGGTGCACTTTGAAAGGACAAGGGTTTCTCCAGTGACCAGGGAAATGTAACCGAGTTCGTCCATGAAGTTTTTTGCAAATAGGTCGCCATCTGTGTAGGCCAAGCTTTGTGGCCTACACAAGAAAAGAAAAAAAAATGTTTTTCAATACAAATCAGTTTAGAATTTACGAAGTTGAAGAGATCAAGTTCGGTGGTAGGAACGGTTTCTTTTGCTTTAAAGAACGAGCCCTTGTTTCTTTCGATAATGTGAAGACGCGGGTGTTCAGTTAACTGAATGTCGTAACCGCAAGTGTTTTTGGTAGCTAGCGTTGTGATTACAAACGTTATATCTTTAGAAGTCACTGCGATAACGGTTTTCGAGTCCGTTCTTGATTTCAGTGACCATTTTTTCCGCGGGTCCTTCGAATAGGACGGTGTATTTATTGAAGTCGCAGGCTTCTGCGGGAAGACGTCCCAGTACAAGCTGCCGCCATTCTGATCGTAACAAAGTCCGCGGTCAAGTTTACAACGGCTTCCTGTTGGTGTTATTATTGTATCGACGTCTGCTTTGACAAGAGCAATAAAATCGGTTAGTGTGACTTTTATTTTAGCTTGTACTACTACGTTGTTCCAATTTCCGAATTGGTCAATGTATTGGGTTTCTGAGCAAGTGGCGTCAGTACCCAATCCAACGGCGAGTACTAGGTTGAAGTTTGTAGAGGAATTTGGTTTAATATTATCGATGATGTGGCTGTGTAAATTTACGCGGCCGGTTTTATGGATATCAAGACATTCGGTTTTTGTAAATTGTTTCAGATAGGTGGCCATCCCATTTCTGACCACGGCTGCGTGAGACCAAAACTCCGCAGTAGGAAATGTATCTGGAGATTTCTATGGAGCAGTGGTGTACGTGTGTATGGGTGAATTTTGTTAGCTGGAGAAGCTGTACATAGGTTTTGGTTAAATTTATTTGTTTGTCGCTTACATCGCATCTTTCGATTTCGTTGAGCAAGATTTAGGCTACTTCCGAAGTTGGCGACGAATAGTCGAAGCCGAAGAGCGCGGATCCACCGTCTGCCAGAGTCATGAGTAGCAGCAATACCAATGGTAGGCTCATGTTGAGCCTAGTTTTTCCCAAAGGATTATTGGGGACAATTTTTCGGGTTCGCTCCCGTGAGTGGCGTAGTCTGTCGTGCAAGTGTAGCATTCTATAATAGGGCGAATGTGAAATAGAGTGGTAAAGCAAACTTCGCACGACAGTCATTCGAAATCGTCCTCTGAGTGGTACCCGTGGTACCCTATGTAAACCTCTCCCATTGCGAGACATTCTGGCCAACCGCAATAGAATGCCGAGTTTGAGTAGCGAAGGATTGCGATTTCCACCTTTATCTGGACGCAGTAGAGTGGGTTCGAGACAAGGATCTGCGATAATTATTTATTTTAGAGAGGATTGACTTTTGCAGAAGAGGGATTTAAGATTATATATAAGTTATGTGAACAAACTACTTTCCCCTTTGGAGGGGGGGGGGTTCCTCAGGTCAGGGGTAGTTTTAGGGTTGTATTTTATTGGGGGGTGGCTTACGAGTGTGGTTCCTAGATTGCGACTTTCGTTTTATCCGTGTGGGGAGGGTGTTCTTGTGAGTAGACGTATGATTTCGATAGTAAATTTCGTTGATCTTTGGGTAGGTTTTTCGGGGTTAATTTTTGTACATACCCTCTTATTGTTCTTGCAAGGTATCTTCAGTGGTCCTTCCTTAGTCTTATTCTAGGGTTGGTTTGTTTGTGAGACTTTTTGGTTTTTTTGAATAAGAGACGATAAGAGAAAAAAGTTTGGTAGTGGATTAGTTCCTTTTGATTTATATGGCGCGGAAGGCTCTTGTGTCAAGAAGTTTTGTCGCGGCGTTGAGATGGCGTTGCAAAGACCTATATTGATTCTGGATCCGTGGGTCGATTTTGCGGGGTTGTTTTGCCGTTTGTGAGCGTTTGTTATTAGTGTGTTAACTAATTTGGAGATTATTATGAGTTTTTTGATTAGTTGCGTTTATCAAGCGGGTTACAGTAGTTATGAAATGCGTTTTATTTTTTTTTCTGGGGGGGAGGGGGTGTTTTCGATTTTTCGTGGAGGGTATCGGTAGAGTGTTCTTGCAGCGTGTTTTCCATAATGTTTGGACTATCGCTTTTGAGGTGTGAATTTTAGAAGTAGCGGTTTGATGCTCGTTAGTTTCGTCATTCGACCGTTAAGTCTTGGATCAAGAACTTTGTTTTTGTCTTCACTACAGAAATGGCCCCTAAGAGTATGTTCATTCGATTTTTTACTTGAAATCTATTCTCTATTCTCTAGTTAAAGTAATCTTTTCTCTAGTTAAAGTAAAGTTAGTTGTCTTTAGCTATTTTAGTAATTTGCCTTTTTTTCTAGGTTCAAAAGTTTCGCTGAGAACCGTGGTTCTTAAATCGTTGCGGGCTTCCATCCGTGAGGCTCTCCGTATCCCGCTGGAGGCGGAGGTCTGTCGGATTTTGGAGCGTCGGTGCTATCGTTTGAGGCGTCGTGCTCGTCGCGCGATTGCGAATGACTTTGGTGAGGAGCTCGCCGAGATTTTTGCGGTGAAGATCACCCTGGGGATGCCGCGCTCTCTTCAGCGGTCCTTAGGTGTGCTGGTGCGGGCTTGGGTTGCAGAAATGTTGGCGTCGCGCGGCTACCGCGTGGCTCTGAGGGAGTTTTTTCCGTTTCCCGAAGACGGAAGATGATTCTTCGAGTTCGGAAGAACAAGGTAAATCCATTTCTCGCCCTTCTTATTTTCTTTTTTTTATTGATTTCGAAATTTATGTTAATTACGTCTTTTCTTTTCTTTCAGAAGGCTAAAGGGCTGAGCGTGCGCCAGTCGTCGTGGCTGGGAGGGTGGATTCTTAAATTTACGTATATTGTATGACATTTCCTTTTTTTCAATAAACGTCTGTTTTGCTAACTGGTTAGTTATTTACGATGTACCTTGTAGTCATGAAATCATACGCGTTGGTGGCCGAATAGACAAGGGGCCTCTTTCGGAGTCACGAAAGCACCCTATCATAATCCCTCAACGGAAGTTTGTTGAAAAATTATTGCGATATTATCATTTAGCTGGTGAACATAGTGGACCAACACTGACATTAGCACTAGCTAATGCAAAAGCTCGCGAAGAATTTTGGATCCTTAACTCTCGAAACACAGCTAAAAGAGTTATACGAGAGTGTGTCAAACGCAGACGACAAAGACACAAACTCGCATATCAATACATGGCGTCCATGCAAGCCTTTCGCAGCACACGAGGAAGACCGTTTACGTTCACAGGCGTTGATTTTACGGGCCACGTGATGCTCAGACCAACTGCAGGTCAAGGAATTCAAGCGCGGAAATGCTAAATCATTGTCTTTATATGTTTAGCTACACGCGCCGTACATATAGATCTAGTGCGAGGAATGGACACGTTTTCATTTTTATCTGCACTTCAGAGATTTATTTCTCGCAGGTCAAGGCCATTGAAAATGTTTTCAGACAATGGATTTAACCTGAAAGGGGGGGATAACGAGCTGAAAAAGGCATATGAAGACGCGTGTCGCGCCGCTTAAACACAAAATTTTTCAGTTGAGCAAGAAATCAAATGGGAGTTCATCCCTCCCGCGAGTCCACATCACGGTAGCGGCTGGGCAGCTGCTGTAAAGTCATTAAAAAATCATGTAAAACTAACCCTTGGCAGACTCGTATTCACGTATGATGAAATGGAGACCATACTTTGTCGTATCGATGCATGTTATTCAATTGTCAGAGCATCGTTTAGTAATTGCTATTAAAATGGAAAGTGGGGATGAAATCGATCTCGGACTCGACGTTTCTGTCGAGGACGTTGTCAGCGGCTTAGTCAGGGTGCAAACCGACCTGTATCCGAACGCCAAACCGCCTGCTGAGTTTCTTCGAGAACTTGAGCTACTTTTAAAGGAGGTAGATACGGTTGAAAACGATTCAGGGATCATGGAGGACATTCCTGAACCAAGTCTGGAGGAATTGGACAGACAACTGGGATTAATCCCGAACAGCGACCTGCCAATCATTGCTGTTGAAAATCAACAAGAGTCCCCTGTCATCAATGCCGAGCCCATCGTGAACCCAGCTATGCCTCCTGTGATCGAAGTTGAACTTGACGCCGAACCACAAGTGGAAATTGCAGCCCAGAACCCCCCTGCGCTTCCCCCCATTGTGATCGACATAGCAGAAGATGCAGGGATTCAGAGAAGGTCGGCCGAGTCCACGTGCGTGACAGATTGGGACCGCGAGTACAAAAACAAAGTTCTTGTGTGCGAAACCCGTACTCTCGAGTGCCTACAAGACCCTCAAACGGTCGTTTTCTGTGGGACTCAAAGGCCAAGGAATTTGAGTACGACCAGTACTTCACGGTGGTTCAAACCTTTGGCCAAGAGATTTTCGCGCCAAAACGCTGTCGAAACCGCTATCGAGTGTGGAAACACAAGGTGCCAATTAGTAGGATTCAGCTGCGCTGGAATCTTGACCTTCACCTCACTCACGCCAGATTAACTCCTACAAATGGACCTTATTAAAAAAGGTAAATTATTCAACAGAGATAATACGAGTGTCAGTTGCAAGAACAAAAAACAAAGAAATTCAATTATATAAAAAAAAGAACAAGAACACAACAAGGTGTCACTTGCTGTAAAAAAAATCACAAAAAAAGGAAAAACAAAAAAAAAGAGAAACAAACGCAAAGAGTCATTTGCAACTAATTTTGAATGAAACAATTTCTTGATTGTTTAAGGTGCAAGCTAATGTTGGAAATCGGATAGATTGAGCAGAACCCAACAAGCACAAACACAATTTTTAAATATGTATAACCAACGAACGGAAACTTTGTAAATATGAAAAGTGTAAATAAACAGTCAATTAGCTTAAATTCCCAAAGTGTTAGTGATCCTAATCTTAATCCTTGATTCATATAAGGAATTATGCTGACTTCCATTCATGCTATTTGAAATCATTATTAAAAAAACGCATTCAACAAATATCTCATGAAAAAATAACAACTTTATATTGTTTATCATATCAACAAATATAAAAATCTGCTTTAACGACGACATTTTACCGCGCGAAATCAGCGCGCGCCGATTCGAGAACTTTTCATTCCGTGTTCCCGTCGACTATATAAACGTGGACCGCGAACACACAAATAGCATACTGATTATGCACGGAGTCGTGTGCAGGTGTGAGTCTGTAACTTTCTTTGTTTGTTTTTCTTTGATCAGCGCGTCAGCTGTCGCATCATCTTTTTCTATCTCAATCTAAGTAGCGTCTGCTCACAAATAAAACTAAATGTGTCACTCGCGGCTAATTTGACGGGATCAAATTACGTCGAAACGGTTCCGCGGACCTTGTCAATGTGAGCAACAAATCATATTGTTGCTAGTGATACAACTCAACGCGTAGGAAAACCCTAATTAACTAATTGTTACAGTCCACGCGGATTCTCAAAAGTTCGCCAGGAGTCTTGGGAAGTCTATTTTGCCTGTTAGCCTTACATTTCGGGCGCATAGTCGGTGGTGGCACTATGAGCTCCCTTATGCACAATATGAAAACATGGTGCGTGTCGCAGAAGGTTGCATTTATGGCGCGTTTGACAACTTGCTACGTTTTGTCTTTTAACAACTGAAGGTACAATGTGCCCGTGTTCGTGTATTATAGTTTGATTCGCTTCTACTAAGTTTGTATAAAACTCTTTTTGGGTTCGCGCTTCTTCTTGACAGTAAGAGGGGTCGGTTTCAGTGGCGGGACCTTCTAAAGGTAGTTCATCGTAAGCTAAGGAGGGTGGGTCTGCTTCAGGAAAATCTGGTAACATTTCGATATCGCTTGCTGTGGTTTCTTGTTGGATTACTATTTCAGGGGTGAGGTGTAGTGGTGGTGGTCCAAGATCGAAAGAGATTAGGGCGGGGTCATCGCTAGGTTCTGAGTGGGGTGGTGTAGGAAAATCCTGATGCTGGGGTTAAGTTGAGAAGAATTTTCCCGGTGTGAATTTTGGCTATTTTCCGGTTGGCATAGGAACTAAGGTGAGTTTTTCTGGGACTGGATGTTCGTCGTGTAAATAAAACATGATCTTAGTGTTATAGAAATATAGTCGGATAGACCTTATGACGTCGTTTCATTGAGCTCTTGTCACCATTTTAGTGTCTCTGCCCATACGAATCGAAGGGACCTTCTCGAAGCTTATTTTTCCGCGCAACTTAATAAGTGCGGCGTCTATAGTTTTCCTTTTCGGGGCTTCTCACCAGTTTTTCTCAATTACGAGGCCGTATAAAACTGCGTTTGCTACGCTCGTGATAACTTCATCTTTTTCCTTCAAATTCATGGCTTGGAGTCCCGTTTCGTTTATTAGACCGGCGGCGGCTAATAGTGTAAGTGTCGGGGACCCAATGTAAGCATCGCTTGAAATGAAATATGCAATATGAACCGCTTCGTCGAGTAGGGGGCGGTTTGTCAAACGTACGTTATCTGCTTGGTAGCTTTCGACCGTAATTCGGGGGGTTCGATTTTTGAGAATGTCGTATGGTTCGGTACTAGGGATTGATTCTTCGGAGGCTGACCTCATTTTTTTAATTTCTTCTATATTACGTAGTATCAATTTTGTTTCATCGTTTTCCAACGGATTGCGCCCGCCGCTTGGAGCTTTGTCTACGCTCTCTTGTAGAGCGTTTTTTATTTCGTTTTAGGGTTGATTTGGCCGAGGTTTTTTAATTGAGAGAGTGTCCTTGTGCACGTAAGGCCGCGCATCGGTGAACTTCTGCGTAGTAGGTTTCCACGGCGCGAGTCTATCGCGGTGCTTAGCTTCGTTATATTCTTCGATTGCGTCGGGATCTGAATGTTCATCAGCTTTCTCCTTTTCTCTTCTTAATTCTTCTTCTTCTTGGTTTTTTCTTTGGCTTCGCGTCAACGGCAATGAGCGGTTAATCTCACCATCTTCGGTGTTGCTCTTAACCGAGCTCTCGTTCGATTCTTTGGGGTAAGGGTTCTTGCGTGGTCGTCCCCTTTTCTTCGGTATAGTGCCGGTGCTTCGGACAGGTAAGGGGCGTTTGAACCCTTCGTCGTCTTTATTATTTTTGTTGCTATTCTCAGCCGTTTGGGGCAGTGGTGTCTTCCGCGGCCTTCCGGGCCCTCTTCTCGGCACGGATTCGGCTGACGTGAGTGACATGTTGTCGGAACTCGCGGGTTGTGTTCTTTGCATTTCCTTAGGAGGTTTGCTGCTGCTGGATTGCGACGAGCTTTTACCTCCTGCTTTGCGTCTCCTTTTATATCTTTTTAGTTCCGCAATTTGGATTTCAGTTTTGAGCGGGTTGCGTAAGAGAGCGTCCGCCACTACGTTGGTCTTGCCAGGTTTGTATTTTATTCGATACTGATAATTGGCTAACTTTACCTTCCATCTAGCTAATCTCGAGCTTGGGTCCTTGAGCCCATCGAGTCATTGGAGACTTTGGTGATCGCAAACGATCGTAAAAGGTTCGCCCAGGAGGTAAGGGCGGAAATGATGGACCGCGTATACGATAGCAAGTAGTTCGCGTTCGGTGGTCGAATACCTGGTTTTGGCATCGTTCAGAGTCTTCGAAGCGTACGCGATTGGTAGGTCTTTTCCGACAAAGTCTTGGCTTCGTACTGCCCCCGTGCCGTAATTAGAGGCGTCTGTGGTTAGAACAAATTCTTTATCTTAATCGGGATATTGCAATACCGGGTAATTTATGAGTTTGTCTCTCACGGAGACACTCTGCAAATCGGCAAAACTTGCGGTTGTGTTCGTCTAGGGTCCTTGCAAATATAATTGTATCGTCTAAAAGTACGTTGAGGTCAAGAGTAGTCAGGCCGGCCAGGACGGCATCCATTAGGGCCTGGAAGGTTGCTGGTGAATTTTGTAGGCCAAAAGATGGGCGACAAAATTCAAAATGGCCTCTCTCGACAGAAAATGCTGTTTTGTGGATGTCCTTTTCGGCCATGGGTATCTGGTGGAACGAGGAGTATAGGTCGATGGTGGTAAAGTATTGTGCTTTTGAGAGGAAATCGAGAATTGTCTAGATATTCGGCAAAGGATACGAATTTGCTATTTTTTTACTGTTAAGGGAGCGATAATCGATGACCATTCTGAACTTAAGGGGGGCCGTCGGGGCCTGGTTTCTTGGGAACCAGCCACACCGGGCTCGAATACGGGCTTCTTGAAGGTCTAATTATACCTTGGTGGAGTAGTTCGTTTACTTGCCGGTTTATCTCCTTGCGGTGGCTCGGCGGATATCGGTATAGTTTCGATTTAACCGGTATTGGGTCCGTTAATTCGATTGTGTGTTCCACGAAGTTGGTGGCGGACAACGCGTCCCCTTCTACGTGGAAAAGATCAGTGTTCTGATTCACGAGCGTGACTACTTCATTTCTTTCGTACTCATCAAGGTGGTTTAAATCCATATCGTTCAAGATTTTCCTTGCTCTTTCGTTCCAGGGTTCTGCAGTTCTACTATGCATGAACCTTGATTTTTCGTTCGCTGGCTGGAGGGCGTGAAGGTCAGTCGGCTGTAGTTCAACGACGGGTGTCGGTATGGATACTGGCTCGCACGACGTGTTGTATGCGTATGTGTGCCCGATTCCGTCTTTGGCTGTGATTATGCTTCGTCCAATATAAATGTAGTTTGCGGTTTTGACGCGCTGCAAAGGCCAACGGAAACCGTTTGGAAATTCGTAACGCGTACATAAATCAACTTCATGCATCGGGCAGGAATTTGCGTAAACTCCCCTCGAGCGAAGGGGATGACGACGTCGCCTATTTTCAGAGCCTTTTGTCTATAGGAGATATCGACATCTTCGTCCTCAAAAAATCGCGAGCCCAGGACTGCGTCCTCCTTAATACTAAATTCCTCGTCTCGCACGACTTGGAATAGAACTAGCCGATCTGCAATTGTTAAGAAAACTTGGCCTCGCGTCGTCACGGGGTTAGGAGTGATTCCTATTAAATCAAATTTGACACTTGTGTCGCCATAAAGAGTTTTGACGAGCCGACTTTGCTTAACGACGTTTAGTTCGGCTCCAGTGTCAACCAAAAACAGGGCTTTTTCCTTGGAAATTGCAGGACACTTAACCTCAACGGTGAGTGCTTTAGTTATCCCGGCGTGGCCCAACAAAATTCTGGCAGTTACATTTGGTGTGCAAATTGGACTCTTGGCCCGGCCGTTTGGGCCGCTTCCCCGTTCTTTGGGACGATAGCATTTGAATCGAAATTGTGCGATGCATGGGTCAAGTGTATCTGCCCTTGACTTTGCTGAGCTCTAGCCTCTTGCATGTACGGCGGGTTTAGCATGCTCGACTGACCCTGTTGGCCGCACTGGTTTTGCCTGGTTTCGTTATAATTTTGGCGGAAATCGTTATTCCGGGGGGTATCTGTGCCATAATTGTATCTGCCTTGATTTGAATTGTGATTGCCACGATTGGGGCTGTTTGGTTGGTAATTAGAATTGTTTCGGTTATAATTTCGGTTTTGGCCGTAATTTTGGTTTCGACTTTGGTTGAAATTTTGGTCACCGCGGTTATCATTATTTGAATTGTAGTTATCACGGCTGGTTTGCGGGTAATCGTTGTAGTTGGTTCGGTTGTGTTGGCTGAACCCTTGAGAATTTTGAGAATAATTATTTCGTGGTGAAAAATTATTGTTTGGGCGTTGGTCGCGGTCGGCATAACGAGTTTGCGTGAATCCGCCGGCATTCGTGTTATCGCGAGTGAAATTTTGATTATTAAAGCTTCTTTCTGGTCTGTACCCGTTGTTTGGTCGTCCGGTTTTGTATCTGTCATTTTTATTATTCGTAGTGTAATTTCCGCTGTAATTTCTTTTTGGGGTGGCGTTTTGAACTGTAGAGCGCGATTTCGCTGTGAGCTCAAGTTTTGCACTTCGCGGCATTGCTCTGTGGTGTGGTTGCAATTTCCGTGCACCACACAGTATGTGTTTTGTTGGTTGAGATTTATATTTCTCTCCCCGCACGAATCGCTATCGAGAGGGCAATTAGAAGGTGGAAAGAAACTTTGCGTTGCGTGCTGCGAGATCGATTGTTGCATTACAAACCGAACAAGGCTACCAGCATTGTCAACGCTTGCGCCGTGATTCATGATATCTGTATCGAGAACAGATCGGATCTTCCCCACGAGTACAGACCCCGTGCAGAAAGATTCAATGCTCGAATTTTTGCAGAACCTTTGCACGACAGACTAGCAGCTGCTGGCCGTGTGGCCAGAAACAGGCTGATGAATTATTTATTTGAAGCGAGACAGCGACGCCTCGCTCAACAAAATGTTTAACACTGCTTTCAGTCAATAGATTGTTCACTATTTGTGTTCTTTTAGTTTAAGTTTTGTTACAATTTCACGTTGTTACTTTATTCTTTTCGCTACAGATACAAACAAGTGGATGAAAAAATTGTATCATAAAACAGAAAGAGTTAAACTTTTGTGATCAAAGTGTGATACTAAAGAAATATTGTACTTCTTTAAAAAGTATTCTTTGCGATTGTTTGTATAATAATTCCTCAGTTGAATTTTGTGGCTGTGCATATATGTATCATATGTGGCTGTCATATGATACTGCGATAGTTAGAAATAAGACTCAAGCGATGTGAGAATGTATCTTAAGAATGAAATTAACTAGCGAACAAAGTGTGATCTTTGCAATTGTTTTCATAATAATTTTTAGTTAAATTACGTAATTGTAACACTGATGTGTTCATTAAAAAAAATTTGAATTAGTTGATGTAAAAAGCTGTCAAATAAGTTGAATGAGAACTAAAAGATTATAATAAAAAGACATTGTACAAAATTGTTTATTGTTTTTATTACTGACCTTAAATCGTAATGAAATAATTATTAAAAAGCAATAAAATACAATAATTGCAATAATTGAAAGTAAGGTGAATGAAGGAAAAAGACTAAATAAAATTAAATCAAAATAGAGGTATTGTTTTTTTATTAGAACACATTTATCAAAATTACATTTGTAATGTCAATATCCTTAGAAAATGAAATAAATTATCACTCAGAATTTACATGTCACAATATCCTTACAAACTAACATGTTTCTTTGGCATGTTTCAAATAGAATTTCAAGTAACATGTAACAAGTCTTAGAACTTTCTTATAACAATTACAAATAGTAATCTCTTCTTAGTACAATGCAAAACTTAAAATTAAAAACACAACTTTTTTATAATACGTATTTGAACATTACAGCGCGTGTTACTCACTCACAGACGAGTTTTTTGTTCACATGATTTTTTGGTTTCAGTGGCAGTACTTAATCTTATTCAGCAAGTATAAATTTATAACTTATACCTCGCACAGTTGCTTGCGAGTCGCATAATACCTTCTTTACATTTCACAGGTCAAAGAATCAACTTTTTTAATTGTATCACTCGAATTATAGAAAGTAAATTGTATTTGTCGTTTTTGACATGTTAATTTGTTGAATTGAAAAATACAATTTGTTTGTATAATTCGAGCTTAACACTTTTCAATTGAATATCAAGTTATGACAAATTAGTTTTTAAAAATTGAAACTTTGTCGACATAAAATCGTTCCATATTATAGAATATGTTGACAATTGAACATTGAACATAAAACATATTGAAGTGAAATTGCGAGCATAAAAAATTCAGACCGTACAATATTCGATCATGTGAAAAACAATTTTCGTCTTTTTTAAAAGTTTTGTTGTCAGTTTTATACACAAATAGAAAACGCAATATATACGTATTGTAATTAATATTAATCTACTCAAACACTTCAGTCTCTTTTTATAATACCTTGTTCAAATTTCACAGGTCGAAGAGTCAAACAAAATTTGTATCACTCGAATTATAGAAAGTAAATTGTATTCGTCGTTTTTTACATCTGTTGTTCGAATGACAAATACAATTTTTTTGTATAATTCGAGCTTAACACTTTAAATTGAATATCAACTTAAGGCTAATCATTTTTTTTTAAATTAAAACTTGGTCGACATTAAATCATTCCATATGGTAGAATATTTTGACAATTATTTGGAAAAAAATAAACATTCATTGAATCAAATAATCAATTACAATTACAAGCAGAACTAATTTAGACAGTACAATATTCTACCATATAAAAAGAAGTAATTGTCACTTTTTTTGTTAGGTAATTACAAGTAAGTTTTTCTTCTTCAAAATTCAAAGTTTTCATTCTAACTTTTCAACTCAAAACACAATCTTTCTTTTTTTTTAATCTAAACGTAGGTCCTTTTCTTACGAACTTCGAACGGAAACTTTACTGTGGGGAGGAGAACATACTTATTACCTGTTGGAAGTCTATAGAGAACTTGTTGCAGGCTTCCTGCAGGAACTGAAGGGCTCTTTCTTTCATGGCTACGTTCTTCTCCATGGTAGCCACTTTTCTTCCTTTGAGCGCAAGTTCCTTGTTCTTCAGACGGATGAGTCGCTTGTTGTGGTCCTGCAAGGCATGGTAGTGTGTAATTTTAGCCTCCAACTGCTCCTTCGCACAGTCGGCCAAAGTCTCCCTCGAATCACGTTTCTTGGTAGAACGTTTCGGAGTAGCACGACGAACATTTGGCAAACCTCCTTCAGGGGTTTCTTGAGCCGTGGGAGGCTCGGCTGTTGGTGCACCTCCTTGCGGTTGGGGCGGAGGCTCGACAAGAAGAGCTGGAGGAATAGCAGCAAACTTTTAGACGGGTTTGACAGTTGCAACGCGTTTGGCAGAAGAACCAACAGCCAGCTCAAAAGCAGCCCGCTTTGCTGGACGATTTTCCTTAATGAGATCGGCGCGTTTTGTAGCAGCCTCCTTCGGAGCAGCCTGCTTTGGCACAGTGATTAGAGGTTCCTCATCCTCAGAGATGAGCGAATAGCACATCTGAAAAAAATGATTTTTAGAAAATTTTGAAAAAATTTCCAAAATTAATATAATTAAAAGATTATTTTCTCTTACCCCTTGATAAACAGCTTGAGATTCATAACTCGATGTACTTGGTTGTGGCTCAAGTCCGAACAAATCGGCATAGTCGTTATTGCTCGGTGTCGATTCGCGTGCTGCAAAATATTCCTCCATGCAGAGGTCGATTGAGTCCACTAACTTTCCGTTGTCCGTTTGCTCGTCGTCGTCGTCGTCGTCTTCCTCCTACTCCTCCTCCTCGTGGAAACTTTCGTCCTCCTCTTCATCGTCCAGGAATGAAGCTCCAGCTTCATTCGCGTGTTGGTCCTCGTCAATAGTTGCAGGATGCATCAGGTCTGCAACGTTTTCTCAAGGTCAGACAGTGGTCGGATGTTTGACGGTTCCCTGTCAACGCCATTGCTCTGTTGATCTGACCAACTCAAGTTTTTACCCGCTTCTTCAGGCCGTTCCAATACTGAAAAACAAATTCAAAATTAGAAAATTTAAATCATCAAAAATAGGATGAAAAAATAATGGTTAACAATTGCAATAATTACCGTGATCCATCCGTCAGGCGTTTTTTGTGCGTGCTCCAAGTCTGCATTCAAAACACTTGCCAAATCCCTGACATCGTTTTGTCTGTCATAACTAGAGTAGTAGGCCGATGTTTTGCCGTCGGCCATCTGCTCGTTTGACTTCATGTAGTCCAGCAACATATTTTGCTGCCACTCACTAGGTCGCTCTCTGTTGGCCTTTAATTTTGGCTGATCCATCTTGCTAAAAATAATAAAAAAAGTTAATCACTTCGTCATTTTATCAAGCTAACGTATAAAATTGGAACAAACTGAAAATTTGTGTGCAAAAATTCAACATATAAAAAAACGAATGAAAATGAAAATTAGTGTAAAATTTTTGGTCATATAAAATCAACATAAAATACAACATTTTTATTTGAAGTTTTGTGCAAAAAAAATAAAATGAAAATTATTTTGAAGTTTGAGGTAAGCGTCGATTTGTAGAACGTAGAAAATTCTTGCAAAGTACAAATGTTTGTTATTACAAGTTGTGTGCAAAAATTGAAATGGCAGTTATTGTCAAGTTACAGTAAAATTTAAGTCTAGCGACGACTTTTGAAACGTAAACATAAAAAAAACTACGAGAAATTTATTGTAAGTTTTGTGCATAATAAACAAACATTGTGCAAAAATAAACATTGTTTTTAATTAACTAAAAGTTGTGGTTAGCGTCGACTTTTAAAACGAGAAACTTAAACAAAAGTTGGAATTTAATGATGAAAAATAAAATCAAAAATCATAATCAATATTAATTTGATGTTACAACTGTTTTACGAAATTTGTATTCAAACTTTAACAACAAATAAAACATTTATTAACTTCTTACACGTGATATTAGAGGTTGGTTTTTTCAATGAACAAAATTTAATGTTTTATTCTAAAAAAAAATGGAAAAATAAATATGACACTTTATCGGAACGATTTTTCTACTTACTTTTGTTGATGTATTTTGCAAATAACTTGCAAAATGGACTACGATGTTCTCAGATTTCCTCAACACATCCTCACGCTTCGAAGTTCGAACAGAAAAGACCGACGGGCGCGCGGTGTGCACTGAAGTACCTTCCGCTATAACCACAACACCTGACCAGCTACCAAAAGGGTCTTTGGATTTTACTTTTTCGCAGTTGCCATCTTGATCAACCTCTTCGCCCAGTACGATATTGTAATTTGTTGTTGCGTTGAGTTTAAGTTGATCTATTGTGTAATCCCTTATCTCAAGAGTTCTGGTCTCGTGCATTTTCTTGCACTCGTCCCGTGTGTACGTTTTCAGGTAGCTTGCCAGCCTCCTTTGACTGTTGCTGTGTAGCTGTGCATATCTCAGTGTGTAATTATGAGGGACAATTGCACTCGGCAATAGAACACGTGTAAACTGGTGTATTTAACTTGTTGCAATAATTGGACTTCTACTGAGGTTGTATTAACCTCCTCAATTGGTATGTGGCATTCGCCCACATCGTTTGAAGAGATTTTAGCTGAACTGGAGCGCGCTCCATCGCACTGGAATCCGTATAGGGCGTCCGTTGCATTTAAGGTGATCATTAGAAGAAGTATTAAATATCGTATTTTTCTGTGCTCCAGCATTTTGTTTTCCTTCATGATTCTGTTTCTGTCATCTCGTGTAAAATTATTGGTTCGAGTCGCGATGGTACTAAGCCGTAGACCAAAAATTCTAGGGTGCATTGATCGCAGCTTATTATTTCCCTTACTTCGAGAAGTTGGTTGTTCCCGCAGACTTCGCTAACAGGTCTGTCTAAGTCGTCTACTGAATGAATTGCGTGGTAAGCTAAATAAATGGTTCCGATCACCTGACATTCGATATCGATGCAGTAGAATCGGAACGTGTCGGGGCAGAGAATCGCACCTTGTTCTTTGAGCTTCACACAGAATAGTTGATTTGTTTTGCAAGCCAGTGGCATAACTTTTGACCTGTGAAAATGAAAAGTTTCATTTGTAATGTAAGAGGTATAGATTTTGCCCTCTTAATAATTAGTTGATTTTTAGAATAAGATAATGCGATAGACCTGGCCTAGTTCCTGGCCTGATCGTTTTTGAATTATTGGCGCCTTATTTCAGCATATGCTGGGCGTGTAGACGGTGCGTATATGAAGTTTTTAATTAGAAGCGCAGTTTTTTTTAATACAAGATTTAAGAGTGCAAATAGTTTCTTTTTCAAATCGAATGGTCTTTTTTTTAACATGGAGTCAACCGGACTGATGCGGTACAACCGAATTTGTGGCACATTTGTATCATTCATTGATTTGGGGGGGGGGGTCCACGTGACCAAGCTACAGTCAACACGCTTGGTTTTTTTGCTCCGGCAAATATTACGAATGAAAGTGTGAATAGTTTTTTGAAAGTAATCTAAAGTCTGCCAAGTAACGAATTCAATACTTCCGAATCCACCTGGACGTTTCCGAAGAGCAACAGAGCTCTTTCGTGGGCACAATCGACATTCGGAAAGCGGAGCCAAGGACATAACCTGCAAACCAACCGTCTCGTTGTGAAACAACCAAGGCCTTATCAGGTCAGCGGAGAGAGCTTTTTCGAATGCTCTCTTCTTGCCTGTAAGTATCAATTACTCGCTTCTCCGTGGAGATTTTCGTCGAGGATCTCGTTGTCCTCCGAACTTCGAACGAGCGGCGTGCTCGACAAACATTTGTCTCGAACACTCCGTCTGTCCTTTCGTACCCCACGGGGGTTTTATGTTCCAGCTTGTTCGGCAAAACACGAGCGTCATCGGAGAGTTGCTTCGCTCTGGAATTTGTCATCTTTCCCCTTTCAACCGAAAGGGTTGAACATGCCAGTGAATTCGGACGATTCTGAATTACCAGTCGATACCGATGAGGAAGATTCCCTCACAATCGAGAAATCAACTTTTTAAGCGTGGCGTTGCAATCACTCCTTTGACAGTTCCAACAGCAGTACTTCAATCAAACCCGCCCGTCTCGGTCGCCCGCCAAACTCTTCCAGGCTCCGAGTACCAGACCCAAACCAACCAAAGATCACAGCATATGCAGAACACAGTCATAGTAAGCGCAAAGCTCTTGACGACTCAGACTCTCAAGAATTTACGAGCGACCGGAAACAACCCAGAACGATGAGTAAAGGAGGCCAACCAGGACGAAATCGTGACTCAACGGCTGACCCGACACAACCCGTTGCAGGCGACACTACCTCAATTCTGACTCTCTTGCAAGTGATGCGAGGGGAGTCCAACGCCCAGTTCGCAGCAATGCGAGCTGAAATTGAATGCAGCAAACGTGAAACCAGTGTGGAAATAAACAAACTTCGTAAGGAGTTGAACGCGAAAACAGCTGACTTTGCTTCGCTTGCGGAGCGAGTGTCAGCTTTGGAAAATGCCAATGTCCAGAATTCCAGTGACAACATCCAGAAGAGCGCCAACATACACAACTCTCTGGTGAAAGATCTGCTCCGCTACCGTACGATGATTGAGAAGCAAGACTGGGAAGAGAGGAAAAATAGAATCATTGTGAAGGGTATACAATTCTCGGCTGAGAATTTGCTCCCAGACGTCAACAGCTTTCTCAAAACATACTTCGACGCAGAGGGCGCTGCAGCGTTTGCAAAACTAGTGTCTTGGTCTGGTTCCAATCTTATAACCTTGGTCACTCTTGGTTCCTGGGACGTGAAACAGACTATTCTCCGAAACGAACGCACAGCTTTGAAGGGAAAAAACATTTACATCGAACCTGACCTTGCACCATCCGAGCGAAGAGAAAACCAGAAATTGAGAGCCAAAGCCAAGCTGGAGCGAGCCAACGGTAACACGGTGATGGTGAAGCGTCGTGCAATCAAGGTCAACTCTGATTGGTTTGTGTGGGACGAGCTTAACGACGTCTGGAAACCTTCTTCCCGACGACGAGATCGCGATGGCAACGCGCAGCAATCCCAGACGAACTCAAATACACGAACGAGTCAGCAGCTGCATTGTCTCCTTCTGGAACGCCCATGGAATAAAAAACCTGCAGGATGCCGCAGTTCTTGTACCCTCTCATATTGTGGGGGTCTGTGAGACATAGAACCCTAACACCATCGTCAAACTTCCAACGCTCTGGAAGGACCGACGTCATGTATCAGTACCAGCAACGAGAGAGAGGGACTCCGGCAGAGCTTCGGGTGGTTTGTTACTTTTGTGTGACGAACAATTTCTAATGTCTGTGATGAATTCATATCCTTTTTGGATTTTCTCCTCAATTCATGTTGATAACTCTCATTTTATATTAGGCATAGAATATGTTAAACCAAGTTTATATCTTGAATGTTTCTTAGAATCATTACAAAGCTGTATAGACGATTTGATTTTACATAATCCAGACAAACTAATTTTAATAATCGGAGATTTTAATAGTAGAATAGCTGATCTGTCTGACATAGACGAACCTATTGTTGTAAATACAAACTTATATCCGAGGAGAAAATCTTTTGATAAATTATTAAACTGTCGTGGTACCTTGTTAAACGATTTCATGCTAATGAATAATTTCATCCGGTTAAATGGAAGAACTCGTGGAGACACTGAAGGGTTATTTACTTTCAGCAGTCACGTGGAAAATAGTGTTATAGATCTCACGTGGATAAATCAACCTTATGTTGATTTTATCGACTCTTTTGAAGTTATACAACAGCCTTCTGCTTCTGACCGCTACCCAGTGACTGTGAAAGTGAACATCCCGGTACATGTGGTAAACTCAACTAGAACATTACGTACTTCAACATCTTTTACTAAATTATCTTGGAACTCAGAAAAACGAGAAGAATATAAAAATATGATTCATGTAGAATGTTTAAACTATCCAGACTTTTATAAGCAAGAAATCCCGACTGATATCAAATTTGATAATTTATTATCCTCGATAAAAAATGTTTCTGAGAGTTTATCACTTGTTAGAGAAGTTCATATTAATTCAGGTAACAACAACTATAGAAATCCTTGGTTCGACAATGAGTGTAAATAAGCAAAATGTGCCATGCATAAAGCACATAAAGACTTAGTTAAAAATAACTTTTCATTAGAAAATAAAACAGTTTATATTCTTGCAAAAACACAATATAAAAATATATCATAAAAAATGAACTATGAGCAACGAATCAAGGACAAATGCGCAAATACGAAAAATTCGATTGATTTCTGGAAAATTTTGAGAGCTTTCGATAGAAAACCGTTTAATGTAAATCCAATCGCTATCCCAACCTGAGAAGAATTTTATGTCAATGTTTATCCACCTTTGATACCAAACGAGTTAACTTATTTTGGTGTTTTCGATAAAAATTTAGATATTTCAATTACTGTAAATTAAGTGTTATCAGCGTTGAAAAAGATGAAACCAGGAAAAACCCCTGGAGTCGATTGTGTTAGCATTGATTTTTTCAAATCTTTACCGCTTTCAGTTATTGAAATTGTAACTTCTCTTTTCAACGATATATTGATTTATAAAACAACACCTAGTTCTTGGTCCGAAATGATATTGACATTGTTGTATAAAAAAGGTGATAAAAATAATCCAGCAAATTATAGAGGAATAGCGCTCTGTAACTGTATATCAAAATTGTTTACTTTGATTTTGTCTGTGAGGTTAGATGCGTGGACTGATGAAAACAGGGTTTTGAATGAATCACAAAATGGCTTTCGTCGCCGTCGTAGTTGTATGGACAACATATATGTTCTGCAATCTGTCATCCATTTTACGCTCCGAATTGGAAAAGGGCGAGTTTTCGCTCTTTTCATCGACTTTAAACGCGCTTTCGATTCTATCTCGCACTCTCTTTTATGGCGTAAGCTCTATGATCTTGGTGTCAGTCCGAAATTTATCAGAATCTCGAAGAACCTTTACGACTCTGCATTTTTTCGTGTGAGAATAAATGGTGAATATTCGAATGAGATAAAAGTAACTGAGGGAGTTCTCCAAGGAGAATATCTCAGTCCTCTTATTTTCATACTCTTTATATCCGATTTCGAAAAATGTCTACGCGCTGAAAATTTAGAAGGTGCTAATATAGACGGGATAGTAGATCTATTGTTATTATTATACGCGGATGATGCAGTGGCACTTGCAAACACTCCAAGTTAAATGCGTAAACTATTGATTGCGATGAAGAAATATTGTAAAATTAACCAACTGACTGTAAATACACAAAAAACTCAGATAGTTCATTTCCGTCGCGGTGGTAGGCAAACGAAAGAGAAATTTTACTTCGATAATCGAGAATTATGCATTGTAAATGAATATATCTATCTAGGTACAAAATTTTCAAGTTCATCCTTAGGGCGCTGTGCGGTGGACCAGTCGATAGGGAAAGCCCGCGCGGCCTCTGGTGCCGTTTTACGATTGGTCTCAAACTGCAAGACTGATTCCTGGGATTGCAGGGTGAGACTCTTCGAGAGTTCGATTTCGTCAACTTTGTTATACGCGTCTCACATATGCGGCTTGAGATACTTGGATGATATGGAAACTGTCCAGACTAATTATTATGAAAAACTTTTATCGTTGCCTCTTTGTACTCCGAACGCTGCGCTGAGATTGGAGCTCGACCTCATTAAAATATCTTACAAAGTCTTGAGTGCCGCACTGGGTTGGATCGAGGTGTTGTTGGCGTCTGATCCTGGTAGACTCTCTAAAGTTTGTTCATTACGTCAAGTTGCTCTTCACGAAAATAGAAACCAAAACAACATCCAAGAAGAATACAACTGGTTTACTCAAGTTGATCTGATTCTGCAATCTATCGGTATCTTTGACGCGGGTAACAGACTCGATCCAAACCAATGGACACTGCTCAAAACCGAAGCGCTTCGAAAATACCGCGAAAAATTGAAATTCACTGACTTACTCAAATACTATCAATCAAAATCTATGCCCTTTTTGTCAATTAAGTTACATCATGATAAACCTATCTGGTATTTATTTTTGAGATCAAATTTCTACTTGGGAAAATTCTTTGCTCAACTGCGACTATCTACTTGCCATGTTACATCTTTTCGAATGAATAACATAACATATACAATCGATCAAACCTCTATTTGTACAATGTGTAATCGGCAAAAACCAGAAACGATCGAACATTTTCTACTCGAATGCCCTTTGTATACTAATTTCAGATTAGCATATCTTGTACCAATATTATCACAATCAAATTTTGTAGATCCGCTGTCAACTTTGTTCTATATAACAGATGTGCCAAGATTGAAATTATTATATTATTATGTTATAAATAGTTTGAAATTGAGATCCTTCGTACTGAACGAATAACTGTAGTTTTTTTTATTTTTTGTAACCGCTGACTTAGAACTTAAATTTAATGCGAATATTGTAAATATATACCCCTTTGCTAAAACATGATTTTGTTATGAAGCAAATAAAGAATACTGAATACTGAATACATTCATTGATTTGTAATTCTAAGATTTCTGCTTTTTTGTTTATCTTGCTTCGCAGAAAGATCATTTGATTTTGCGATACATTTTTATAAAAATAGTTTATTTATCAATTTCGTTTATTGACTTGTGATATGTGGGGTAATATGATTTTATGTCTAGTTAGCTGTTTTACTTTCTGTTTTGATTTTGAATTGTCTCGGGTTACTTAGATAAGGCCCTGCCAAGTGCGTTGCGAGGGCTTTGTTTCATTGTTCCTCTTGGGATGCGTGAGTTCGTACCTCCTAGTCAAAATTCTAGTTTTTTGAGACTTGGGCCTGAATTTGACAGAATGTCTCGTATGACCCGAATTCGTGAAGAGCTCCAGTATGCCTTTGCCATGTTTGGTCGTGACCTAGGTAAGTTACTTGTCGTTTGGTATAATTTTCATCTTTTTATGATTTATTTACTTTACTGCTTCTTGATATGTTGGCTCTTTTTTCATAATTATATGTCCTTGTTTTTACAGGTAACATAGCTTCCTTAATCGACGAGATGATTGAGCTTAGGCTCTCGGCCTCTGAAACCGGGAGCGACAGCGATACCCGAACTATCCCTGAGAATGCTGTTGTTCCGCCTCCTCCCAGTGCCGAGCCGGATGGTTCCTTATCAAAAAGAATTTCGTGTTGAGGATGCCAATTCTCCTAATAAATAAAAGTGAAAAAAATACGAACAAAAATGTATTTGGCTACTTTTCATTAAAATTGAATCTTATTTGAGTTGAACTTGTTTATTCTTATTTTCCTGCGTTGAGATTTTCGTATATTATGCGTCAGTAAAATTTGTTGGTATGTTGAATTATCATATTTTCTCAGGTAAGGTTACATACAATATCTGTACCTTTTTCTTTTGCTCTCTTTTTTTTGTAATATTGTTTATAATGATTGTGTAGATTAACTTCTCTTCTTCTTTTCTTCCTTTTTTGTTTTTGGAAGTTGTTTGCAATTTGCTATCGTTGTATTCCTGCATTGAAATTTCTTGAGGGTCAATGTTTTTAGCCGTAGCAGTAGTGTAATGTTTTCGCGTTGGATAGTAGCTTCGCTTCGTTTATATCTTCTGGTTCTTTATATATTCTTTCTGTAATTTGTGCTCGAATTGATAAAAGTGACTGTGGACGGTTGTTGATAATTCTCATAGTAAGTAAAATCAATGTTATTGTTTGTTAATGTGGCATAATTGTCTTGTGTTATAACCGCTTTGTCAGCTGATATTTGAACTGTACTGCTAGCGATAAGGTGCGCTGCTTCGTGTGCGCACTAGTTTCCTTCTGTTCTCCCTTTTCTTTATTGTTGCTTCTATAATTAATGTTTATTTCTTGTCTAATTATGATTTAGCTTGCAACTTGAATGATAGTTTGTTTAAATAATTTTTTTTTGAAAGGACAGAAAAAAAATAATAGCAAAAAATATTGTTTGTTTGTTTGGATTAGTAATAAAAATTTTGTTAGTAAGGTTATCCTTTTCTGTTATTTTCTTGCTGGTTACTTTTGATAAATAAATGGGTGCGTATTTGCTACATTGTAGCCTGCTTGTGTCGACCAGGTCTATGTCAAGTGTTTTCTTCCTGATATTAGTTCTTCGTATTTTGCGTGATATTGTTTTGGGTAAAAACAAACGGTTTCTTGGTTTCGTGTGGCTTTTAGTTCAGTTCAATTTTTGTCTTAATCTGAATCTGACGTGTGATTTTCTGAGTTATTTCTTTCGTAATAATGTGTGACAGGGCGTCTTTGTGACGGCCGGTCTGGACATTATTAGATTAAAAGACACCGAGATTTCGGGGGGGGGGGGATTTAATCGGAAATCGAGATTTGATCTGAGGGAAAATATAGACTCAAAATAATAATTAAAAATCGACTCTCGAGAACGTTTGCAAAACCTGCAGGGTTTCGCCTAATCATTATTGTTTTCAGCCAGTCTCGAGAGCTTGGGCGAGCATCGACTGTTGGTAAGTTTCAGCCTCCACCTCATGCATGTGTGGGAGAGAGAGACTGACGTCGCTTTAAATAGTTACCGGTAGTACGAATGCGAGAGTGACGTCACGGGACCGATATTTAGATTGAAAATCTGAACGGAGGTTCCGGGACAACAGTATGAGTGCAGATAATCCGCTTTTTAAATTCGCTCTCATTAGTTCAGGCCTTGTTCTTTTTTTGCATTGTACTTTTTTTTATATGATAATTTTAATAATGTTGTTTTGTTTTTGCGATGGTAATTTTGTGCACAGAAGTAATGGTTTTTGGAATTTTGTAGAGTAGCATACGGGAGATGACGTGTGGGTCGAGCAGGAGGGAGCTTCATCGCTGGACCATAAGGATCCTGGCTCAACCTTGCCAGGATGCCAGCAGCCAAACAGCTGGCACACAATTGGAGTGTTTCCAGCAGCCCAACCGCTGGAACCGATAAGCAATGCCCGGCAACTGTGACCGGAAGCCGGACTTTAGTACTGTGTTCGCTTGCCACTCGCCACCCAGGGATCCAGACGACCGACTAGAGATGGGAACGAGGTCCGAGAGAGGCCCGTTGATAACAATAAGAGCAAGAGAGACGAAGAAAGACGAGAGACGAGAACGAGTCGCTGCCCACCTAACTGCATTAGCACACCAACAACTCTTGGGCCTAGCGAACCTCCGGGCATCCGCTTCGGCGGGCAGGCTGAATCAATGCCGCTACAAGGCGCCAGCCCGGGTGGTTGCAGTCGCCAGCTCGAGCCAAATCTTGTCTGGCGTGCCTAGGAGCGTCCCCATCTCGCGTGTACCGTCGAGATGGGAGACCTGACAGATGGGAAGACGTGGACCGAGTTTGGGGTCTCAACCTTCGTACGAGGTACGGCGAGCTACGTCACCGATGAGCAGAGCGCTACACACGGCAAGCGAGAAACGGGAAAAAGCGAGTTGGAGGGGAACGGTAGCCGGCATTACAAAAGAAAAAAATTAATGATTTGAGGAGTCGATTGGAGATGGTACGAGGCTACGAACGTGTTCGGACCGAGGGACGACAACCGATCAAGCCCAAGATTCCGCTCCCACCAGCGTCATCGACCGGTAACGTTGGTGCTTTTGTTAGTTAGTAAAAGTTTTGTAAAGGTTTTCGAGAGTTCTTGTAAGGAAAGTTAAGTCGTTTCGGTACGATATTTGCCGGGCCGAAGTATCTTGGATCGAGTTGCGAGCGATATCCGAGGACGGCAGAAATCAAGGCCGGTTTTTGCAAGTAGTTTTTTTTGTAACGGCAAAACGGGTCTTTCCAAGGTGGCAATTGTTGGATCGTGGTACCAATTGTCCCGGAGCCCGAGGAACCGTTGTAACGTAAAGAAATAAAGTCAATTGAGAGCCTGTATAAAAGTAAAACGTGCTCTCTGGAGCCATGTTTGATTATGAGAAATAATTTTCCCTCGAAAAGAATGAAAATTGTATTTTTGATTAAGTAAAACTGTTCGAGAGAAGAAAATAAAATTTAAAACATTGCCAGAAATAAAATAACGAAGAACCGAAACATTAAAGTGATTTTGATTTTGTATTGTAAAGTTTAGAAAAAAAGTTGGGAGTAGAATAAATTATCAAGATTGGCAATTGAATTGTTATTTTGTTTTTATTTTGTTTTCCCCGAGTAACGATAAAGAAAAAAGAAACAATATTTAGACCAAAATATAAAAAGGATCCTTTCTTGGAATTTTTGGAAGTCAGATTATCCGTTGCGCAAATTGTTCGAGTGCCGCTTCACGGTGCCCGTTTGACTCGATAAGTAATTGTTTGACAAGATTTTTGCGGACGATTCTGCTTTGAAAGGGGTTCCCAAGTTTTCCCTGAAAATTTGGTGGCGATCCGAGGCAACGTTAGACCAAGTTACAAGTACCGGAATTGGGTTTCAGAAGTTAATTGTCGAATTGTTATTTGTCATTTGGGTTCCGTGGCAAAGGAGCGGTGGACCGCAAAACGCCACGTCACAAATGAAAAAAAAATTTAAACTAAACATAAATGAAAAAGGTATTTTGTGTTATTCTTTCATCTGTTTGTGCGTTAAATTAATTCGTTCCGATTTGGTTAATTCATCTCTGTCACTCTTTTCAGGCGACCGATTTTCTCTATTGTTGTCCTCTTTACAAGAGGACCTGCAAGCTGCATGGTACAATATGCAGCAATTGCTGATGATCGGTGAAGGTATCATTTCTGAATGTGTTTCTCCCTTTTTTTTCTTCTTTTGGTTTCTTTAGTTGTTGTTGTTTTTCATAAACTTGTTTCTTTTTTTTTTGTTTATAGATGATTTTAAGACGATCCTTGCCTTGTTCTCGGATGCAGTGCGGATCTCCATTCGTTCCGCGGTATGCTCAGAGGCTGAGCGCCGCGTGAATGAATACATTGCGAATCGGTCTCAAACCTTGTAGGCGAGAATTTGGCCCAGCCGCTTTTTTCTTCTGAGCAGACCCAGCGGGTTTTGGGAGATCTCGTCCGCAATATATGCGTCACGTATTTGAACGAGATGCTTTCGCTGCGGCTTATCGAATTCATGACGTACTACGTCGACCGTCAGCTTGAGGCCATGGTTTCACAGGCAGGTTACCGCCTGGAGGACACGGCTTTAAAGCAAACGGTGCAGGAGCTGAGGTCGCAGAAAAGCGTCGATTCAAGAGACCTTAAAGGAGCACTCCAAGCAGATCTCGGAGTTGACGGCTGCCGTCGCTTAGTTTAGTTCAAGTAAGTTTATTGTTTTGACTTTATTTATATCTCTAAAACGCTCTGCCTTTTTTTGTATTATTGTTTAACACTCTCATTTATTTTCTCTTTCTTTTTTTGTTATAGATGATGATCAAGACGACCGCAAGGTTGACGATGCTGGTACCTGCGCGGACAGCTCTGCTTTATTTTTCAATCACTCGAGTCAGTTTTGTTTCAATAAAACATGTCCATTTTTGTGGTTGAATAAATTGCAATTTCGATATTCTACTTTAGCGTTTTCTATTAAACTTCTTTTTCTTTTTTCTCTTTTTTCTTTTTTTTACTTTGGTTCATTTTATTATTAATTTCATTCTTTGTTTGTTATATTTATATAGGTCTTCGTCATTCGCAAGAAATTGCGTGTTTTGATCTTTGAATAAAAATTTCTCTTTTTCTTTCGACTGTATAAAACTACATGTAGCGTACGGCAGGCAGTATGTCGCTGTCTCCTTCTTGCTACTGGCGTGAGTAATGGAGATCTATGGCGCGCAAGCAACCGCCTGTTTGTTCGGTGTATTGTGTTAGGTCAGGTTATGTTTAAGTGTCAAACGTGTGGTACGTGTAGTTTTTGTAGTCTACTGATGTGTTTACGAAGTGTCGTGCCAAAACGAATTCGCGAAATTGGTAAGTTTGTTTATGCATACTGCTTATTCAATTGTTCTTTTTTTCAACTTTCTAACATTTTTTTTTTGCCTGTAGGTAGTTTTGCAATTCTGTAGTTGAGTTGGGTATTGGTATAGGTAAGGTTGTATCGTTTCCTTGTCTAATGTTTTTTTTGTTCTTATTATAATCTGTTGTTTAATTTACATTTCATTAATTACGTTTATTCATTCAATTACTTTTGCAATCGTTTTTGTTAATTTTTGTTATGGAAAACTAGAGTTAAAGAAATTTTTTTTGTTCATTAGTTGTTTTTGTTTGTTCGTTAAGTATGTTGATTTCTAATCCTTTTGGATTGATTTTAGGATATATTTTGAAATTGCTGTGGGCTTAAGCTCTCGCCCGCGTACTCAGTTTAAGCGGTGCCTCTTATAACGAAAAAAAAGAGCGCGCATTTGGCCGGTTTTACAACTGTGTCTTCATTTGTAGATTCATGATTTTTTCAGGGATAGTTTTTATGCTTTTGTTATTTGTATATATATATAGTATTTCTATAGCTTGCGAATGTTTAATAGTTGATTGAAGTATTTTCTTTCAGGTCTCAGTTTCACTTCCTTTAATTATGTAATTCTGCTTGAAATTCTGTGACCTATCTACCTATGACGTAGATATTTTATTTGTTGCTTTTTCTTTATCACCGTTACTAGGTGTTCTGAATTTTACGTTACAATATCTATTTCTGTTTATTTCCACTATTATCCTTCATTGTTATAGTACTGTCGACAACGGGAATACTTTGTTATATCTTTTTTTACTGTTATCAGCTCTTATGTTTATTTATTGATTTTGTTTGGGGCTGATTTTATTTATTCACTGTATTCATTCTTCCTACCGTTTTCAGACTTTGTTCGTTGTGGCATCGTACTTAGAGAATTTTGATTTTTTTTATCGCTTCGTGGCATTTCGCGTGTTAAGTGGTATGTAGTAATTGTTATTAGTTCGATTGACTATGAATTTCGTTTTTGAATTTGCCCATTTGATATGACCTCTGTTTTGTATTGCAGACTAATGTTCGTTCTTCCTTAGAGGCTGCCGTTGGTAGTCCTGTTTATAGCAGCGACAAAGAGCAGTGCTATGTAAGGGAGGGAAACTGCATTATTCTTGTGTTAGGTTTGTAGTGTTGTCTTTTGAAATGTTGATTAATCGTTGTTATTTGTTATAGGGATTTCTTGAATGTGTTTCTGGTGATCGTCGTTTTTCTTCGAGAAAGCAACATATAACTCCATTATATAGATAATAAACTCTCACTTATTATTTATATTATGATCATGTATTCTTTCTTTTCTTTTACTAATAATGTTTCTATTTTCATATTAGATTCAACACTCGAAGATTGAAGTACAGCCTCAAAATTTTTTGCTGTTTCCTTACAGAACAAAAATTTTTTTTGTTAAATTTATTTGTTTGAGGAAATTTATCAGTAAAACGCGTTTCATTGGGTCGGCAAGAGAAGTTGAAGAGGACAGTTTTCATGCTTTGGTCTATTGTACGACCTTTTCTAGATCGTGTTTGCCGAAATAGTTAAGCGCAATTTTTATAAATGTTTTTCAGTTTTCGGTTAGCGTTTATTATTAGGTCACCTCTGGACGTAATTTCTTCGATTTTGAAAGGGCCGACGAAGTGCGAGTCTAGCCTATCATTCTGCCAGTTTTCAATTTTGAAAACGTACTGTCCGACTTCGAAATCGACGTTTCTCATTCTTTCATCAAAGTAAAATTTGTTTAGTTGTTTTTCGTCGTGAACATTAGTGTTGACAAGAGTGGCTAGTTGTTGGAGCTTCACAACTAGATTTTCGATATAGTCGTCGTATGATTGCTTTGCTTCAATCGGGAATTCTGTAGGGATTCTGGGTTTGCGGCCAAATACAAATGTGAACGGCTTGAATCCCGTTGCTGAATGACGTACTGAGTTATAGGAAAACTGTGCTAGTGGCAGCAAGCTTGCCCAGTCTTTATCTTCGGTGTTGAGATAAATTCGCAAATAATCGTTGATGACGAAGTGGGACTTTTTGAATCTCTGCGTTGGACTGTGGTCTAAAGGCAGGTGTTTGTGTTGATTTTATTTGTAAGAATTCTGCTAATTGTCTATTTAGTTCGGAACAAAATTCATTGCCGCAGTCATTTTTTATTTCCCTCGGACATGCGAAAATACTAATGAAATTGTTAACGAATGCCTTTACGACTGACTTTGCTCTTTTGTCTGGTAGCGCCACAAGTATGATGAAGCGTGACAAACAGCACATGATTACCGAAATGTATTTCATGTCTGTTTCCGTCTCGGCATGTATAGGTCCCGTCAAATCTATCGATACTTTATCGAAACATTGCGTTAGTGTATCTGTCATGACAAGTGGGGCACGCACACCTGGTTTGGTTTGTTTGTACTTTTGACAGGAGAAACATCTTCTCACGAAGTCGTTGACATTGTTTGCCATATTGTTCCAGTAATATTCGGCTCTAATTCTGTCTAGTGGAGCTTTCGTACCTCTGTGGCCAGCTGTTAGGTAAGCGTGTTTTTCTGCAATAATGTTTGGTCGCATCTCTTTAGGTGGGACAATTATTTTTTTTTCGCAGATTATGAATATAAGAGGGGTGTCTTTGAAAATGAGATTTATTGCGTTTTTGATCGTGTCCCACTCGAATGATAAAAATAATTTGTCTTCTAAGGTTAGTGAAAGCTGTTAGATTTTGTATTTTTTGACTGTTTCCTTTAGAGTCTTGACCGCGTGTAGGATGTCTCTGAATTGCATTATCCCGCTGAATTTGTTTTCAGCTGCTATACCGATGCAGTGTGTTTTTTCGTGAATGGTCGTGATGCAGTCACCTAATTCGGTTACATACTTATAAGTTTCTTCTCGCAAAGTACGTAACGAGTGCTTGTAACCCGTTCCTTATGAGAGAGAGCATTCGGATGCAGTAGATTTTCATTCGTCCGTATCGAGCGCGCCCGAGATCCAGCCTGGCCAATCACGTCGCGGCGCCGCCTTGCGCCGACCTGCGCGCGCAGTCCCTGTTTGGGAATGATCGAGCAGTTCGGCGCAGGACAGATATCTTGTACACGAAGCCGAACGAACAACGACGCGTCTCTTGCGATCGCCGATTTACTCTGTAAGTTTCGCGTTTCCGAGCCCGAGGTTGGTCAGGATTGTTCACCCGAATGTGGACAACCTGCCAACTTATTTGTGAACCTGTGCTCGAGCTTCCGACGACGATGCGATTTGATTAGGGAGTGACGTACCTGGCTGGCGGACGCGATGGCGGCGGCTGATCATCAGCCCGGGTCCTGGGCAGCTCTTTCCGAGCTATTTCCCCTGTTTCCATCCGGTGAGTTTGATCCAACTTGCTAACTGCAAGTCCACCCGAAGACCTAGTGGCCCATATTGAGCTCCTACAGTGCTAAATATGGCAAATGCTCTCTCTTTCTCTCGTTCACTCGCTCGATGACCTAATTTGTTTTCAATTGTTTGGCCTTGACGCCACTTTTTTTGTATTGTTTAGATCACGAGAATAACATGTATGTAATTAAGATCCGAATATTATGATATGTTTTCGAGAGGCGACGTGGCCGAGCTATGACGACCAATCAGAGCCCAGCTTTTGTTTTTTCCGAATATCAATAATAGATCCTACATTTTGAAACGAGCTTTTTTTTTGTTTTGATGATGTTTTCTTTTAAGATCAAAATAGTCGACCAACATATTTACACTTTTTCATTTAGTGCCCGTTCAAAGTTTCTTTTGTAAAATTTCAACCTAAATAAATATGTTTTGTCAAAATGATTTTTGTTCTCTCTGTTTATTTTTTGCTTTGCCAACCCTGAACTGAACCACACGCTTCTCTTATCTATTGTTAGCTGGCTTTCATCTGAACCGTTGATATTTTTGACCTGATCTCCGAACCCGACAATGAAGCTGAGCCCTGAAGTAAACCTAAGTGGGGTGTTTGCATACACATAAGTCTCCCTTGGCCGTTGTAGGTCAAACGGCCTGGCGACCAGTACGATCATCATACCGAGCAAGAGCGCAAGCACGATAGCCTTGGCTGGCCGTCGTCAACCCAGTCAGGCCTACCGCGTTACAATGGCGCCCAACGTGGGGCCAACGTTGACAAAGCGTTGGCGAACCGAAGTTTTGTTCTTTAAAATGCAAATGAAAATATTTTGAGTTAAAATAAAATATTTTAAAGTAGATTTAAAACTCTTGAGTTAAGATAAAATATTTTAGAATTTAAATTAAATATTTTCAGGTGAATTAAAGCATTTTGAATTGAATTAAAATTTTTCAAGTTGAAATACAAATTTTTTTCAATTTCAGATTTTCATTTGTAAACTCAAAACTTGACTTTTGTTTGTAAATAGTGCTTTTGACTTCACATTTATAAATTTCCGAATAGAATGAAAATTTTTTTTCATGTACATAAAATTTTGTTTCCAGTTAGATAAACAAATTCAAAACTTTCTGAGCTGATTTAGAGCATAGTTTAGAATTGCTAAGCCTCTTTTACACTTGCCTGATGAGGCGAGTCGCAACCGCGAGCAGTTTCCTCAGAGAGCCTGGCAGTTTGCGAACGACTCTAAGTGTAGGCGAAGCTTAAAATCTTGCCTGTCAATGCGATGAGCTGGATCGCGTCCAGCTTTTTGCATTTATGGTTCAGAAGTTCAATTTGCCTAACTTATGGGCGTTTACCAAAGTGAAATTTAAATTTAAAATTAAAATTAAATTTCGCATTTAGGATTCATTCAAACGTGAACTTTTGCATGGCGATCGCCGACACTTCGCCAAAATCTGTGAAAATAACTGATTATTTACTAGTGGTTATTCTCTATGCTTCTATTATTTTCAAGAAATTAAGGACTTATCGTCATAGGTCCTCAGTGTTAGAGCTGGTCGGTTGTAGGAGGTCTGCGCAAGCAACTAGAGGCGTTGTGAGATCGGGATCTTAGGATCACGCTGAAACCATCGAGATGCGCTTGGAGACGATTCTTGTACTGCTTCAGAGCCGATCATTATTTTGGTGTCAGCTTGACACTCAGCGTTGCAGACCCGCAGCGAACGACCGCGGGTAGCTAATGACCGCTGCTTTAGAGCGTCAGACCGGCGACAGCGAATTTTGGTAATGACCGGCGCCTCTGTATTTTACTCGTTATGATCCGTCCCTCCGTCACACATTTTCTGCTCTCTCTCTCTCCAGGATCCATCTACGCACTGAAAGCGCACACTGAAAGTTTTTCTTTTTGCATGGTAGACGTACTTTTCGCTGGCAGGAGACATCTTCTCGAAGAAAGGGTTTCGCAAATCGACTGTCAGGTTGACGACATGGGAGTCTAGAATCAATATCAGGAAATCCCACTTTATTTCACCTCGCGTGCAGACGACGTCCGCGTTCTTTGTAGTTTGCTGAAGCTGACAGATGACCAGTTTCAGATCCGATGTTCCCTGAAACCAGCTCAACCCATGATGGTTGTGCGTTACCCAGTCGTTCTTTATTCTGGTCGCATGCGTTGAACCGTACTGAGAAATTGACGCTTTGGGCTCCAAGGGGACCAAAGCCACTTCCTTGAGTATAAAAAGGTTTGCGTTATCAGAAAATCTCTGTATATCGATGACGTACTTCAGGGCTTCTATATCGTCTACAGACTGATGAACCAATTCCATGTATCTGTGTTATACCTCTAGAGCGGAATTCGAGCTTTTTTGGGTAATAGTGCTGCGTTATCAGACGTGACGTCATCAGACGCGTCTGAGCCTGTTGTCCCCTCTTTTCTGACAATTTTGTAAAGATCACACATTATCTGTCCCAAACGCGTAATTCATCGCGTAACGCGTCATACAGTAACTGTTCTCCAATATGAGGTGTTTCATAAGGTCAATATACCTGTCAAGCTCGAACAACTTACTCTCTAGCTCTCTCATTGCACCGTTGCCTATAGCGGTTGAGAAAGGCAGAGCTTGTCTCAGATCGTAGAAGAAACTTTCGATTTTCTCATACTTCTCCGTTTCCAGATGCTTCAAATCGTCTTCCAGTGATGTTGTACCATTGTAACATCTCATTGTCCTGGCGTTGAATTCGTTTGTAACCCAGCTGTTAGAAACGTTAATCGCCTTGAGGACTTCCGTGTACGTAGGCATCTTTGTGTTTTTATCAAATTCTTTCTGACCGCGCAAACTTTGTATCAGCACTACCGCTCTACTTCCGAGATCGTTCTGCAGCGTCCATGACTCTCCATCCTACCCGGGTATATCAGATTACACATCAGCATGTCAGAACTTGTCACATATCTTAATATAATCATAATACATGCGTACAAAAAATCATGTTCCGCCAGCCTTAGTTTCAAGGCTATCATCTTTGAGGAATTCCGCAAGCGTCCTGTTAGATTGGGTGACGCTATGGGCACCATTTACAGCGAGTTTGCAGACGCTTATGGTAAGTCGTACTTTAACCTTCATTCGAAACACCTGAGGTTTATGAAAAGTTACAGAAAAATGCTTACAGATACGTTACAAAAATTAGATGAAAGCTTCGACGCAGCGTTTGAAAACATTTCGACGCCGCAGTGGGAGGAAAAGACGTCGTCGGGGGAAGAGGCGTTACAGGCAAAAGATGCTAGATTCGATGACGGCCTCATAGACGAGTTTGTGGCTGTCATAGTGGAGAAAGAGCTAGCTATTATTACCGTCATTACCGTTATTACCGTTAATTCAAGATTTATGATCGTGAGTTAACCATAAAGTTGAGAAAACCTATGCCTATGCCAATCCGAATCTTTTACAGGCGGCGACGTCGGGATCTTCTTCAAACCTCTACGCGAGTCCAATTGCGATCATATAGCTAGTCTTATCTATAGCGTCGCCCAGAGCAAAGATGATCTCGATATCAACAAGCAACTCGTTATTAGGCGCGCCGTCGTAAAGGGTGCACAGGGCAGAGGGTACGTTAAACTAGCTTTTGATAATGTCAAGAAAAGATTTACTATCGCAATAAGCAATGATGATAATCTCTGTCTTCCGCGTGCACTCGTTGCGGCAATGGTCTATAAGCTAAAAGGGTCGGATCGTTCAGGCGACAAGCACAGGCTTTGGCAGAAGCTCTACACAGCTCTACACGACGGTACGGCCGTCGTGGTCCATACTTGGAAGACTTCAGGTAAAAAAGGCAGGACGCCTCTCTTTGACGGTCGTCCAGAAATCATGAGACAGTTTGAAAGGGTCGCTTATTCTTTATTACGAGGACCGTCATCACTTTACGTAACGTAACGTATTGAATATTGTCGGAGCTCTTAGCATGCGTGGTTATTGCACGGATTGTAATCACGGTTACTCTGTACAGGGCACCCATCGCTGTTACAAAAAATGTCCGAAATGTTACGCGCCTGTGCGCTGGGAGCTCTCACCGCAGATCAGACGTAAAGACTGTCGGAGGTATTTTTACGGTGAAACTTGCTTTGTGCGACACAAAGAGGCAGTGTCTCTCACTAAGTCTGAGAGTAGGTGTAACGCGATTAAGTTATGCACCGAGTGTATGAAAAGATAAGACAGTAAAAAGGAATATCGGTGTGGTCTCACTGAGTGTGCAGTTTGTTAGCATTTTTTGAACGATCACGAGCACTTATGTTTCATGCAGCCTCTAAAAAATAAGGATGCTGGAAAAAAAAGAGAACACTCAACTTTTTGTTTTTTACGACTTTGAATCACGACAAGATACGATTCTTGAAGGTTCAAAAACAGCTCACAAGCATGTACCGACACTCCGTGTCACTTAGCAGTTCTGCACGAAATGTGCTGACGATCCCGACATGTCTCACTGGTGTTTAGAGTCTCACTTTCGTAAACATATTTTTACATCAGACCCTGTCGCTCAGTTCTGCTCTTACGCTCTTAGACATCATACATCGTTCACGAAAATCAGTAGAGGAGAAGAAGTTTGAGTAATACTATTTATAGTCTCGCGGGTTTGTGTCGCGTCTCGCGGGTCGCTCTCGGGTCTCGCGTCGCGGGCGGGCGGTCGGGTCTCGGCTGGCGGTTTTAAAAAAAAGGGATGCGTGAAATAGATGATCAGGTTACGCACTAGTGCACCCGTATTGTGTATGGTCTGACCTAACTTCATTTCTGGAAAAGACCACACAGGTTGTTTCTTACAGATACGTGTTTTTCGTTGTAGTATTGCAGCGCTTGTATTTTCAAATATATGAATGCATTTTTTTTGGTAAATAATCGGTAAAAAAATTCAGTCGGAGGGTGAATTTTGACACCGTGATTTTTAAGAAGATTGTGTATTTTCTATATTATTATTTTCATAAGTATACAGATTTCAATTAAAATAAAAGGTTTAAGAAATAAAAAGAAATAGAAGTAATGATACATATAGGTTGTTTATTCAGTATTAATATAGGGTTTGATACATATTTACAAATTTTCTTCATCGTTAAATTTCATTAAATACAGATTAATTTCGTAAAACTGTAACGTTACTTGATTAAAAAAAACTTTCAAAAGCAAGACAAACAAATTATTGAAGATCACAAACTTGGGCGCCTGGCTTTTCAGCCAATTTTTCCTGACTGCTGTAATGCCGGTTAGAGCTGAGTGCTCTTCGCGTTCGTCGTAGGTGTTGAACGGACAAGGAAAACAATTGATAAATAATGTAGCCGACACACAAGAAATACAATGTAACCGACGTTTATTCAAAAAAAGTCTAATCACGTTAAATGGAATAAAATTAAGTTAGGCTCTTAAAAAATCGCAAATAAAATATAGGTTGACTCAATGAATCCAGACGGAAAGGGCAGACCTGGTTTAGCTGTCTCTGTTGTCCTGTCCTGTCTTTGAAGTATCCAAGAAAATGGCACAAAATAATAATCAAAAAAACAAAGCTACAACTAGTGTCTCTTTGGAACAATTAACTCAAAATATGACTTAAACTCAATAGACACACAAAAATTAATCCAGTCGCCTGTAGCTTAATCTCGGGAGGTTCTGCAAAAGAGAGCGAGAGGTGAACAACCCCGAGCTTTTAAGGGTTCATTCCCCACCCCGGTTGCGTTGCCGATGTTCGAACCGAACTCTGGTCATCGGTACCACGCAGGTGAGTGATGCGCAGGCGTAGCCTCGTGCGGACCGCGGATTGACGGGCATCTATGGGCCGTATCTGAGGTCAACCGTGGCCACAGTACATCTCTTCAGAATCGCAAGCACAACCAGGAATTTCATCCGGTGATGGACCACCGGGCATCTTCAGCGAGTGGGCGATGAACATAATTACAATAAAAAACAAACATTGGTTTACAGGATAAATGAATAAATAAATAGCCAACTAGTTCCGCTCGCGCAAGAACCTAGTTAAAAAAAAGAAACAAAGCGACAGCTGCACATTAGAGCCCGAAAGTTTAACTTTCAATCTTGATTAGTCATTAATATTAAAACATTTTTTTAAAGAGTCTAGAACTGAGCCAATTAAATTGAAAAAAAAACGACAAGGATTGGTTGAAATTGGCTCCTTTTCTGAACTTCCCAAGCTACTCTTTTTATAGATCAAAATTGCAATGTTACAAATACCCTCAAGCTCAGAGGGGAAATACTCTATTCATTCTTATGTTAATTGATTATGTGCAATTTTCTGAGAGCCGCCATGACTACTTAATTCATTATCTAGACAAAAGAAAACCATGTCTCTCTTTACTTGTAACTTAGTACGTTTTATCAAATTAAAATTAGGAACGAGACAGTCTTTGCAAATCTGAACTAAAATGAATGTCAATATATCAAATGAATGTCAATTTGAAATCGATAACCACCTCACGAGATTCCCTCACAAATCAGTCGTGAATGCGCCTCATAGCAACGTTACACGAATCATCAGTGGTCAAATTACAAATTGAACAATACAAACAATGAGCTTGTTCAGGGAAATGAATTAAGACAAAATTGTGAACACAAAAAAACTATCTATTTTATAATGAGGTTAACTACAAATCTGTATTATTTAATATATATATTTATCTATTCAGGGACCAACTAAACTAAATCACAGCTTTTGTTTATTTTTTTTGTACTTGATTGTCATCACAAAGAAAAGAAAAACTGGAAAGAAATATCACTAAAAGAGAAAATTGAAAATTAGCAGTGGTCGCGCCGCTCAGTGCCAAGTAACAAAAAAACTGGTAAATGGTGCAATTGCAAACGAAAAGAAAAGAAACGTATTTCAATCGTTTAAAAAAGAACAAAATGTAAGTATTGGAACCAAAAAAGAAAAATGAACCTAACTGGTTTTAAATAAAAAAAAAGAAGAAAAATCAAACGGTTTTTCGAATCAAAAAAAAAAACTTATAAATGGCAAAACATAGTAGTGCAACAACAGAGTTAGGACCTAACGCCCTCGTCACCGGCATTCAGACCCTAAAACTCGATTGGTAGACAGCGGGGACACTTCTCGCGCAAATAGCCCATTTTGTGGCAGCTCCAACAAAATTTGTGCCCTGGCCTAGACACCGAGAGGCAAGCAGCCCTAAGATGGCCATATCCGCCACAATGGAGACATCTGCGCCTTTCAATGGGTGGCGGTATCCCCGGATAGCGCGGACGATATCGGCGCGGTGGCCTGGGCTCGGGCAGCGGCTCTTGTCTGGGCCCTGGTAACAACTCCTGCCTGGCCTCTTAGGCCAGTCAATTTACCCTCTGAAGCCGAAAAAAGTGGTGGCATTCTGGTTTTTTGATATGTTGTTGGGGACATCGAAAAATAAACCCATGTAAATTTTGTACCCTCTGGGGTGAACGGAAAGGGGTAAAATGGGGTGACAAAGTTGTTTTTGTTTATAACTATGGAGAAAAAATTCTAAAAGGGTGGAAATTTTGGTGGATGATGTAACGAATAATTGTCCAACTATTATAAAATTTCTAACCTTTTTTGTTAAGTGCAATATTGTTTATTAAATTCGATTGACGAACAATGAGATTGAATTTTTTCAAATTGCAACTTGAAAAATTGTTAGTGATAGAGTATATGCATGGTCATCAGAAAATTCGAATTTGAATTACAATGTCATTTTTATAATGGCCAAATAAATTCTGAAAAATTCAAAATTAGAAATCTATTTTATCAACCTCTCTTTACGCGCCAAAACGCTTATTAGCGGCAACTTTGCAGTACGTGGCCCTTATCTGGTAGGTCATTGTCTCGTCAACCGTCGGTCAGTTTCAAGCAAGTTTAATGCTCCACTGGTATTTTGCCATATAGTTATTTAACAATTTTAAGTGTCTTTAACCAAAATAGTGACTAAGTTTATTGCCTTATTTTGTGATAACATTTGTGCCTAGCTTTGGATTTATGGTCACAGGGAGCTGCTGTTAGGATTCAGAGACTTTTGCAACTCAAACCGAGTGAGCTCGATCCATTTTGTTTCGTTGTCTTTTACATCAACAATTGCTGCTAATTTCTTAATCAAAGAAGTCATAACTTAATTGTTTGCTGAAACTATTAAATCACATCCGATTCTAATTTGCTCGATTTTCGAGCGCGTATTTATTTTGATCACATTGATCAGCGTCATCAATTCAAATTCGAATTCAGAAGTCAACGGTCTCTTTAAATTGAAATTCGAATGTTTTGCGTTTGCGGAGTTCTTTTTACGCAAATTCAGTATAAAGTTCAGCCAATCTTTGAGACAATTTATCAGATTGTGCCCAATTTTGATCCTGAAAAAGCGCATAATTTATTGTTCACTTACAACTATCGGACAGTTGTAATTTGCAAACAAATTTCAATACAACCTATTCGTTAGCGCTGCTCTATGCCGCGAGTCTCCTATTAAATTTTGTGCGAAATTAAGATCACGAAATTGAAATACTCGGTGGTAATCTTAATCCGGTTTAGAGATAAGAAATAGTCACCAAATTTCGTGTCCCTTCTGTTTCTCTCGCTCTCATACCATCTGATGCGCACATTTTAGATTTAACATAACTTCGTTTGAATGGATTAAAGGTGAAGAGTCGACTCACTTTCGGCTTATTAAACTTGATTTACAATTTTCGCGTAATTACAGTGTGCTCACGCACTAAAATTAAATAAACAATTACAATAATTAATAACAAGACACTACTAGACACTAACTTAGACACCTACTAGAAAACTGCCCCACAGTTTCAAATTCGAGAATGTCTCTTGGAGAGAAAATGTCAATGAATGTAAACGAAAACCGAAGCTGGTGCGAACTCCTGAACCGTGATAATTTATATGTTATGAAAGAAATTGTATTCTATGCAAGAGAATGTTTAGTGCTGAGAAAGAGTATTCTTGATTGTAATTGAAATGCGTGTTTTGTGAATAATTTATTTCATTGTACTATTTTTCATATAGTATATCGAACTTTTGTGAAACCAAACCCTTTGTAAAAAGTCTATTGACTTATATAGCAAATAATGATTACATTACAATAATTAATAGTAATTCACAAATTCATCAGTATATTCGTTGAAAAAAGGATGCTATTTCACATTTTATACTCAACACAGATTGTGAACCAAAAAATTAAAGAACCAGCAATAAACAATTGTAAATATTAGTAACAATAAATAATGTAATTTTTTTATTCTGAGTTTAGAAATTGCATTTCAACATTCTATACTGCTTCGGTTCAAGTTTTGAATACGATTTGAATGCAATGTTTACAAAGCGTTTTCACTTTTTCTTCTTTCCTAACGGTACTTAGGTACCGCGTGGTCACACCTGCGCTTAAACGCCCTACGGTACCTTGTCCCCACTTTTGACAGTCGTCCGATTTTAACCGAATGCTGTGGCCTCCAAAGGGCATTATCGACCGGTCCCCCACTTGCAGCCTCCGATCCCGGACGATTTTTAAAGGCTTTTCGGAGTCATCAAAGGAAAATCTAGCTGTCATCGTTAGTCGCAGGCAAAATGGCAGACATGGCAGTGTGTGTTTTCTGGGGTGATCTGTTGTTTAAGGAAGCAGTTACGGAAATTAGAGAGAAAGGTGTGGAAAACATTCGGGAATGCTTCGAAAGGAGACGTGATGACATGAATGAGTTGTTATGTAATATCGAGAGTCTGACAGCTCATACAAATTGTTGGAAAAAGTATACTAACGAAAAAAACGTGAGGGCAGCCGAGAGAGGTACTGCCAGAGTAAGGCCGAATCCACCACCAATCAACGTTCGAGTACGAACTGTATTTACTACAGTGAACTGTATTTTCACTGTATTTTCAAAATGCATGCAACGTTTACGTTTATGATAACACGGTTTATCAGTAATAAAATGTAAAAAATATAAAATCAAGTTGAACCATTGTTCATGACAAATTTCATTTAAAGAGATGGCATAAAAATTTCATGAAAAAATGTTCATTACAAAAATCATTATTTGGGTTATTTTAATCAAGACGGCTGATACCAGAATGACGGTTGCTCGGGTCTCGGGCCCACTGAGCAGGTTTACGGCCCAACTTCAATGCATCCCTACTCCTACGCGCTTACTATTATGATTTACTTTCTTTTTCCATTGCTTTGTATTATTTTTGTGAGAAAAAAAAATTCAATAGACAATAAGGAACGGACCAAAACTGATGCATTTCAAGACAATTTTCAAAAAATTATAATAAAATTGATACATTTTTTTTCGTCTTTCATCTTCAATTGCTTTAGTTTTTGGAGAATATTGCAACAGAAAAAACAATAAAAGCACAAGAACCAAATATTCGTTTCAGTGATTGAAAATGCATCTTTGCTCATTGTTTTTATAATGATTGAAATAAATCTAACGATGAAAAAAGAATTTGAAATAATTCAAAACGACTATTGCATGTTTACTTTTTGCTTTGGTAGAGGAAAAAATACCTTTGAGCATGCATATCTTCTTTCATTAATCGCCAACAATGAAAATTCACGTTTTGTAGGTTCTGAATAGGATTGAGGGCGTTGATCTAGTGGCATGCAAGGCTCAGTATAACTGACCCTGTTATAGACGGTTTGGAACAGAATCAAGAGGACGAGCTAGTGGCCAAATCTGTCGACCAATCTCGGATCATGTATCTTCTAAAATAAACCTCATTATACATTACATTCAAGAAAATAAAGATCAATGTTAATTCACGTTAGCAGAACTCAAGAAAGCTGTAGATGAGCCGCCAAGTGATGCGACTATTAAGACAAAGTTGCAGGAGCACTTTGGAAACAAGAACGTTGTTATAGACACCAAGATTGGCCACAAAACAGTCATCTTGATTCGAAATCATCAGGAGCTGTTAGATTCATGGTATCATAACAAACTACCCGACTCAACTCGCAAGCGAGCCCGTATAGTTGATGCAGCAGCGTCAATAATTCTCGAAGACATCCAGACCACAGTTAACGATAAGTCCAATCACCCCAGCCCAGATAAGTTCTTGGATTCTGCAGAAGAGGACGTTCCGAGAACACTTTGAAAAGTTTATTGAACAAAATACTCTTGATGAACAAAACTACTTTTACTGACATCTATGAGAAGCTGTCTATTGCTATTGGACATTTTATAATAGCTGCAACGAGGCCTCGGACATTTGCATTTTGTTTGCAAATCGGATTGTCTGCGTATCTTCATTCTAGATTTGCTTCAAAAAATCTTATCTAAGTTTTGTCAACAGTGGGTTTATGCGCTTCATACTCTGAAACGGAAACATTGGAACTGTCTGCAATTTTACACCCTGAAGAGAAAGCTCCAACAGGAGTTCTGCAATTTGTCGCTTACAACGCCGATGTCAACATTGGCACACTAGATAGCCGAGGAACTTCCCATTCGATGGGCATGATCCAGTATGTAACACCAACACCGGTCTCCAGTTTGTCAAAAAAAATTTCGCGTGTGACTGGAGTTTTCAGCAGAAAAGCCATTCGAAATACTCCTCAAGTTTCTCTTCAACCGTTCGAACAAAAGCACGGGGAAAAAGGACTTCAAGCAGTCAAAGTTGGAATGGTTGGTAATAATGAGCCCATCTCTCTTCGTGTAGCAGACTGTCTCTTCATGTATGCGAAGTTCAAGAACTTACCAGACATACCTGGATGAAATGGATACATGGAAAAATTGACATCTCATAATTCATATGCAGTTTCAAAAATTACCACTTTACCCTTCATCAACGCATTTCCAAGCGATTACAATACCATCTACACAACGTTAATTGCTGCCGCAGAACGAGCACAAAACGCAAATCAGAAGTCTTATTTTGTGACATTTGATCAACCGCTGTTCCAGAAGGCTCGTGATTTAGTCGCATCTTCAACAAACCCACTGCTGAAAACGATGATGTCAATGTTATCAGTGAAAACAGACATTAAGTTTTTTTTTCTTTGGTTCCGAGATCTTAAACAGAAAAAAAAGCGAATTTTCAATAATATGAATTTTATTAATGTATGAAGTATGAAATTGAAATACTAACAATTTTTCAATGATGATCACACGACTGATGTGAGCAACCCCGAATGAAATTTCCGAATCAGCACTGATTTTAATAGATTAGATCCCTCCAGATATTGCCATATTTGATTTGATAAGTTTAAAAACTCGTGCCACTCTTGAAGATTGAGAGTAATACCAAACCAAAATTGAATCACAAGATTTACAGTCGGTTTCCACTGTTCGTTTATTAATTGCACTTTCATGCACACATTGCACTCTCGTGCAATACACTGTTCATGATGATAGTTGTATCCCAGACTACTGACTGATGAAGAGTCCGTATGAAGGCGTCTGATTTATCAAGCCTTTATGAGGTTGATCTAATTACTACTTACTGAATCGAATTTTTAGTAAAACTTGTCTCCTACTTAGAGAGTTCATTGAGTGAAAATCCCGTTTCCCAAGAGTTATTTTGGGTTGGGTCAGCAACGTGGAAAAGCCACTGATGCATTTCAAGTTGTATCACGGTTGCGACATCCCCCATATAAGGTCAATGGGAAATTAAAATAAAAATACTTTTCTCCTCCAAAACAGAATTTTCTTTTGGAAAAAAGCATAGCGGAGGACCAGTCCAGTTTTTGAAATCGACCAAGATGAATCTAGTGATCGCGAAGCACTGTCTTCATGAATTATAAAGTTATACCGCAAGACCCTGTGTTGTGTGTACGTTACACAGTGCATTTTAAATGTGAATCATCTAATTCTAAAAATGTTGACAACGTGATTAGTGATTGAGTTTAAGATTAAGTTTGTGCTGAACAAATTGAGTCCTGAGGAGATTGATACAGCTCACGCCACAGGCTGTTTTGATGGTACTTTTCATTCAATCATTGCGGCTGGAGAATTTTCAACTGATAAAGGGATCGAACTAAAAGATCCTCTCAAAAAAGATTTGAGCAAGCTCTGCGTACGTACTTTTATTTGGCTACAGTAACATTTAAGCAAATATTTTTACCCATTTGATGATTTGAAATTTTTTAATTCTTATAAAAACGTCTCGAATTCTTGAAGATGATTAGGATGACATAATTACTTTTTGTTTTAACACTTTTTTGGAAAGGTCCAGTTGTGCCTTTCGGTCGTTATGTATTTGGTATTATAAGTGTTTTGATAGCATTTATAGCTCTAATCTTTTCATTTTTATGTCTTTTTATTTCAAGATTTCCGTTTGAAGTTTACATATTCTTACAATTAATATTATTTTAATTGTATAGGCTGTTTTCAGTATTCATGTAAGTGATATTTTTAAGTATATTTTAGAATAATTTGCAGTGTTTCTTGTGTTATTTTTCCGAATTTTTGTTTGTTTTTTTTCGTGTTTTTTTGTCATTTTTTGTTATTACACTAAAAGACGACGAAGGATTATGGTTACTTCTTGAATTCAAACAAATTTTCTTTACAGATGACGAGTCAAATGTTCAAAACGGCGGAAAAGTCACGACACGGCGAGCAAGGCAAGGACCGCGTAAACGAGGGTGCTTCAACCAGCACAGCGTCCAGCACCAATGAAAACGGGCCGTCGGTTGTAAAAATTTGTCGAAGAGCGTATGTAGGACCACGTCATCGCTAGGTCGTCGTACCATCGGATCTTGTTCGAAATATAAGCGATAAATTAACAATTTCATCCGAGGCTAGTCGTAAATTTGAACATTTCGACCATGATGGTTATGAGGTTGACTCGCATTTAAAAAGGCAGATAAAAACGCTACTACCATTAAACATTCAAAAGATTGTTTCACTGAAGTATTAAACTATTCGAAACGAGATTATCACGAGGACGATTACATAGGCATTTCGTGGAACTCTGAGATGAATTTTCATAAAGAGAACCTTGACATCATTTTAGACTAGTTAAAAAATTTGATGCCGAACATATGGCTACAATTTTATATATGATGGCTCAAAGTAACGATAAAATAGATCTAAAGCAACCCTTCTATATTTACTGTAATTTTCTTAGAAACCTGAAAGGGGAATGTAAAAATTATTTTGATTTTGCAAAACATTTAAACAATTATAAACATTCGATTGTTAATATTTCCAATCGTGAAGATAAGTATTGTTTGAAGCATTCACTTGCTATTCTTGAAGCGTACTTTAATCGCGCACAATTGGGATCGGGTTCGTTACAAAGAACTTATAAAAATATCTTACATTTTAACTCTGCCGAGCAACGTGATAGAGCTATGTCAATTATGGCTGAAGTAGGTGTTAAAATACCGACCGGAAATAAAAAAATGGGGTTGCGCGAAATCGAACAATTTTAAATTTATTACGCCCTAAAAAGTATTCGTCTGTATGTTTATGATGCATATAATTTTATGAAAGCAAAACTTGATTTTGTCAACGGTAATAGCTTTTTGAATAGAATTAATGTAGCGGTTAAACATACTTCTAACATATTTTACTATGTCGAACACGAACACTTTGAGCCTGTCCTACTAATATGATAATACTTAGAATATGTTTGTTTGTTTGTTTGTTTGTTTGTTTTTTTTGTCTGAGCATCATGCCTGAACGAAGCGTTCGAAAATGATTTCAACGCATCAGGCTGATTTCTTAGACTCTCAGAATTAACGTAGGCTACATTAGAAATCAATTATTTTCTTTTTTTTGGAGAAAATTTCAAAAACATTTTTCCAGTTTTTTTGAAAATTTTCAAATTTTTCGGAAACACAATACATAATAAATTCATACTTATTAAATACATAATAAATCGGCATAATAAATTGCCAATGAAACGTATAACACATTTGCCAAAAATAAGTATTGATACAGCTAATCATATAGTCGCGCGAGCTACAGAGTCTGAGAATGTTCGCCAAGTAAGTTTAATCAAGACAGACAGTTTGCGGACGTTCAAACAGCTTTGCCTCATCTGAATGGGAACCAGAAATCCTTCTACGATGCGGTACCACAAAAAATTGTTCACAACGATCCTGCATTTTTTTCTGAATGCCTGTGGAGGAACAGGACAAACATATTTATTGAATCTTCTGCTGTCAACTAACAGGAGTTGTCGTCACGTGGCTTTAGCTTTGGCTTCAACTGGTAACGCTTTCACATTGTTACAAGAAGGACGAACTGCTCACGAAGTGTTGAAGTTGCCACTGAATTTACACCATCAGGAAACCCCATTTTGTAACATCAACAAAAATAGGCAAAGGGCCGATGTGCTGCGGTTGTGCAAACTATTGGTGTGGGATGAATGTTCTTCTTCGCATAAGCATGCGGTCGAGGCACTCAAAAGAACCTTGAGAGATATACGGAGTGACAATCGGATAATGGAAGGATTAGTTGTTATATTAGCTGTTGATTTTCGACAAACCCTTTCGGTCATCACCCGTGGAACTCCAGCTGATCAGCTTCATGCCAGTATCAAAAGTTCAATCTTATGGCAAAGTGTAATAGTCCATTCACTGACTATTACTATGAGGGTATATCTTCACAATGATGAGAACGCTGCCAATTTTCCAACATTAATCTTGACAGTCGGCAAAATGGTACGCTACCAACAGAAGCCAATGGAACTGTTATTCTTTCACCTGAACTATGCACTATTGCCAACTCTACTAATGAACTGATTGCTGCAGTTTTTCCCAACATCCAGCGAAATTACTTGCACCTGGATTGGTTATGTGAATGAGCTATTTCAGCGTCCACAAACGATGTTGTCACTGATTAAAATGACAAAATATTGGCTACCATTCCCGGGACTAGAAAATTTACACCTCTTTCAATTTCGTAGTTAATCAAGATGAAGTGGTGAACTATCCGGTTGAGTTCTTGAACTCTCTGGAATCGTCCATTCTCGAAGAAATTTACGTTCGGAGCAAGAAATCGAAAAACTTGATTTTTTATGACATTAAAGAATCGAGTGACAGCGATCTGGCGGTGCGAATCAAACATAACAATGAGACTTTACAGAACATCATGAAAAATCTGGATCTGGAGGACGTGGCTGCAGACAAGGTCGTTCGTATACCATCAAGAGACAAATACCGCCCGAAACCTTCGAAGGGCATCTTTGCAGACAAGGAGACCGTAGTCAAAGTTTCAAACAAGAAGAAATTTGCAATAACAAACAACGTTGTTAAATTTCAGGCTGACTTTACAAAACTCTAGATGACTGAATACAAAAACCTTAGATCCGAGCTTTTGAAACCAGAGAACGCTGGGATGTTCATTAAAATAGAAATGGCACCCCGTACCTTGCCAGGCAAACTTATGCTAGAGCGGCCACTTGCAATGATCAACAAAGAAACAACCCCGACCAATAACAGTTTATTACCAGAATGTGAGGGGCCTTAGGACCAAGATGAGTCTTCTCAAAAACTTTATCTTACAAGTAAACAAACCAGATGTCATAATACTTGTCGAGTCATAATACTTGGCTCCACCAGGACTACTACTACTACTTATGATTACTATGTAATAATACTTGGCTCCACCAGGACATCTTCGACGGTGATCTTAACCTCCCTAACTACAACATCTTCAGGGCCGACAGAGATTATGCAGGAAGACCTAAAGCTTTTGGGTAAGGTGTTATTATTGCAGTTGCGAAAAAATTGAATTGCACACTTATCAAATCCGGTAACTCTGTTGTTGAAGAACTTTATGTTTAGATTTTTATAGATGGCCAAAAACATGTCATAGAAACAATTTACTTCACAGGCCTTTTCGGAGTTTATCTAGTACTTAGAATAATCAAGGCAGCTGTCGACACTGTCCTCCACTTTCTGACACTAAAAGCAGAAATCGGCTGGTCACCATGGCTAGTAGCTTCAGCCTAGGACAGCCTCACTAATTTTAAGCTCTACCGCACTCAAAAGAAAAGAGCAACAAAGAAAGAAAGGGCTCAAATAGTAGAGGAAATCGAGGCTCCCGGCCCGAGCGCAGAACCCGAACCTCATTACGCGACCCCAAAACCAACTGCCTCTGAAAACAAGGTTTACCCCGAACTTCCACCGCGTCCTCATCGCCAATCTCAGGATACGCTTAACAAAACTCCGTAAACGGAAACCAAGCCTTAGTGCCTTATATTATCATAACCGCAATAATTGCTAGTACCTAGACAAACTATTTCGTAAAGCCGCGGAAACTTTCTGTTACTGCCACCTAAACGTCCCACAAGACTAATTTACAATTTCATTTTGATTAACAGAACTCGGCCAACTAACTTCAAGGAAACTACATTAACAAACAGGCCAATCACGCGAACAAAATGCGACCCCAATCGAACCTCGCCTTAATTGTCGTAATCTTATCGATAAATATTTATCTGTCGTGCCATTTTGGTCCATCAGAAACGGAAAGGATCCGAGAGAGGGTAGAAGACCACTGGAAAACATATTATCTGTGGCAACGCATCTGGGGACCCGTGAGAGCCCAGTGCGAAGTCAATATCTTGTACGGCTCTGTCCTTATACTAACGCGGGCGCTGCGCAAAATCCTGTACCTCGCTTTTTATACTATAAGGAACAGAGTAGAAGGTCAAGCCGGCCCCTGGGCCATACACTAGTACATTAACTAAGTACCATAACCATATCCGTTAAGAACTGCCCAACTAACCCCTAATGTAACTTAAACTTAAGTATTGGAGCTCGTTCTGCTGTTGTCCAATGTTTCCAGGTGACCGACAACCCAATGACAGTTGAACGCTGTGTTCAACGACTCTTGGCCACCCGATCACTGAAAATCACGCCTGCCGACAAATGGCCAACGAGCCCAGACTCCAGACAAAACTATCTACCTCTCCATGCTGCCGCTACGCTGCGTACGGCCGCCTAGTAACCCCGCTTCCGGAATCTTCGAGGGACGTATGAGACACTGGGTCTCCAACTTTAAAAGTTGTAATTAGTGTTAAGGATGGTTTTAAGGAGAATACAGGAAGCGTTTTCTTTAGGGCCGCACAAACACACACGCACACATGCACACACACACACACCCACACACTCCCTTCCAGCTTGTAAACTCAATTGGAAAATTTCGCCTAACTTCACGACACGACGGGACTCGTGTCCGGTGGAAGGGGAAGGCGACTGTTGTGCCGCAGCACAACTTTGGCCTAATTTTTGTATCCAATTTAATAATTATAAACATTTCATTTTTGTTAACATAAAATCTTAAATTAAAATATCAACTTTCGGCCGGATGTCTGGGACATCTGAGCCACTATTCAATTTCTGTCATTTGATAATTATCAAATATCGTTAATCCGACTCGAGCATCGTTTTGATGATCGAGCACAGGAAATTTTCCAGTTTTGTACATGATTTTGCTGAGACCGCGCTCCACGTGTGCCCAGCCAAGGGCACGATTCAGCGGTTTTTGGCAAAATCTGGAGGGGCGATCGTCGCTGACGACCGGCCGGACGCTTCCGATGGGCGTCAGAATCAATCTTTACGACAATTAATTAAGAGCTCCGAGCTCATTACTTCTAATCAGTCCCGCCGACGGGACTTAGCCAGATTCTCCGCCGCGCCGCGACACCGCGAATATCAACACTTACAAATATTACACTCAAAAGTATCTTAGCTATTCCAGGTTCACGCGCTGTATCCTCGTAAAATAAACGAATATAAAAGGTTTAATTTGACTTTTAATAATAAATAAAAGAGACCTATACAACAAAGTACTTGGCGACATGTCGCTCAACATTAAAGTTAACTTTTTCATTGACTGTTTAAATATGAATTTTCAAAGAGGGCTAAATTCAATCGTTGTAAGCGTTTAATCGGAACGTTTTTCTACGTCGGCTGCCCTGGTCTTGTCTGTGAAACGCTGTTCACAGAATAGCTCATTAATACTTGGCGACATGTCGCTCAACATTAAAGTTAACTTTTTTGTTATTTGTTATTTGAACAAATACTGTTTAAATATGAATTTTTGAAGATTCAATCGTTGTAAATAAAAGTTTAACAATCACATTATCGTTTCGCAATTGAATATTATTTATCACGTATAACAAAACAGTATTTGTCACGATGTAAAGAAGAAGTAACTTTCTAATTATTGACCGATATTTGATTGTTAAAATTCACCGTTTTAAATCTTTACAACAAAAAATGTTCAGAGAACATATTTGAAATGAGTGAATTATTTCAAAACGTGCAACAAATATAATAATGCGGTCAAAATCAGAGTTTTACAAAATGCTTTATTTCAGTCAACAGTTTTAAAAGTAATTTCATTCTGTAAAGTTTCATTCCATCTCATTATTTGCAATTATTATTAATATTCTTGGTTGATGGAAGAAAATTCATATCCAAGGTATTTAAACTGTAAACATTCAATGTATTTAGAATGAAATGTCATCTATTTTGTGAAAATTATTGATGCAAAAATTAGAAAAAAAATGATACAAACAGAACAAATTCGTTAGAGGATAATAAGTAGAGTAATTAATTTTTTTAAGTATGACATAACCGTACTGTAAAGAAAAAGAAAATAAACAATTCTAAAAAAATGATAAACTTTATTTTTTTACTAAAAAATTAACGTTATCAAGTAAAATAAGTAGCTTGATAGCCTATTTGTATTTGTACTGTATTGTATGTAATTGGTTTTCGCGGAATGTCGCCAAGTACCTACAATGAGCTATTCTGACTCTGAATTTTGAGCTCATATTTTACGACTTCTTTATATATTTAACAAATATTCCCAAAAATTCAAATTCCAAATATAGCAATTTGGTAATTGACCACGTTAATTTTATATATCACGACGTTTAAATAAGGAAAATTTAATAATAATTTGTTATCAATATTTTCGATTCGATTGCAATATATTACAATAGGGACGTCTCTGGCGTAGTTGGCCACACTTTTTAGTTTGACTGAAATTTATTTTTTATTATATCACGACCTTTAGAAAAGTACGACACCGTACAGATTGTTAATATAAAAATCACGATCACTTGTACGTGTATGATTTCTAGCACAATAACATTTCCGTAATAGTAATAAATTTATTATTAAAATTTGTTAATTTGTAACTTATTTTTGATTCCATCATTGTTGTCCTTTATTTTATTAATCCTAGATTTTTTCTCTGTATTTCAAATTATTGAGAAAAATAAACGATTGTTAATTGAATTTGAAATCAACATTTGTTATAAACAATTATTTTATATGTTTAATTATAAATAGATTTGTTTTTCGCATTCGCAGAATCCCCTTGTAAAAATGAAAAAAATAAATTTCAGTCAAACTGAAAAGTGTGGCCAACTACGCCATAGACGTCCCTATTGTAAAATATTACAATCGAATCGAAAATATTGATAACAAATTATGATTGAATTTTCCTTCATTAAACGTCGTGATATATAAAATTAACATGGTCAATTACCAAATTGCTATATTTGGAATTTGAATTTTCGGAAATATTTATTGTTAACTATATAAAGAAGTCGTACAATATGAGCTTTATATGTTTAATTATGAATAGATTTGCTTTTCGCATTCGCAGGATCCCCTTGTAAAAATGATCATATATTGACAATACATTAACAATCTATTGACCATACAATACAAACCATATATTGACAATCTATTAACCATACGTTAGTAATATATTGACCATATACTCACAATACATTGCCCATATATGAACAATATATTGACAATATATGGACAATATATTGACGATACATGAACAATGTAAAATAATTTTACTCTAGCACGAGAATCGATCCCAGGCCTTTGAGGTTATCAGTCCGCGTCGTTGTCTACTGCTCCATCTGCTTCGATAAATTCTTTTATCGAAATAAGCTACATACTTGATGACTATTTTTATTGGAAAAAGTTTAAAGTGAATGAATTTTTGTCAATAATTCTTTCTATAATGTTATTTTGTTATAAATCTTTAAATTTTTTTAACCAAATCCGGAAATTAATTTATAAATTTATCCATACTTTTTTAAGTAAGAACTATGATAAACTATAAGGATCCATATATTCTATAGAAAATCAATATAGCTAATCTATTAGAATGATTTAATCTTTTGTTACTAAAAAATTATCAAAATTATTAACAAATCACTATTAACAATTGTCTATTGAAAATCACAAGCTTCTATTCGCAGAAGATAGACTTTTCACAAGATCGGTGAAATCAAATGTTTTGTTATAAAAAAATTATTAAATAGCAGAAAAAAAGTTTTGGAGTATTCAAAACAACAATATTTGGTTATCAAAGAAATAACAAAGAAATTAACAATGTATAGCAAAGAATGGAATTTTGATTATCATACATATATTGTCAATATATTGCTGTAAATCAAATTACATCATTTATGTATGGTTGATACATTGTTTGAAAATAATACATTGTCCATATATGGGCAATGTATTGTTAATATATTGGCAATATAGGGACAATATATTATTTCATGAATAATATATTGTCAATATATTATTCTTATATGGACAATATACGGATCTTTTTACAAGGGTCGAAAGAATAATTATAATCATGTTCGAAATTGTTAATGATATAATTTTACATTATAAATTTGCTTTGTAATATAATAAATATTTAAACATAAATAAATTTATCTTTAAAATTTGTTAATTTGTCACTAATTTTTCATTCCATCATTGTTGTCCTTTATTTTATAAATCCAAGATTTTTCTCTGTATTTCAAATTTTTGAGAAAAATAAACGATTGTTTATCAAATTTAAAATCAACATTTGTTATAAACAATTATTATATATTGTTAAATTTCATCATAGTTGGCCTTCATTATTAAAACAATACTTTTTTTCTTCATTTTGCGTCGATTTTATGAGAAATTAAGGTGAAACGTAAAAAAATGACAATTGTTCATTAATTTATTATTTATTTATTTATTTATTGCTTTTAGTTCATAAATTCATGTTAAAACTCAATAATTATTTTTTGTATATTCATATTATCATGTTTTGAAAGTTACAGCTATTGTAATTGTAATTTTGGAAAAAATAAAAAAAATGAATGAAATATTGCGTACATGAAAAAAAACGCATTTTTGACCCCCCAGAAATCGGTGAAAGGGTTAAGCTAGAGAGGCGTTATTAGTCTCGTTTTGCTCAGCTCGGCTGCGCGACAAAGTTAAGACCAATAACGACCTCGTGGCATAGTGATTTCATAGTTTTTCAACTATGCCAGAACCCCAATCTAAAATGTCTTGAAAAGAAGGCACTGTGACATTTTCTGGCGGTAGTTGGCCAGAGTCACTGTTGTGCAGGGGGATTCGCGTTTTAATAAAAATAACTCAAATAAACCTTGTAAAATTTGTATTGAACTGAGGATACAGCGCGTAAACAAAATGTTAATTTAAGCTAAGTGTCCAGAGACACTTGTGTAAAATTGTTAAGTATGAGTATTCGCAGTGTCGCGGCGCGGCGGAGAATCAGACTAAGTCCCGTCGGCGGGATTAATTAGAAGATTAGGAGCTCGGAGCTCTTGATTAATTGTCGTTAAGATTGATTCTGATGCCCATCGGGAGCGTCCGGCCGGTCGCCAGCGGCGATCGCCCCTCCAGATTTTGCCAAAACCGCTGAATCGCGCCCTTGGCTGGGCACACGTGGAGCGCGGTCTCAGCAAAATCATGTGCAAAACTGGAAAATTTCCCGTGCTCGATCATCAAAACGATGGTCGAGTCGAATTTACGATATTTGATAATTATCAAATGACAACAGTTGAATAGCGGCTCGGATGTCCCAGACCACCGGCCGAAAACTGATATTTCAATTCGAGACTTTTATTAATGTTAATTGAAAATAGTAAAAATCATTTAATTCGACATAAAATAAGACAAAGTTGTGCTGCGGCACAACATCACTGCCGTGCCTCCTCATAATTTTGTTTTAGTAAGTTTTGGTTTCAAAAAGTCAAAATCATGTTCAGAGATAGAAACATTCGATAAAACTTTTATAGTTGTTTTTTTTCTTTTGATTACTTTTTCATCATGGTCTTGTCAGGTTAACAGATTTTATTTCTGTTAACCTGAAACGACACATATGTTTTAGGATTTCACAGATATCGGCGCAAAAACACTGCGCATTTTCCTTATGAATTTTCAAATTTCTTATATGTTGTCGCAATGTACGTCAGTGATGTTCCATCTTACTAATTATTATATATTCAAGTAGCCTTTGAATAAATATAAGTTCATAAAATTCGTTGCATGAATAACAAGTTTGTTAGAAGAAACTGAAGAAAATTATTAATTTAATCTACAGAAATAAATGCTGCAAGAAAAGTAAGTTTTAAATGTCGCCGCAAGTTTTAAAAACACAAGATAATGTGAATAGCAACTAGAAGATAAAGATAGAAAGAATGAGTACTACGTTGATGCAAAATGGATCCGGACACAGATTTGTCCACTCTGACTGTTAAGTTTTAAGACGGATCCACACAGTGAAGTTAATCGAACAGATTTATTTTCAATTCTCAGAAAAAAATTTATAATTAATTTATTGAATTATCCAATAAAAGGGTTTTATTTTTAATGAATTCTATGTGAACCTTAATGTATCAAGGCGCAATCATTCTAGAAAAATATCAATTTAAACTTGAGAATTGAGAATGAATTTTTTGCCTTTACATTACATTCAACGTTTAAAATTTGAGAGTGATTATTCGCACCCTGTCCGTGAGCCGTACGGTCCGTCACACGGACGGTCCCAGTACACGGACGAACGGACAAACGGACGATCCGTGCAGCTCCTGCACGTACGTAATTTCCCCCTCCACTATATTATTAACCCACGTGGATAATAAATGCACCTGGAATATTTTTTATTATAACACAAAAAAATAAATTTCAATTGTTTTATAAGTTCAGCTTCGTATATTACACGTATACATTTTTATGGCAATTTTGACTGGTATTTTGAAAAGCATTAATATTTTGAACGTATGTTATTAATTCACATTAAAACTTTGGACAATCATTTATGAACTACAAAACTATCTACCTATTGATTTATTTTCGATATATATAGGAATGATTTTCTTGGAATGATTTCCAAAATAATTTTGAGAACAATCCGATGGCTCTTACGAAGACTGTCTTCCTGCATAAAAAACAATAGTTTTCCATGCACCTTGAGACGTTTCGGTCTTTTTTAAAAAAAAGTTATATAAAAAAAAATTGGAACTATATATATATATATATAAAAAAATTGACAAATTTTTATTTTTATTTGTGGTGTTGAGCTGGCTCAGTTATGCTTCACGGCCAGCTTCAAACACTTTTTTAATTTTTATTTTGATTTTGATAAATTTTGATTTTAAAGTGGAGCTCTATTCGCTTATTGCAAAATTAATCAAACTATTAAATTATTTTAATGACATTTAATGTTATTCGGATTTTTGGATAAGACTCTTTGATTTAAACAAAAGACTGAACGTTTCATAAAAAGAATCAACCAAACCAAAGTATTTTATCTTGAATTTATATTCTTGAATATGAACAAAACAAACAAAACAAAAAAAATATAAATTTTAAGAAAAAAGTGGGTTCCCGACCCGAACAAGCTCTATTTCACTCAATTAATTAATCAATAATTTATTTAATTTGTTTTATAAAAGAAAATAAAATATTTTGAAAAACTATAAAGCTCTCGAATTTCTCCTTGAGCTGTCAAAATTATTGCTTTCGAATTTCTCCTCGAGCAATTTTGTTTTTGATTTGAAATGATAAGCTCTCGAATCTCTCCTCGAGCTTCTTCTAACTGATCAAGTATGGCTCTCACCAAAACTGTCAGTTTTATCTAATTTTAAATTAATTTTAATTAATTTAAATTTTGATTTAGAAATAAAATGAAATAAATAAAAAAAAAATTAAACGAGAACGAAAATGATTTAATAAAGAACAGAAAGAAATTTGACAATTTAAAGAAAGAACGACTTTGACAGCTTTGCTCAAAGTTTGCACCAAGAGCGCCACCTAGCTGTCGCCTTTTTAAAATGAAAGAATAAGAATTGATTGCGACTTTCGCCTTGATCTAAACTATTACCTTTGTTAGGCTCTCGCCTTTTATACAAAATCCTCTTCTCCGTAGCCTATTTGAGGTTATCCACCTGGGGCACTGGAAACTTTTGATCGCGCGCGTGACACACTCGGGAGGGTTTTTCCAGCACGGTCTCTCAACTGCAAGTGAAGATTTCGGCCACCTAGCCCACTATTGTGCCTTTTCGGTCGACCTCAGCGCACCAATAGTGAGCGAGGTGGCCAATTCTCGTCAATTCTCAAAGTCAGACCGTTCCGAATAAAACTTGAAACAGCAGTTGTATCGCTTAGCATGAGTGTTTCGATTTCCGACAGTTCAACATGAAAACGTATATTTCGGTATCTTTTGAATACACCCGTGACAAAATCTAAAGTAAGTAATCGGTGCATTTACATTATTTGCGATACGTACTTACATCTTTGCGGCGATCATTGAGTAGAAGTCAAATGATTGAATGTGTAATAACTTTCGAATAAAAATGAATATGCTTTTTAATTATCATGTGTGTAGACTTGATTATTACTTTATATTGATATTTCAATGAGTGAAGTGAGAACTGATAAAGTTTTTACACAAATCCCACGTGCACTTATGTGTTTATTGCTAATATTATTTCTAATCATTGCAAAAAACTAAATTGAACGTATATTCGTTGCGGAAATATTTTAACTTGAAAAATTAAGACATATACTTCACGATATTTAACTGTAGGAAAATCTCAGGCAGACCTTTATTTTCTTTAAACCGAAAATCTTTTCAGAATTGAAATTCTTGAATTCTCGTACATTTAATATCAAATAACAAATCTTCCGTTTTTTTTCTTACAATTCTTTAAAGTGACAAAAATATATTGATTCGGAAAAACACTTGTCTCGATAGCAATGATTTCATATTATTTGTTACTAAAGTTTCAAATTAATTGCGTATTTCAGGTGGAGGGGCAGGATCTTGTCTCGTCATTTTTATACCTTTCTAAGGTTATTTTTCAAGTATTTAGATGATAATATTTGCAGGATTACTTGTCTCGTGAGCAATGATTCCATATCATTTCTTACTAAAGTTTTCAATTAATTGTGTATTTCGGAAGAATGAGCAGGATCTTGTCTCGTTATCCATATACCTTTCTGTGGTAACGTCAAGTTATTTATATGTTTTCATGTGAAAAAAATAAATATTAAAAATTTACCCTCTATACTGACAGCCAGCTACCTAGAGGGTGTCTACGTAGGCTTCTCATGTCGATCCTCATCATTCACACGCGGAGACGTCGGGATCTCCTTCAGGCCTCTACGCGACTCCGATAGCGATCATATACCAGGTCTCATCTATAACGTCGCCCAGAGCAACGACGGTTTCGATATTAACGAGGAACTAGTCATTAGCTGTGCTATCGTAGAGGGCGTGCAGGGCGGAGGGTTTGTTAAACTATCTCTCAATAATTTCAAGAAAAGATCTATTCTCTCAATAAACAATGATGACAACCTATGTCTTCCGCGTGCACTCGTTGCTGCAATGGCCTATAAACTGAAAGGATCGGATCGTTCAGGCGACAAGCACAGGCTTTGGCAGAAGCTCAGGCTTCCGAGGGTCGCTCAGAAAACGGATGCTCTGCACCTTGCCCGTAATGCAGACGTGGTCATACCGGCAGGAGGATGTACAACGAACTACAGACGTTCCAGACATTCCACGCTCATATGGGCACAGCTATCGTGGTCCATACTTGGAAGACTTTAAGTAAAAAGGGCAGGAAACCTCTCTTTGATGGTCGTCCTGAAGTCTTGAGAGAGTTCGGAAGGGTCGCTCATACTTTAACGATACTTTATTGCGAGGACCGCTATCACTTTGAGCCTGTATTTAATATTGTCGGTGCTCTCGGGGTGCGCGGTTATTGTACCGATTGTAATCATGGTTACATGGTACAGGGCTCCCATCGTTGCTATAAAAAATGCCCAAGGTGTTACGCATACGTGCGTTGCGAGCTCTCGTCGCAGATCAGATGTATAGACTGTCGGAGGTATTTTTACGGCAAAAATTGCTTCGCGCGACACAAAAAGACAGGATCTTTCACGAAATTTGAGAGTGTGTGTAACGCTATTAGGTTATGTAGCGAATGCATGAAAAGGTTAGACGGCAAAAAGGAACATAGGTGTGGTTTCACAAAGTGTACAATCTGTAAACAATTTGTAAACGATCACGAGCACCTATGTTTCATGCGGTCTTGAAAGATGAGGATGCTAGAAGAAAAAAGAGAAAAACCTACCTTTTCGTTTTATACGACTTTGAATCACGACAAGACACGCTTCTTGAATGTTCGGAAACAGCTTACGAGCATGTACCGACACTCTGTGTCACTCAGCAGTTCTGTACGAAATGCGCGGACGACCCCGACATGTCTCACTGGTGTTCGGTGTGTAACTTTCGGAAACATATTTTTTTATCACATGCTGTTGCTGAGTTCTGCTCTTACGTTCTAAGACCTAATACAACGTTCTCAAAAATAATTTGTATCGCTCACAATAGCTCGGGGTACGACGCTACCTACATATTGCGTTTTATCATCGAAAAATATCGTGAAGAACCGGCTCTTATCCTAAACGGTACGAAAATCCTCCAGATGATATACGCTAATAAGATCGTTTTCATCGACAGTCTCGATTACTTTTACATGCCTCTGAGCAAGCTTTCAAAAACGTTTGGTTTCGTGGAGGAGAAGGGATGGTTCCCCCACCTATACAACACTCTTCAGAACCAAAAATATACGGCCCCCCTCCCCTGTAAAAAATTCTATTCCCCTGAAAGTATGAGTACCGAAACTTATGAAAAGTTTTCCGAGCGGTACGACGATCTTCGTTCGAAGAATTACGTGTTCAATTTTCAGGAAAAGATCGTTCGTTATTGTAAAATGGATGTAACTATTCTGAGACTGGCGTGTCGCGCTTTTTAAAAAATTTTCTGAGACATAGGTCGTGTCTGTCCTTTCACGGAATCTTGCAAGATCGCTTCAGCGTGCAACAGGATGCTCAGGAAAAACTTTTTAGCTGAAAACACGATCGGCTTGATACCTCGGGGCGGTTACAGATTAGCTGATCGTCAGTCGGCTATCGCCCTAAAATGGCTCGCATGGCGCGAAAAAGTTGACAGTGTTAGGATCCAACACGCAGTTCGAGGTCGAGAAATCCGTCTGACGGTCGGTTTACTAGTTGATGGCTACGTTGCATCAACTCGTACCGCTTATAATTTCATGGGGTGTTATTTCCATGCTTGCCCAAGATGTTTCGAGTCTGAGCGCGAAAAGAGGGTTAGCTCCGGGAAAGGTGAGAATCATAAACTCCTCCCCAGTTTAGCTGAACGCTACGAGCGCACGTGTAATATTCCCGAGCGAATCAGACGCGCGGGTTACAATCTTGTTGAAGAGTGGGAATGTTCGTTCCGCTCGTTTTCAAAAAACAATGCCGAGGCGGCGGCTTACATCGAATCGTGTGATAAGTCCGTGATCGAACCTCTCAACCTCCGAGACGCTTTTTTGGGCGGTCGTGTTGGAAACATGACCACGTTTCACGAATGTAAGGGTGATGAAAAATTATGTACGCTGACATAAACAGTCTGTACCATTTCGTGAAGAAGTATGGGGTCTATCCAAAGGGACACGCGACTGTATACGCAGGTGAGGACTGTGAACAGCTGACGGGTAAAGGTATCTGTCTGGATAGAGTCGCGGGTCTTGTAAGCTGTCGCTTCCTACCACCTCGGCGCTTGTAAACCCCCTTTTACCCGTGCGTATGAACGGTCGGCTTCTTTTTCTTCTTTGTCGGACTTGTGCTGAATCAAGCAGCCTTACAGCATGTCGGCACAGCTCTGAGAAAAACCGCTGGTTCGAAGGGACTTATGTCGTCGATGAGCTACGGTACGAGGTGCGCCTGGATTACAAAATTCTGCGCATTTTTGAGATCTGGCAATACGAGACGACACAGTATAACAAAGAAACAGAGACAATTAGAATACTAACAAGTTGGTCAGAGCTGATATCTCTTCTGACAGAACCTCGGATCGCCATTCACGGGATCTTACCTATCAACGAAGACGCTTTAGCTGTATCTTATGACCTTATTAACGAAGCCGTCGAGGTTTTACTAACTACAAACGTTGTTCTAGCCTGTTATACAACAGCTCGAGCTCGTCTCAAACTGTACACCTATCTAGAGCAGTTGCAAGATCGCGTTCAATATTTTGACCCAGACTGCGTCATTTACACCTTGAAACCGGATGATACTGATATCAATACAGGTCCCTATTTAGGCGTCATGGTGTCAGAACTATCAGAAGGGGAGTACAGTCATTAAAGTATATGCCTGGACTTTCGTAACCAGCGATATAACTAGTCAGAAAGGTTGGGTTGGCTAGAGACTTTATCGAATCGAGAACTGCACGTCCCTATGAATGTAATCACGTGCATGCGATCACGTGATGCCTCGTCCTAACCTCTCTGGTTTGTTTCCCTGTCATCCTGGCCTGTGTCAACATTGAAGATCTGTAAAATAAAAGTTATAAAACAAATTAAAATAAAAAAAAAGAGATATTCAAAAAGCCAAAGTCGTTGTCGTGAAAAATTGCGATCAAACGTTTGCTGTGGAAGAAAAACGTCGTTGAAATTAAAGTGAAGATGTCTTGAAAAAAGTAAGTTGTTAATTTTGTCAACTATTAATTGAATAAAATTTTGTTTTTCAATTTTAAATACGAAATTTTTGGAGGGAAACGGGCGTCGCAAAGTTGATGAAATTGTCGTGGGTCTGAAAACGGAGGTCAGCAGGACTTTTACACCGACGCAGTCATCGTGAACATTAACAAAGTTAACGAGGATTCATCTAAGATCTGAAGCAGGCTGAATTGGTAGCCTGGAGGCTACCAATTGGTCTCGCAGCGAAGGAGCCACTTCAATATTACAAACTTATTATCGGCGAATCTTTCTGGACGCTTTTCATTGACTGAAAAGGAGGTTAAATGTTCTAAATAATATGATGAGCTTACTTGATTTTCAAATTTTTGTTATGTAAAAGTTAGACAAACACTCAATAGTATTATAATTTGTGTATAATAATAAGTTAATACACATTTTTTTTGTAATTTAGGTGACAAATGGGAAAAAGCTAAAGAAGGGGAGCGTTTTGGACGATGGTTGCAGTAGGATGTTGTTCATCAGAGATCCAAAGTGGGCTGAATTTGTGACCTAGAGAAGCGTTTTGCAGCCATGGAGCAGGTCGCTGCGTCTGACGGCAATGTTGGCACGGGCAACTGGCAGCTGAATACAAATACCTCGATGAACGCGACTGTATCAAAACCAGATTAATTTCTTATCGTCGGGAAGTTTCAACACTTGGCATCCGTCGTAGCTTTTCCTCGTCACAAGTCCCAAGTGATCCAAAAACAAGCCCGCTGTTGATGCTCTACGAAGGCCATCGAAGCCTGAGTGCACACTTGATGCCTACGGCAACGTCGGCAACTTAAATCTCACAATTCGCGAATCTTTCTGAACGCGGGCTCTTTGCGCGGGTGAGCATCCAGGCGGCGCTGTGCTCGGCCTCCAGCACCATCAAGGATTGACATTAACTTATCTTTAACTTGTAAAAAACGGTTGTTTAAAATTTGTTCAACATGTTTAGCATTTTAAATAAATTTTACTACAAAATCACTGTTTTCTTTTTCATTTAAAAACAACAGTCTTCTATAAATTGAATTGAATGAATATGCTCTCAGCTGTTAACATTTTTTTTATATCAACGCTGGATTAAGCTGTCATGTTAACGGTTATTACCTAAACTTTATTAACAATTTCAACTAATTTCAAATACTTCTATTTTATATTAGTAATATATTTTCAAATAATTTTATGATGTTATTATAAATTAATTCTTTTCGGAAAGGTCAAACTAATCGAATGAAAGCTGATGTTGACAGATTGTCAATTAATAATAAGTTAATTGCCATTAACTTATCTTTAACTTTTGAAAACGGTTGTTTAAAATTTGTTCAACATGTTTAGCATTGCAAATTAATTTAAATAAAAATAAATAGTGCATACAATTTGTTTTATTTTATCTACGGTGGATGCCAAAAGCTTGCAGCATGAAGTTTATCCTTAACGATGAAATTTAATTTTTATAAACAATCGTAAACATGAAAGCGATGAAGAAAAATACCTTTTTTCTTAATTTTCTATTTTCGATCTCAATAATAATATAAAATAATAATAACATAGAATTGTAACTGTGACATTCAAATTAGTCAACGTTTCGTAAAAAATTACTGAAAATTATGAAGTTCAGAAAATCATCGATCCAAAATTAATAATCGTATATTTCTATTCATATTTTACTTTTAGTTTTACTACAGTTTACCACCCAGTCCAGTAACCGTCATATTTGATAACATCTTGTAATCTCATTGGCATTGAAGCGGCCATTCTTTGAGACAGTGCAGGTTGTGAGTTCAGGTCAGCCCAAAGAGCTTTTACAGTTTCCGTGAGATGATCCAGCGATGTTATTTCACCTGCAGTCCATTTTTTTGCATTATAGCCCAGGCATTCTCAATAATGTTCAGATCAGGCGAATACGGAGGAAATTGGAGCAAAGTAGTGTTTGGGACGTCTCGGAACCAGCCCGTCACTATCCGCGCTGTGTGAATAGGTGCGTTGTCTTGCACCACGTTAACATGCTCGTCCGGGTATAATCTAGCAATTTCGGGATACAACAGGTTTTCCAAGAATTTTTAATAGTCTGTCGACTTTTTTGGTGTTTTTGTGATGGAGTGGAAGCCGATTTTGCCGCTAATGTTGACTGGAAGGACATATTGCCTCTGATATACTTGACTGTTTTTGAGTCTGCACACCAACGACCGTCCATTTTCTAAAGAAGAAAACGTTTTTTCATTAAAAAGAAAACTTTATTCGAAAAAGTTGGATCATTTTGATGATTGTCGCGAGCATAGTTTATCCTTTTCTCACGATGATGGTCCTTAAAGCTCTGCTTATTAGCAGCTACGCGACTCACTAGGCCACTCTAGAAAATATAAAAAAAAATTTTTAAGACTTATTTCAATAGCAAAATTTTTTAAAATGATATGCAAATCATTTTATTGATAAAATGGGAATTTTCATGAATTAATTAGTTTTGTAGGTAATAATAATTCACTCCCATATGTCCAAGAATATGCTCGGAGCTTGCAAAAGGATTTTGTAACGAATAATTGACAATACCGTTGCCTTCTTCGGTGGTTGTTTTTCTCGGTCGTGAATTGTTAAGTCGATTGTCTTGGAACCAATTTGGACCTTTTTTCCACATTTTTTCATCCTAAGATCCACTGTTTTTACATTACAGGACACCTCTCTTGCAATTTCAATTGGACTTCGGCCGCACTTAGACCAACTAGTTGGCCACGCACACCAGTACTTTTATTTGCAAACTTGCTGTTCTCAAACATTTTAACGTTTTTTTTTTAAATAAGATGTGCACAAAGAAAAACTTTGATCGTTCAAGCGACACGGTTCAGCAGTATCAAAATTTTTTGCCATAAAAAACGTAAAGCTGAACATTATTTTGGTCTCCGAAATTCTTATCTGTAAAAACTTAGCGAAGTGAAAGTAGGCTGTAAAAAGACAATACAAATGGCATTTCCATCACTCGACACCCGTTCGGAGGCACACCAGATGAAAAATTTGCCAGCAATTCATTGTTTTAAAAGAAAAATTTTTTCATTTATAATTATGATTCAGAATAATAATGTTTGTTGACCTTTGTCGACCTTGATCAGAACGCTGCAATCAAAGAAAGCGAGCTCCAATTTTTTTAAAAAATTAATAAATTTTGTAACTTCAATGAATGTTTAAAATAAATATTCTGTTCCGCACATTGTTTCCAAATTGCATTTTATCTCAGAGTGTCAAGAATTGTGTTGAATTCTCAAGCCTGTCGACAGTTTGTTAAATACAAAACAAATGGACTGTATATTGGGTGGATTGGCAACGACGAAAAGAGAGAAATAAATATGGACACTAATTCAAAGTTTAAATAGATTTTGGCATTTATTAAAAAGTAAACAAAATGATTTTGAAATTATCAAAAATGCCGATCAAACACTCGCGACAATTAAAGTTCGGTCCTCGGTGATTCAGGCGGCATGAAAGACAGGATAACTGAACCCACCTATGCTGAACACGAACCCTTGGTCGATCGCAAACCGGAGTGGTGTGTGCAAGGATACTTGCACACAGCTGCGAGGATACTCGCCAAAAAGCAGAACGAAAACCGGCCACTGCTGGACCCGGTTTCAGGCCGATGCTCGTCGTCGTTGAGGCTCTCGGACCTTGATGCAGCCCCAAATTTGTTGGTGCTACTATTTGGTACTCGCTCGTATCTTGCTCACGCTTGACTTCTCGTTCGAGATTGTTGCGGAGAAGATGGCACCGGTACTATCATTGTTGCGGTGGCGCCGCAAACTATTCAGCAATTGTCATGCGCGCACCGCTCAGTACCTTTTCGCGACATGAGTGGCAAATTCAAATGCCAATTCTTGACACCGGCCCCGTTGATCCTCGTCAGGGTGATCAATCAACTTTTTCATAAATTTTGCATTTGGCAGGAACACTAAGTTGGTAGTTTATAGTTCCTGTTTCTTCAGATCTTGGAATTGGTAAATCTAGAATAGCAAATTCAAGAATGTGTGGAGCTTTGTCGTATCTCAATTTTGCCCATTGTTCAGCATCAGGCCAGCGGATCAGTTCTGTTCCCTTGTCAAGTCTGGAAGTGTTAGCTGACTCGCCAAACCTTATCTCTTCATCTGGTTCAGCAATGTGGTAAACGTCAGGTTCGGGAATGGGTTCTAAAGGAATTGTTGGAATTTCCTTTTGGCTGGTTAGTGACTTGTGTGCTTGTTTCACCCATTGTTTAACGTGTGCCATTTTTTAACGATGCTCTTTGTCTGCAATGGGCTCAGCCTTCTGCGTTGGTGGTATGATGGTAGCAAGAGCTGGACGATGTTTGGACTTTTTGCGAGGTTTTGGGCTCTGACCAGTTAGCCTTTTTGCCCATTTTTCGTGATTTTCGCGTTCTTCACTTTCAGGAGCAGGAGAAGTTGACACAATTTTCTCTCCAGAAGTGGCCATAGTTGCTTTTTCTTCTTTCCAAGCTCCCTTTGAAGTTGAAGGTTTGGACTCTACCTCTGGCTGGGGCTGTTCCTCAGGAAATGTGACATCATTGTCAATGCTGATACCTTCATCAGAGTCGCTCATTTCTGAAAACAACAATCAATTTCAGTTTTCGGATTTCTTTCTACTTTGTGTCATGCGAAGGAGACGAAAATAAGCAAGTGAGTCAAGCAGGAATGGTTGTATATGTAATTCAACTAGTGTCCAGTTCAAGCAGTCATGTCATGTGATTCTACAGATAGTGTAATGTGCAATGATACATAGCCCATGATACAAGTAATAGCAAACATGATACAGGGTTCAAACAAGGATACTTGTTTGAACAGAGAGTTACACTACAGGTAATTTACAAAGTGCTGTAATGGGTCTAATGAACTTAGACTTTTTGTTTTGGATCTTGACTTGTCTCACGAGGTTGTCCTGACTGGGCATAACCTGAAGCACTTTTGAAATTCCCCAGTCACATGGTGGTCGATTTGGATCTTGCAGAAGAACAATGTCACCAACTTTGAGATTTTCTTGTTCATTTTCCCACTTGGTTCTTCGCTGTAATGTATGTAGATATTCCTGTCTCCATCGTTTCCAAAACGCTTGAACGGTACGAGTTGTAGTTTGCCATCTGGTTAGTAAATTTTTATCTTCATCAAGAAGGCTTGGTTCAGGAATCGAGAGTATGCTTGTTCCAATCAGGCTGTGTCCAGGAGTGATAACAGGCTCTCCTGAGGGGTCATCTCTCAGTTGATTTAAAGGTCTCGAATTTAAACAGCCTTCAATTTGGCATAAAATGGTATGAAGTTCCTCTCTCGTTAAAATGAATTTTCCAAGTGCTTTTCGGAGATGTTATTTGACTCCTCGTACTCCAGACTCCCACAGTCCGCCCCAGTGACTTGCATGTGGAGGTATCATATGCCAGACTACTTGGTCGCTTGCTAACGTGTTGAGAACGTTGGGATCTTGTGTTATATCTCTAAAAACTCTTTTCATTTCTGCGTTCGCCCCTTTGAAGGTCGTTGCTTGGTCACTATACAGGTCACTTGGTACCCCTCGCCTTGCCGTAAAGCATTTGAAAACAGCAAGAAATGTTTTACTGCTATAATCATTGCAAATTTCCGAGTGAATGGCTCTGGTCGAAAAAAAAACAAAGATGGCCACCCAAATTTTGTGTGAATTTTTGCATCTTGCAGAACCGTTTTTCATAAGTAGAGGTCCCATATAGTCAACACCAGTTTGTCAAAAAGGTCTTGAGGGTGAGCATCTTGGAGTAGGTAATGAACTCATTTGCTGACTAGATAATAAACTAGAAAAATGTGTTGAATATTAAAAAAATCATTTGCTAGAAGCTTTGAGAGCAGCAAAGGGGGACTTTGGCTCGCCATAACAAACATATCAAAATAACAAAAAAAAGCAAGGTTGGCAAAAAATAACGAAAAATAGCGAGGTCGGTACAAAATAACGAGTCGCGCGCTCGCGCTCGCGTCTGGGCGCTCGCGGTAGGTCCGTAGCGTTTCGGCGGTGTCGCGTTACACTGTTATCTGAACGTGTAAATATGACAATGAGGAATAAAATAAGTGATTTAAAATACTTATCTGTTCGCTGGGTTGTGTTACAGATGCATGTAACACATATTTATAGGTAAGAAAACAGTAATGCGATGAATAATAGGATTAGTAAGGTGATGAAATAAAACTTATTTTTTTACGTTTCGATTAAAATACATTCACAGCTTTATTTTAAATCGAAGAACAATGTTATAAAAAATACAATAAATAGGTACTTATGTATAAGAAATTTGTTTGGAAAAGAAATCGTATAAATCTTCACCTGATTCGGCTAGTTTTAAAATACCTTTCAAATACGCAGCTTTGAAATGGTATTGATTGTGACATTGGTGGTCGCGAAAGAACAATTTCGTAACATTGTCGTTTTTCATCATACGCTTTAGACATTGAGTTATTTCATCGTTTGTAAATTTTTGTGATCGGACGTTTTGAAGAAAGTCCGTGTCATTAAAAATTGTCAGCCAACACATTTTTTTCAAATTCTGCAAATGAAAGGAAGCGTTATTTACACATGTGTTTAAAACCAAACGGGAAAGAAGAGTGTTCACCGAACGCGCGTCGTTTTTTCAGCACAGGTTGTATAGTTTTTATTTCTTTTCGTGTATATACGTTACCGTAACGGTTGCGCTTAAATACTTTATTTTCTAAACTAACTTTGGCTTTTTCTTGTTTAGCGAAAGCTTTCAAAAGATCGTAATCCAGCACACTGTTTTCGTACGTCGCCCGGACTCCTTTCACTTTGCACACGTCTACAGTGGTACCGTCCGGTTTCTTTACTCTGTAGCCGTGAAATTTTGGCCCGTTGCAGACGAACGATGAGATATACGAACCCGGCCCGTAAGACTCTAACTCGTCGGTCATATCTCCGAGATAATTGCTTGTGGGAGGCTCATACGCGCCCGGTTTACTCAAAAAAAAAGGACGGAATCGGTTTCTGCGTAAAATACGCGATCGCCCAGCTTTTTCAAGTATGTAAACAATTTCAATCTAGCGTGGGCCGTGGTGTATGCCGCCAAAACCGCATTCGTAAACAATTTTTTCCTGTCTGTTAAATTGGTCGTTAATCGAACATAATTTGAAGATACACAGACGTAAACAAAAGCAAATTAGAAACAATTTTTGTAACCTGGGTACACTGATTTTTTGAACGTATACCTTTGGCAAAAAAAATTCTACTTTTTTATTATGAGTATCAAGTTACTGAAATTTTGACGTCAACGAGATAACGGTTCACGTTTCTCGGCGACATCTGTTTTCAAAACTATTACGTTGTTTATTAAATTATAGAATTAAAAGTATCAGGTAAAAATTCAAATAAGTCCTCACAATCTTTCAGGTCAACTACACGCCTTTTGCGACGCGTCACTACAAGCTTACGCCACAGTAGTATTTTTACGCAGTCAAGTCAGCGAAGATGAATTCGCGACCTCGCTCCTCATTAGCAAAACTAAAGTCACACCTACTAAACTACCAAAATCGTGCTCGACCCCTGAACTAACTATCCCGCGCCTCGAACTCTGCGGTGCCATGCTGTCACTCGAGTTGGTGACTTATTTGAAATCGTTGTCCACCTTCAAGGAACTGCCAGTGACGTACTGGACAGATGCAACAATTGTACTCAGTTGGTTACAGAAGCCGCCAGCGAAGGCAGCCGATTTTGTCGTGAGACGCGTCAATACAATTTTAAAGAACTCGCAGGTTGACCAGTGGCGTCATGTACCCTCCTTTGACAACCCAGCTGATCTGGCATCGCGCGGTGTCATGACAGACAAGCTGATCAATTCGCAACTTTGGTTTCAGGGCCCAAAGTGGCTACGAAAGAACGAAGAACATTGGCCTAATTTTTACGCGCCACTGGAATTGTCCTCTCACGCGTGCACCACCCAAGATTTTGATATTCTCGAAAACCTCGCAACTCGAAACTCAAATTTTAACCGCATCATGATTACAATCGCTTATATATTACGCTGGTCACCTCACTCTGTCGCGAAAAAACAGAATCGCCCTTTGATCCCGGATGCCAATGAGATAAACTACGCACAAGTAGTTGTTTTTCGTCTTTTACAAGCCTTTATGTTTCCTGATGAGCTCGAATGTCTTCGCAAAAGGGAACCTGTTGACAAAAAAAGCTCACTCGCAAACTTGAACTCTATTCTCGACGAACACGGTCTCATTCGCGCTGACGGTCGCCTGAAAAAATCTTACGCGCTTAACTTTGACGCAAAACACCCTGTTATCTTACGAAACCATCGAATCACGCTTTTATTAGTCGAACAAAAACACCGCCAATGCCTTCATGGCGGATTAAGTTTAACTCTTTACCGATTGCGCCAAACGGTTTGGGTTATACAGGCAAAAAAGATAATTAGATCTGTAATTTTTAACTGTGTGAATTGTGCAAAAATTATAGCTGAATTATCACATCAACTTATGGGTGTTTTGCCACCCTGCCGCATTAACCCTTCAAGTCGCGTATTTCAGCACACCGGTGTTGATTACGCAGGTCCAATACAAGTTCGAATGCAATCGGGTCGCGGTCACCATTCGCAGGATGGTTACATTGTCGTTTTTGTGTGTTTCACCTTCAAAGCCATACACCTCGAATCCGCTCATGACTGTACCGCTCAAACGTTCGTTGACTGTCTCTTACGTTTCGTGAGCCGGAGAAACCTCCCCACCGCTCTGTACTCGGACAACGCGCCGTACTTTCACGGAAGTGACAAGTTGCTTCACAAGACCTATCTCGCTGCTACTTTATCCCCCGCACTCTTTGAATTTATCGCGAAAAACCGAATCAAGTGGCACTTCATCCCTCCCGCAGCGCCTCACTTCTGAGGTCTCTGGGAGGCTGGGGTCAAAAGCGTCAAACACCATCTCAAGCGTGTCCTTCTCGATCGCACACCCACATTACCAGAGTTAAATACGCTTCTTTGTGAAAAAGAGGCCTGCCTAAATTCGCGACCGATCGGACCCCTCACCGACTCCCTGGACAGTTTGGAGGTTTTGACACCCGGTCATTTTTTAGTAGGCGCGCCCTTTGCAACACTACCGAATCCCACTTTGCTTAACTTCTCAGAAAATTCACTTTCTCGTTGGCAAGTCTATCGTCAAATCCTGGAGTCATTTTGTAAAGATTGGAAAACCGATTACATTCAAAGTCTATTGCACCGCTCAAAATGGCGACGCCCACAGGAAAACATTTCGGTCGGTCATATAGTACTAATGCAAGAACCAAACACTCCGCCGACGAAGTGGCCCTTGGCTGTTGTGACCAAATGTTTTCCTGGTGACGATGGCCTGATTCGAACTGTAACCGTGCGAACTGCTACCTCGGTTTACAAACGACCTGTTGTGAAACTAGCTTTATTACCAGTTAGAGATTTCATTACTCCACACTTATGCTAAGTTCTCTTCTGAGTTTTTCTTTGTATTATATTGAAAAGAGTTACAAAATTGTTAAATTTTGTAACTCTTTTACAAGAGATAATTAAACAATGAGACTGACTACACCAACTTGCACTTAGTTCTCTAAGCTTGTTTTAAGAATCACAAACATTTCTAAAATGAAAAGGAAAAATACAAAACTCGGTTATTTACTGATCATAAAATATCGCTAATTCTTACATATTTTTTCTTGCTACAAAACGGTTTTGCGCAAGGCCGGGAGAATGTTCAATTTTGCGTCTACTTTCATCAAAATTGAATAATAATTTGGAAAAGCGCCCTAATTGAAAGTGTCCACCAATTAGGAGCTTTTTTTCAAAACTCGCCTTTTCGTTTTCACGAACGTTCTCTCGGCCTCGCCCCCTCCTTTTAGTTTCTTTCAAACCGCCGAACAATGATTGACGTCTCCAACCGTTGCTCCAAAAAAACCGCAAAATTTAGTTATATTAAGTCTACTCAAAACCGCCTCTTCTTGTTTGTTAATTTTCCACAACCAACCAAGTCATAGTGTTTTATTTTAAAGTTTGCAATAAATATTGTGAGTTGTGTGAAAAGAAAAAGTGACTTATTATTTCGCTAAACCCGCCTGCACGAGTACAATTTGGACTTGAACAAACATCGCTGCACCCGCACCAGGTAAAAATTGTTACCCACACAAACTTGTGGCTCATCCCGGACCACCCGCAAACGGAAATATTACAACAGTGGCATCGTGCTTGGAGAATTTTAATTTCTGTTTCTTGCTTCATGTCATTTTGCGTGTTAAGTGGTATGTAGTAATTTTTATTAGTGTGATTAACTATGAATTTTGTTTTCAAATTTGCTCATTTGATATGACCTCTGTTTTGTATTGCAGACTAATGTTCGCTCTTACTTAGTGGCTACCGTTGGTAGTCCTGCTTATTGGAGCGACGAAGAAGGGTGCTATGTGTGGGAGTGAGACTGCACTATTCGTGTGTAAGGTTTGTAGTTTTATCTTTTAAAATTGCGATTTTACTGTCTGATCGTTTATTAATCATTATTATTTGTTATAGGGTTTTCTTATATGTGTTTCTGGTGATCGTCGTTTTTCTTCGAGGGAGCAACATATAACTCCATTATATGGATAATGAACTTTTATTTATTATTTATATTATGATTACGTATTCTTCCTTTTTCTTTACTAATAATCTTTGTATTTTCATTTTAGATTCAACATTCGAAGATTGAAATACAACCTCAAAATTTTTGCTGTTTTCTTCATTTAGAGAGTGAAAAAAAATTTTTTTTTGTTAAATTCATATTTTTTTGACGAAATTTATCGTTGAAACGCATTTCGTTGGGTGGGCAAAAGAGGTTTTAGAGGACGGTTTTCATGCTTCAGTCTATTGTATGACCTTTTCTAGATCGTGTTCGCCGGAATGGGCTACTTCAGCGCGATTTTTATGAATGTTTTTTAGTTTTCCGTTAGCGTTTATTATTAGGTTACCTGTGGACGTAATTTCTTCGATTTTGAAGGGGCCGACGAAGTGCGAGTCTAGCTTATTATTCCGCCAGTTTTTAATTTCGAAAACGTACTGTCCGACTTCGAAACCGACGTTTCTCATTCTTTTGTCAAAGCAATATTTGTTAAGTTGTTTTTGATCGTGGACATTAGTGTTGGCAAGAGTGGCTAGTTCTTGGAGTTTTACTACTAGGTTTTCGATATAGTCGTCGTATGTTCGCTCTGCTTCAATCGGAAATTCTGTAGGGATTTTGGGTTCGCGGCCAAATACCAATGTGAACGGCTTGAATCCCGTTGCTGAATGACGTACTGAGTTATAGGAAAACTGTGTTAGTGGCAGCAAGCTGACCCAGTCTTTATCTTTGGTGTTTAGATAAATTCACAAATAATTGTTAATGACAAAGTGGGATTTTTCGTTCTCTGCATTGGACTGTGGTCTAAAAGCGGATTTTCGTGTCGATTTTATTTGTAAAACTTCTGGTAATTGTCTGTTTAGTTCGAAACAAAATTCGTTGCCGCAGTCATTTTTCATTTCCTTCGGGCATGCAAAAATACTAATGAAATTGTTTACAAATGCCTTAACGACTGACTCTGTAGTATGTATGATAACGCGCGACAAACAGCACATGATTACCAAAATGTATTTCATGTCTGGATCCGTCATGGCATGTATAGGTCCCATCAAATCCATTGATACTTTATCGAAACATTGCGTTGGTGTATCTGTAATGACAAGTGGGGCACGCACACCTGGTTTAGTTTGTTTGTACTTTTGAAAGGCAAAACATCTTCTCACGAAGTCGTTGACTTCGTTTGCCATATTGTTCCAGTAATATTCGGCTCTAATTCTGTCTAGTGTAGCTTTTGTACCTCTGTGGCCAGCTGTTGGGTTAGCGTGTTTTTCTTTGATAATGTCTGGTCGCATCTCTTTGGGTGGAACAATCATGAATATAATGCAGATTATCCCTTGCAGATTATGAATATAAGAGGGGTGTCCTTGAGAATGAGGTTTATCGCGTTTTTGACCGTGTCCCATTCGAATGATGAAAATAATTCGTCTTCTAGGGTTAGTAAAAGCTGTTGGATTTTGTATTTTTCGACTTTTTTCTTTAGCGCGTCTTGAGTGCGTGTAAGATATCTTTGAATTGCATTATTCCGCTGAATTTGTTTTTAGCTGCTATACCGATGCAGTGTGTTTTTCCGTGAATGGTCGTGATGCATTCACCTAATTCGATTTGGCCGCAACTAACTCGTGTTTGTTTATAAGTTTCTTTTCGCAAAGTAGAAGTAACGTTTTGCTTGACATATCGCAGTCTGTCGTAAAGAAATAAAGTATATTTCCCGTTTCATGTAGTAAGGTTTGTGTCGATTCGGTTATGTTTTCTGATTCACGTGTAACGATTTGTTCGATTTCTGACTGTTCTGATTTGCGTTACTGACTGTTTCCTGGATTAAATCTTTTGGATATTGTTTGGTACAGCGGCCATTCTTCATGCAAGGTGACTGCATATTCATTTCTCCACATGGTCCATGAATCATATGTTTTACAACGATTCTGTGAAGATTAGGATCTATTTCAGGGTCTGGAATTTCTGCTGAAATAATCCAATCGATGTCTGCTGGCCGAAATTTTTGTTCAAGAAATAGTAATAAATGGATGTGAGGGAGACCACGTTTCTGCCACTCTATTGAGTATACGTATGCTGATACTATACCAAAAACACGTCCTACTGTGAGACACTTGAGGAATTTGATGACTTTCTGTCTGTAAACCCGGGCGATGATATCGTGTCTGCAATGCGAAATGCATAAAAATCCATCGCAGAAACCTTTTTAGCCGTTGGTGCAAGAGTATGCGGATTGACCTCCGAGATCTTGAACGTATATCCAGTTTGACCCTGCCACAACATCAAAGGATACTGTAAAGCGTCATAATAAGGATTGCAATCAAAAATTCGTTGAAGATGGTTATCCCGTGTATGCAACACTAAATCTCGTTCATCTGAAACTCTTCCGACAATAATAGCAGCAACCTCGTCGACTGTTAGAGCGTTGTATCGTCCCGGGTGTTCACCAGCTGGTACTTGATCGCCACGAACTATGACTTTGTAGCAATCATCATTTCTGCGATCGATAGTTTCACTCGTTGTCGTGTCCGAGACCTTGATAGACGGTTCTAAAAATTTTGAAAGTTGTACTACCAAAAAGAAGAAAATGTTACAATAACCAAAAGGAGCACCTACCTGTCGAACATCCTCGTCTTCCTCGGCTCGCACAACACGTAGAGCAGCAGCTTGTTTCGTAACTTCAGTTAAATGTGATTTTTTTTGGAGCGGCATATTGAAATTGTACAATCTGCAGTTCACTTACAAAATTATAACACTACTGAAGTCAGCATCGAAATAATGCCGAATTTCCGGTGAATAGTTCAATGAAAAGTTAGGTTCATGTTTATGTTTGGAAGAAAATATTTCAAACCGATTTTTCGTTGCAAGGTACGAAAATTTAAAGAAATCCGAGGTGTATTTTTATAAATAAAATTTGTTTAGTAAGTGTTGAATCATGAAAAAGTGCGATTTTGACAAAACCGAAAATACATTTTTGCGAGTTTTGATGAATTAAATTTCAGAAATCGATTCTTTATATAGCCTATTTTAATTGTGAGACTTCGTAGATTCACCCTGATGCGCTTGAAATCGTTTTTATCGATTTTTTGAAGCGCCATTTCGACACAAACAAACAAACAAACAAACAGACAAACAAACATAGTTACATTTTTATATATATAAGGATAAGGATTGTATAATATGAAAGAAGTCATACCTCTTCCATGGATTTCATAATAACTGTGGGAGGATCGTGAAAACCTAATACCAAGCGTTCAATGTACTCAGTTGATACGTTTATCCAAAAGTTACTGCTTTCTTTCAACTGCTTTCCATTATCGAGCGTTTGATTTTATTGTTCGCAAAAAGAGGTCATAAAATGTCGACTGGGGGCTGTTTGCTAAAAGTGACTCGTGTAATTTTAGTGGCCTTTATAGCGATAAATGTTGAGAGTCTAGTGATGTTAAGATTTTCAATTACGCAACGAAATTTTCCAAACATTAAAACAGTTTCCTTGGTATGATGTACATATACTTGTAACGTAACACAAAATTCGAGTGCATGTTCTAATATTTTGATTATCAATTCTTCTGATATTCTGGAACATGATGATGCTATCCGAGAACATGCAGAAAATGAGGTACATTTCATCGATGAAAGTGTCCTCCACTTATTTTTCACTATCATGTTCCAATGTTGCGAAACTTTAATTCAAAATTTGTATACTGACATCACAAATTTATGTCAAGGTAATTTGTTAAATTGAATTAGAACATCATTTCCCGCTTTGCTCATTTTCAATGATGTTTAATTGACGTAGGGCATTGATTCTAAACTGTCAAATATTGTTGAAAAAAGATATAGCATGTTATTATACTATTCACTATTTGTATCGATTCGAGTGGAGAGAGATACCTAAAAATATTAAAAAAAACAGTCTTGAAACAGCGTTTTTGTCACTTTTGGTTCTTGAAAATATTAAAATTTTCGTAATTTCGTGAATCACATTTATATTGAATGAGTTTTATTATATCTCGTTTTGATATAAAGCTGACTTTAATTTACAAATTAAAATATCAGACGTTTAATCAAATGCACACAAATTTTGAATCGTTTTGACAGCGATTATTTTATAAACAAATATAAACAAAAATAACGTCACGTCAAAAATCGAAAAGATTTAAAACGTGATAAGTAAAGAACATAAGTTTGTCATGCCCGTCATATAGTATACAAATTTTTTAACTTTTATTTATGCTTAACATAAAATTATATTATCCAACATTTGTTAATAAATGTAAATAATGTAAAATGTAAATAAAACCATTTCCGTTCCCAAGAGTGAATCTCACGGTCTATTTGATACGTTGGCGTCGCTATCGCGACGCTGTTCCGAGATGTCGTCACTTTTGGTCGCCTTATCAGGCGAACCTCCTCCAATTTCTATGAGAACCAACTCGCCACCTTGGTCCCGCGGACACCTCAGTTCCCACGGAACCTATGGTCAGGGGACACAGGGGCAAGTTGCGAATCATCAAGCTTAAATACGCGGCCCCCGCCGGGGACCCGCAGTTCGCGCCCAACCATCATTCTTAATTAGCGCAGTTCGCGCCTTGACCTATCTCGCGTCACGCTAATCAGTGATACACAGTATATCAAGTCTTAATCATCGATCAATAAACAAGACAAGTGCAAGTTCGTCTTCAATTCATTCAACCCCCTCGGAAGCACGACAGCCTTGGGCTTATTTTTGGCGCTACGGACAAAGGCTTCTAATTGCCAGGGATCATCAGGATCTCAAGAAAGCGGTCAAACCCAGAAGCAAGGAACAATTTGAGAGCCATACTCAAACGAGAAAGCACTGTGGCGCGAACTGAAAACACAAGGGGAAGACATATCGCAAAACTATCCAACAACACGAATCCAGTGGCAAGAAGAGAAAAAGCAGCCATCCCATTGAAGCGGAGGGACAAAGGGAAGGTGCGAAACTAGACACATTGAGTCAGCCAAAAAGCGGCGAGAAACGCAAGGCACAACACATAACATAATACCGGGTAAGTTACAACACATTTATCCACTATTCGGCACCAAAACCCAAACTTCCTGGCAGTTATTGCCAACCGCCATATCGAAAACTTATTGAACAGAATCGACGATCTCGAAGTCGCTATGGACGTGTACGGTCCCCTAAATTACGCAAATATTAACGGAGGCAATCAAGGCGCCCAAAATCTCTTAGAAAATAACATACAACTACACGCCATAAATGAAACTCTCTTAGCACGGAACGCAGTAAATGCATTACAAATATGCAACAGCACACCAAATTCTGTCAATAATTTCATTCGATCTTGGATACATATCGCTGCCAGTGTTAGACCAGACGAAGAAAACAACTTTTTAATTCTGATAGGCTCGAGATTAACAGGAATCGCGAGTGACCATTATTATAGACGCTTGCCGACATACAATGACGTAGAGGCACTTATAAACGATTTTCGTGTGAGGTTTAGTGACAGCTCAAATACTGCAGTTTTATTAAGTAACATCAGAAATGAGAGAATGCAAGTAAACGACACAGTCTCGACTTTCGCAGACAGAGTAGAAGCCACGATGAGCAGAGCTAAGTCGCATATCGGAAACAATGACACCCTTACCGCGAATAAAGTCGAAACATTATTAAATTTGGTAGAATTAGAACAATTTTAAACACTTTAACAAAACTAACAACAGACCAGACTAACAAAACTGACAGGTATCAAACTATCCTAACAATAATCAAAGCAACAACCGCAATCAAAACTATCCGAATCGAGGATACACACAGAACCAATACCAACATCAATACCAACCTTGCCAACAAAACAATTTCCCACAAAGTTAAAACTACTCAAACAATTATCCTAACAACTATCCTCGACAAAGTAGCAACAATTACGACCAAAACTACCGCTCTAATAACCCTAACTACTATCAGAATAACAGACCACACTAAAATCAACAACAGCTACGTCATATTTTTAATCCAAATAATCAAGCAAGACAAGAGACACATAACACAAACAGAAACTACCCCCGAACGTCAATGCTAAATCCACCCTACATGCAGGAAGCCGCGAATCAGCGGAGCATGAACCAAACCTCGGCCTCTCCAAAAAACGAGGAGACGGCTCGACCAACTGTAGGGCCAGCATCAACCCAAACGCTAGCTCATATCTAAAAGCAAACATGTTTCTCGGTCATAGCGGACTAAGTAAAGCCCCAGTAGTGAAAATACAATCCCCAGAATTTTTGAAAGGATATGGCTCATTTTCAGTTGACACGGGCGCTGATATAAATGTCGTTTGCGAAGAGAAATTACATCAACATTCACTCGTGGACACAACTATAAAATACGAACTAATTATCATAAGCAAAACGTCGGTTTGCACACGAGGACAGATATTTTTACAAATTGCGGGTAGACAAGTACCTTTTCATGTCGTCTACGAGAACGAATTTGCTCTTAAGGAAGATGCCGTGTTAGGATCACAGTTTTTCGAAGAAAAAAAAGTCGATGTTTCTTATAAATCAAAAGCGGTGACAATTGTCGCCCTACATATATCTTTCTCGCAATATGAGCGCACATTTATTCCAGCGTATTCACGACGATTAATTTATGTTAGAGTAAACAACTACAAAATTGTAACTGTCGGCTATTTATCGCGTGTCCCATCCGCACCGTCGGTATACATCGGAGAGTGCATCGTCTCAGCCGAAAACGGTCTCGGGTTTATTTACGCAATCAACAGATCAGGAAAACCAGTAACAATACCTACACCAACCGTCGATTTGGAACCTGTCAATCTTCCCGAAGATGACATACGGAAGAACAAATCCGGGAGGTCAAAGCTATGCAAACATCAAACACAATAAACGATCAAGAACGAACAAAGAAAATTATCGAATTAATAAATTTTGAGCATCTTGACAGTTACGAGCAAGACGAAGTAATATACCTTATTTCTAAGAACGCAGACCTATTTCATCTCGAAGGCGAAAATCTAACAGCAACTACACTATGCGAACACACAATAGAATTAACAGACGAAACACCAGTGCGATCGAAAGTGTTCAGACAACCCCCAGCATTGATAAAAGAAATCGACCGCCAAATCCAAGAAATGCTCGAACAAGGAATAGCAAAACCGACGAATTCGAGTTTTTCTAGTCCAGCATTTTTAGTAAAAAAAAAGGCAGGACCAGACAACAAGGAACAATAGAGATTTGTCGTTAATTATAGGATGTCAAATAAACAAACAAAACGCATGATTCATCCGATACCATCAATTACATCGTTAATTGACAGTCTCCAAAAGGCACAATACTATACAACTCTTGATCTCGCAGCATCGTTTCACCAAATACCTATAGCAGAAAAGGACAAGGACAAAACGGCTTTTTCAATCCATAATCATCACCTGGCGTTCACGAGATTTCCGTACGGAATAGTAAATTCACCAGCCACGTTTCAAAAACTGTTGAATTCAATCCTCGCAGGCCTAATCCCAGAATTGATTTCGAACATCGACGATGTTCTCATACCAGCACGTTCGATATCAGAGCATAGAAAGAAGTTCGAGACACTTGCAGGAAGACTACGAGACGCTAACCTTAAAATACAACCCGGAAAGTGTTCTTTTTTGAAAAAGGAGGTCCTATTTCTAGGTTACATGATCAACTCAAAAGAAATATCGCCTGATCCAGCAAAAATAATCGCTCTTTAAAACTATCCAGCACCGAAGAACACTAAGAAAATTAAACAGGATTCCTAGGATTCGCAAATTTTTATCGGAAGTTTGTCCCCGACTTTGCCAAAATTACGCAACCATTAACATCCTTGCTTAAAAAGGACACCCCATTCGTTTGGACTGAAAAACAACAGGAAGCATTCGAAAGGATTCGAAAGTATCTAATCTCCTACCCTATTTACAGAATTTCCGATTTTGAAAAACGCTTTTATTTGACATGTGATGCCTCAAACTATGCAATAGGTGCTTGTCTAACACAAAACTTTGATGGCGAAGAGTTACCGATTGCCTATGCATCAAGGTCATTATAGGTCATCAAGGTCAGATATCAACTATTCAACGATCGAAAAATAAGTACTAGCAATTGTATACGCCACTGAGTATTTCAAACCTTAGTTATTTGAAACAGAATTCACCATATATACAGATCACCAACCACTGCAATATCTCGAAAAGATGAAAAATCCTACAGGAAAAATTATGAGATGGCGTCTTAGGCTGTCCGAATACCAATTTACAATCAAGTATAAGGCAGAAAAAAAATGGCCGGATCATTAGCATCAACTTTTTCCATTACGGCATCATAGAAACATCTTTGGGCGTTATTAAAAGTAGGCAAAGCCGTTCGAACACCTACAGCAAGAGCGTCAGCATCGTAATTCAGCTGTACACGAACCTCATTGTTATGAAGAAAAGCTATTCTCGGTGCAGGTAGACCGTAATCAGCTACATGACGGCCTGAAAGTAAATGTATGTTTTATAATTTCGTATTAAGAAAGTTTGTTTCGGAGAGACATTATTTTTTGAAGATGTATAAATACCTGATATTGAATAAACAATATTATCTATTAACTGAATGGCTTCGTCATAAATGATGTCATATGCTATACTGTTTGGTTGCTCTTGCTCTCGACGATGGAGTATATCCTCAGACATCTGATCCTTCAACATGTTCCAAAGTGCGAAAGGATTGGAAACTTCGCAGTAGGTTATAATGATGGAGAACAATGTCCTCAAATGGCTTGGATACCGAGTCAAAACCGCCTCTTGCATTGTCAGAGTCCAGTGGTCATCGTTTTCCAGAAGACCGCGAACCTCAGATGCCTCTCTGTACGTGAGATATTCTTCGCCGTCCACTGTTCGAAGAGCTGCGAATGATGCTGGTCCTCTTACAACTGTGAGTAACAATCTCAAGCAGAAACACTCAAACTTATTGGGATGAATGGCGTACATGCGTCCAATCGCAGCAGTCTGTTTTCTTCCAGGCCAGTTAGGAACATCTTCACCACGTCTCCGGGGATTCCAAGTTCTATCAGAATTATCCCAAGTGTAGTAAGTAGAAACTTCAGCATATAACAAAGTTTGAGCAAAATCTGATTCAACTGCATTTTGGCATAATGCAAAGAAAGCAGTGAGTGTTGTTTTTGGAGGCTGTTCGACGCGATGCTGCATATTTTCCTCGTTGAAATAAACACGTTGACCGTTTTCCAAGTGGACTTGTAAATGAACTACATTAGGGAAGCGTTCATGCATTGGAAAAGAAAGAAGTCGCCAAACAGCTTCATTGCTACTAATGTATCGTCCTGCCTGATAAGTGCGAACCTCATCTAATGGATTTATCTGCCTATCTGTTTGCCGAACTTGAAAAACAGCCTGATCGGATCCTTTGTTTATATAGCTACATATATACTTTATCGCCTCAACTGAATTGCAGCACTCAACGTTAATATGTCCGCCAAAAGATGTTGATAAAATGGACAATATGGCACGACCCACCGGTTGTCGATAGTGACCTGTTGACCTTCATGTCCGTGGATATTGATGGTTGTTGTAAAGCCGCCATCTTCAGGACTGCGTCTTCTGTACTTTGGATATCCATTTGCGTTACTGACTGTTTCCTGGATTAAATCTTTTGGATATTGTTTGGTACAGCGGCCATTCTTCATGCAAGGTGACTGCATATTCATTTCTCCACATGGTCCATGAATCATATGTTTTACAACGATTCTGTGAAGATTGGGATCTCTTTCAGGGTCTGGAATTTCTGCTGAAATAATCCAATCGATGTCTGCTGGCCGAAGTTTTTGTTCAAGAAAGAGTAATAAATGGATGGGAGGGAGACCACGTTTCTGCCACTCTATTGAGTATACGTATACTGAAACAATACCAAAAACACGTCCTTCTGTGAGACACTTGAGAAATTTGATGACTTTCTGTCTGAAAACCCGGGCGATGATATCGTGTTTGTCCATAGCAGCTTGGCCCTCAAAAAGGGCAGATTTAATTTCGTCCCATGATGGATTGCATGTAAAAGTAATGAAGAGATCTGGCTTGCCATATTTCCGCACGATTGCCAAAGCATCTTGAGTATACTCCGCTAAATATCGAGGACTGTTCACAAAAGTAGACGGTAAAATAACCATTCTTCCGATGTCATTCGCATTGACAGCAGCATCAGCAACTACAGCATGTCTTAAATAAACGTACGCCTCCGATCGTAATCTCGCTTGATGAGTCGAAATATATCGGAGTCGTTCACTTTCCTCTTTGGCGTTCATTTCAACCAAATATTGGATGAATAAATGTCTGAACCGCAATAGAGTGTCGAAATCTTGGTCACGAACTGCAATGCGAAATGCATAAAAATCCATCGCAGAAACCTTTTTAGCCGTTGTGCAAGAGTATGCGGATTGACCTCCGAGATCTTGAACGTATATCCAGTTTGACCCTGCCACAACATCAAAGGATACTGGAAAGCGTCATAATAAGGATTGCAATCAAAAATTCGTTGAAGATGGTTATCCCGTGTATGCAACACTATATCTCGTTCATCTGAAACCCTTCCGACAATAATAGCAGCAACCTCGTCGACTGTTAGAGCGTTGTATCGTCCCGGGTGTTCACCAGCTGGTACTTGATCGCCACGAACTATGACTTTGTAGCAATCATCATTTCTGCGATCGATAGTTTCACTCGTTGTCGTGTCCGAGACCTTGATAGACGGTTCTAAAAATGTTGAAAGTTGTACTACCATAAAGAAGATAATGTTACAATAACCAGAAGGAGCACCTACCTGTCGAACATCCTCGTCTCTCTCGGCTCGCACAACACGTAGAGCAGCAGCTTGTTTAGTAACTTTAGTTAAATGTGATTTTTTTTGGAGCGGCATATTGAAAATGTACAATCTGCAGTTCACTTACAAAATCATAACACTACATAAGGCAGCATCAAAATAATGCCAAATTTCCGATGAATAGTTCAATGAAAAGGTAAGTTCATGTTAATGTTTGGAAGAAAATATTTTAAACCGATTTTTTGTTGCAAGATACGAAAATTTGAAGAGATCCGAGGTGTATTTTTATAAATAAAATTTATTTAGTAAGTGTTGAATCATGAAAAAGTGCGATTTTGACAAAACCGAAAATACATTTTTGCGATTTTTGATGAAATAAATTTCAAAAATCGATTCTTTATATAGCCTATTTTAATTGTGAGAGTTTGTAGATTCTCCCTTATGCGCTTGAAATCCTTTCTATCGACTTTTTGAAGCGCCATTTCGACAAAAACAAACAAACAAACAGACAAACAAACACAGTTACATTTTTATATATATAAGCCTTAACCCTTTCGTTAAACGAGTTAAAAAATTGTACAATAACGTAGTTTTGGAGAATTTAAAATAAAATTGCTCTTAGTATTTGCATTTTACATTTTATCCCACAGCGCTTTGGTCTCTGCGTTCCAGTAGCTTTATTGCAAAATTTATCAATAAAATACGACTTAAAACAGTTAAATATAGCAATTTCCAACTCTCAAACGCTCAAAACCGATGTTTCAAACGATAAATTTGCGTTTTTAGGCTATTTCAGATCAATCACAACGTTTTTGAGCCTAAAAACGACGTTTCGAAGCCTAAAAACGCGTTTTCTATTAAGGAAACATACGACAACATAATATCGACGTTTATGAGCACGTTCTCCTGCTACGAATTGCACCAAAACACAGTTCTCAAGGGTTTAGAATAAAATTGAATAACGACATTGCTTCTGAGCTTTGCCATATAGCGCTTTCAGGTCTGGGTTGATGTGGCTGTATTGTGGAATTTACAAGAGAAATACGACTTAAAACGGTTAAAAAGAGCAATTTTTAGCCTTAAAAAAGCTAAAAAACAATGCTTTAAACCATGAAATTGCGTACGCAAACATTAAAACGACATTTTTAAAGGCAAAAAACGTTTTGAAGCGAGAAAAGGCGTTATTCAGCCAAAAAACATAAGAAAACATAATATCGACGTTTAAAGGAAAAGAATATAATATTAACGTTTAAAAGCGAGTTTCCTCGCAAAAATTGTACAATAACGCAGTTTTCAAGAATTTAAAATAAAATTGCTTTTAGTGATTGCATTTTACATTTTATTCTACAGCGCTTTGGTCTCTGCGTTCCAGTAGCTGTATTGCAAAATGTATTAATGAAATACGACTTAAAACAGTTAATTATAGCAACTTTCAACTCTGAAACGCTCAAAACCGATGTTACAAACGATAAATTTGCGTTTTTAGGCCATTTCAGATCAATTACAACGTTTTTAAGCCTTAAAACGACGTTTTGTAGCCTAAAAACGCGTTTTCTAGTGAGAAAACAAACGAAAACATAATATCGACTTTCTTAAGCACGTTTAGGCGCGACAGATTGCACCAAAACACAGTTCTCAAGAGTTTAGAATAAAAATACATAACGACATTGCTTCTCAGCTTTGCCATATAGCGCTTTCGGGTCTGGGTTAATGTGGCTGTATTGTGGAATCTAGAAGAGGAAAACGACTTATAACGGTTGAAAATAGCGATTTTCAGCCTTAAAAAAGCTGAAAAACGATGTTTAAAAACTCGAAATAGCGTTTGCGAGCATTAAAACAACACTTTCAATGGCAAAAAAACGTTTTGAAGCGAGAAAAGGCGTTATTCAGCCAGAAAACATAAGAAAACATGATATCGACATTTAAAGGAAAAAAACATAATATTAACGTTTAAAAGCGAGTTTCCTTGCAAAAATTGTACAATAACGCAGTTTTCGAGAATTTAAAATAAAATTGCTCTTAGTATTTGCATTTCAGATTTTATCCCTCAGCGCTTTGGTCTCTGCGTTCCAGTAGCTGTATTGCAAAATGTATTACGAATATACACTTATTACAGTTGAATATAGCGATTTTCAACTCTAAAACGCTCAAAACCTATGTTTCAAACGATAATTTTGCGTTTTTAGGCCATTTAAGATCAATTACAACGTTTTTACGCTTAGAAACGACGTTTCGAAGCCTAAAAACGCGTTTTCTAGTAAGGAAACATACTACAACATAATATCGACGTTTATGAGCACGTTCTTTTGCTACAAATTGCACCAAAACACAAATCTCAAGGTTTAGAATAAAATTGCATAACGACATTGATTCCGAGCTTTGCCATATAGCGCTTTCGGGTCTGGGTTAATGTGGCTGTATTGTGGAATCTACAAGATGAATTCGACCTAAAACTGTTGAAAATAGCGATTTTCAGCCTAAAAAAAAACTGAAAAACGATGTTTGAAACCATAAAATTGCATTCGCGAGAAATAAAACGACATTTTTAATGGCAAAAAAACGTTTTGAAGCAAGAAAAGGCGTTATTCAGCCAGAAAACATAAGAAAACATATTATTAACGTTTAAAAGCGAGTTTCCTTGCAAAAATTGTACAATAACGCAGTTTTCGAGAATTTAAAATAAAATTGCTTTTAGTAATTGCATTTTACATTTTATTCTACAGCGCTTCGGTCTCTGCGTTCCAGTAGCTGTATTGCAAAATGTATCAATAAAATCTGACTTAAAACAGTCAAATATATCTATTTCCAACTCTGAAACGCTCAAAACCGATTTTTTCAAATGATAAATTTGCGTTTACGGGCCATTTAAGACCAATTACAACGTTTTTAAGCCTGAAAACGACATTTCTTAGCCTAAAAACGCGTTTTCTAGTGAAACAAAATACAACAACATAATATCGACGTTTAGAAGCACGTTCTTCTGCTACGAATTGCACCGAAACACAGTCTCGTAGGTTTAGAATGAGATTGCATAACGACATTGCTACTGAACTTTGGTATATAGCGCTTTCGGGTTTGGGTTAATGTGGATATATTCTAGAATCTACAAGATGAATACGACTTAGAACGGTTGAGAACAGCGATTTTTAGCCTAAAGAAATCTAAAAAAACGATGTTTGAAACCATGAAATTGCGTTCGCGAGCATCAAAACGACATTTTCAATTGCAAAAAAACGTTTCGAAGCAAGGAAAGGCGTTATTCAGCCAGAAAACTGAAAAAAACATAATATTATTGTTTAAAACCGAGTTTTTTTGCAAAAATTGTACAATAACACAGTTTTCGAGAATTTTAAATAAAATTGCTCTTAGTGATTGCATTTTACATTTAATCCCACAGCGCTTAAGTCTCTGCGTTCCAGTAGCTGTATTGCAAAATGTATTACGAATATACACTTAAAACAGTTGAATATAGCGATTTTCAACTCTAAAACGCTTAAAACCGATTTTTTAAATGATAAATTTGCGTTTTCGGGCCATTTAAGACCAATTAAACGTTTTCAAGCCTGAAAACGACGTTTCTTAGTCTAAAAACGCGTTTTCTAGTGAAAAAACATACGACAACATAATATCGACGTTTATAAGCACGTTCTTCTGCTACGAATTGCACCAAAACACTGTTCTTAAGAGTTTAAAATAAATTCGCAGAACGACATTGCTTCTGAGCTTTGCCATATAGCGCTTTCAGGTCTGGGTTAATGTGGCTGTATTGTAGAAGCTACAAGAGGAATACAACTTCAAACGGTTAAAAATAGCGATTTTCAGCCTTAAAAAAGCTGAAAAACGATGTTTGAAACCATGAAATTGCATTCTTGAGCAATAAAACGACATTTTCAATGACAGAAAAACGTTTTGAAGCAAGAAAAGGCGTTGTTCAGCTAGAAAACTAAAAAAAAACATAATTTTAATGTTTAAAAGCGAGTTTTTTTGCAAAAATTGTACAATAACACAGTTTTCGAGAATTTTAAATAAAATTGCTCTTAGTGATTGCATTTTACATTTTATCCCACAGCGCTTAGGCCTCTGCGTTCCAGTAATTGTATTGCAAAATGTATCAATGAAATACAACTTGAAACACTTAAATATAGCAATTTTTAACGCTGAAACGCTCAAAACCGATGTTTCAATCGATAAATTTGCGTTTTTAGGCCATTTAAGATTAATTACAACGTTATTAAGCCTTAAAACGACATTTTGTAGCCTCAAAACGCGTTTTCTAGTGAGAAAACACACGAAAACATAATATCGACTTTCATAAGCACGTTTAGGCGCGACAAATTGCATCAAAACACAGTTCTCAAGAGTTTAGAATAAAATTGAAGGAAGCGTTTAAAGACACACAAAAACGCGACACTCGAAACGCGAAATACTCGAAAAACGCGACACGCGACACTCGAAAATAAGATTGAAAAGCGACGTTGCCAATTTGTTGGGGAAACTCGAAAAACGCGATTTCCATAATATTTAAAAGGTAAGTTAGAGGCATGCACTGAAGACGGCTGCCACATACACTCAACTGCTGACAATGAACAACTTCATAAAGCTGACAGACCCAAAATTGCAGAACCAAAAAAAAATTGTAGCATTATTTACTGCTATTTAATTGCTCATTAATTACTGTAAAAAAATTTTTTTGCTCTTTTTTTTAAACAATTACAATGGTTTAGCTAGCTTGACCTCAAGCTGGCTGGACGACTAAAATATAAGGAAAAGAAGCGAATAAAAATAGATCTATTATTTATTGCTTATTGATTGCTAATTAATTATCGTCTTTAATAATTAATTGTCCAATTTTTTAACAATTTCACAATGGTTTTATTCTTTCCTACGTCGGACCGTTCTGAACCGAGGTACAATCTCATCCAAAAGGTTCGGCGCGCAGGTATGAAAAAAGATTGAAACAGGTATAAGAGAGCACAATTAACTATTTTCACGAGTATTTTTCTCTCATATAATTCTTACTCTTTTCGAGTTCAGTGATTTTTATGTCATATTTTTAAAAACTTTAAACGAGTTCTATGCAAAAAACGAGTTCCACGCAGACCGAGTTCTGTGATTTTTTTGTTATTTTTTTTGATAACTTTTACCAAGTTCCATACGGACCGGGTTCTGTGATTTTTTTGTTATTTTTTTTTAAACTTTAACCGAGTTCCATACAGACCGAGTTCAGTGATTTTTTGTTATATTTTTAAAAACTGCAAACATAAGATTTCATATTTTACCAGTAATGATTTTCCCTTTTTCTCTTTTTACCTGCAACATAATTTTTGTAATTCAGTGGAGTTTACCATTGGCCCTCAGAATTGTATATTTTGGAAGTCGCGTTTTTCGAGTTTCCACAACAGAGTGGCAACGTCGCACTTTTAATCTTATTTTAGAGTGTCGCGTGTCGCGTTTTTCGAGTTTTTCGCGTTTCGAGTGTCGCGTTTTTGTGTGTCTTTAAACACTTCCAAACTGAATAACGACATTGCTTCTGAGCTTTGCCATATAGCGCTTTCAGGTCTGGGTTGATGTGGCTGTATTATGGAATCTACAAGAGAAATACGACTTAAAACGGTTAAAAATAGCAATTTTTAGCCTTAAGAAAGCTAAAAAACAATGCTTTAAAACATGAAATTGCGTACGCAAACATTAAAACGACATTTTCAAAGGCAAAAAAACGTTTTGAAGCGAGAAAAGGCGTTATTCAGCCAAAAAACTAAAAAAAAAACATAATATTAACGTTTAAAAGCGAGTTTTCTTGCAAAATTGTACAATAACACAGTTTTCTAGCATTTAAAATAAAAATGCTCTTATTGATTGCATTTTACATTTTATCCCACAGCGCTTTGGTCTCTGCTTTCCAGTAATTTTATTGCCAAATTTATCAATAAAATACGACTTAAAACAGTTAAATATAGCAATTTCCAACTCTGAAACGCTCAAAACCGATGTTTCAAACGATAAATTTGCGTTTTTAGGCTATTTCAGATCAATTACAACGTTTTTGAGCCTAAAAACGACGTTTCGAAGCCTAAAAACGCGTTTTCTAGTGAGAAAACATGTGACAACATATTATCGACGTTTATAAGCACGTTCTTCTCCTACGAATTGCACCAAAACACAAGTCTTAAGGATTAAGAATAAAATTGCTTGACGACATTGCTTCTGAGCTTTGCCATATAGCGCTTTCGGGTCTGGGTTAATCTGGCTGTATTGTGGAATCTACAAAAGAAATACTATTTAAAACGGTTGAAAACAGCGATTTTTAGCCTCAAAAAATCTGAAAAACGATGTTTAAAACCATGAAATCGCGTACGCGAGCATTAAAACGACATTTTTAAATGCGAAAAAAGGTTTTGAATCGAGAAAAGGCGTTATGCAGCCAGAAAACATAAGAAAACATAATATTGACGTTTAAAAGCCAGTTTTCTTGCAAAAATTGTACAATAACACAGTTTTCGAGAATTTAAAATAAAATTGCTTTTAGTGATTGCATTTAACATTTTATTCTACAGCGCTTTGGTCTCTGCGTTTCAGTAGCTGTATTGCAGAATGTATTAATGAAATACGACTTAAAACAGTTAAATATAGCAATTTCCGACTCTGAAACGCTCAAAATCGATGTTTCAAAGGATAAATTTGCGTTTTTAGTCCATTTAAGATCAATTACAACGTTTTTGAGCCTAAAATCGACGTTTCGAAGCCTAAAAACGCGTTTTTTAGTGAGAAAACACACGACGACATAATATCGACGTTCATAAGCACGTTTTTTCGTTACAAATTGCACCAAAACACAGTTCTCAAGAATTTAGAATAAAATTGCATAACGACATTGCTTCTGAGCTTTGCCATATAGCGCTTTCGGGTCTGGGTTAATGTGGCTGTATTGTGGAATCTACAAGAGGAATACGACTTAAAACGGTTGAAAATAGCGATTTTCAGCCATCAAAAAGCTAAAAAACGATGTTTGAAACCATGAAATTGCATTCGCAAGCATTAAAACGATATTTTTAATGGCAAAAAAACGTTTTGAAGCGAGGAAAGGCGTTATCCAGCCAGAAAACGTAAGAAAACATAATATCGACGTTTAAAGGAAAAAAACATAATATTAACGTTTAAAAGCGAGTTTTTTTGCAAAAATTGAACAATATCACAGTTTTCGAGAATTTAAAATAAAATTCCTTTTAGTGATTGCATTCTACATTTTATTCTACAGCGCTTCGGTCTCTTCGTTCCAGTAGCTGTATTGCAAAATGTATCAATAAAATCTGACTTAAAACAGTCAAATATATCTATTTCCAACTCTGAAACGCTTAAAACCGATTTTTCAAACGATAAATTTGCGTTTTTAGGCTATTTAAAATCAATTACAACGTTTTTAAGCCTGAAAACGACGTTTCGTAGCCTAAAAACGCGTTTTCTAGTGAGAAAACGTGTGACAACATAATATCGACGTTTATAAGCACGTTCTTCTCCTACGCATTGCACCAAAACACAGTTCTCAAGAGTTAAGAATAAAATTGCTTAACGACATTGCTTCTGAGCTTTGCCATATAGCGCTTTCGGGTCTGGGTTAATCTGGCTGTATTGTGGTTTGGGTAATAAAACCATGAAATGTACGCGAGCATTAAAACTGCGAAAAAAGGTTTTGAATCGAGAAAAGGCGTTATGAAAACATAAGGGAATGCAAAAATTGTACAATAACACAGTTTTCGAGAATTTAAAATAAAATTGCGCATTTTACATTTTATTCTAGTGCTTCGGTCTCTTTTAGCTGTATTGCAAAATGTATCAATAAAATCTGACTTAAAACAGTCAAAATATATCTATTTCCAATAAAAACGATTTTTCAAACAATAAATTTGCGTTTTTAGGCCATTTAAAATCAATTACAACGTTTTTAAGCCTAAAAACGTTTTGTAGCCTAAAAAACGCGTTTTCTAGTGAGAAAAACACACGAAAACATCGAGTTCATAAGACGTTTTTTCGCTACAAAGCACCAAAACACAGTTCTCAAAAATTGCATAACGACTGATTGCTTCTGAGCTTTGCCATATAGCGCTTTCGGGTCTGGGTTAATCTGGCTGTATGTTTACAAGAGGAAACGACCGGTTGAAAATGAAATCGAAAAACGATGTTTGAAACATATTGCGTTCGCGAGCATTAAAACGACATTTTTAAATGCGAAAAAAGGTTTTGAATCGAGAAAAGGCGTTATGCAGCCAGAAAACATAAGAAAACATAATATTGACGTTTAAAGGCCAGTTTTCTTGCAAAAGTTGTACAATATCACAGTTTTCGAGAATTTAAAATAAAATTGCTTTTAGTGATTGCATTTTACATTTTATCCTACAGCGCTTTGGTCTCTGCGTTCCAGTAGCTGTATTGCAAAATGTATCAATAAAATACGGCTTAAAACAGATAAATATAGCAATTTCCGACTCTGAAACGCTCAAAATCGATGTTTCAAACGATAAATTTGCGTTTTTAGGCCATTTAACATCAATTACAACGTTTTCAAGCCTAAAATCGACGTTTCGAAGCCTAAAAACGCGTTTTCTAGTGAGAAAACACACGACAACATAATATCGACGTTCATAAGCACGTTTTTTTGCTACAAATCGCACCAAAACAGAGTTCTCAAGGATTAAGAATAAAATTGCATAACGACATTGCTTCTGAGCTTTGCCATATAGCGCTTTCGGGTCTGGGTTAATGTGGCTGTATTGTGGAATCTACAAGAGGAATACGACTTAAAACGGTGGAAAATAGCAATTTTCAGCCATCAAAAAGCTGAAAAACGATGTTTGAAACCATGAAATTGCGTTCGCGAGCATTGAAACGACATTTTAAATGGCAAAAAAACGTTTTGAAGCGAGAAAAGGCGTTATTCAGCCAAAAAACATAAGAAAACATAATATCGACGTTTAAAAGAAAAGAACATAATATTAACGTTTAAAAGAGAGTTTCCTTGCAAAAATTGTACAATAACGCAGTTTTCGAGAATTTAAAATAAAATTGCTTTCAGTGATTGCATTTTACATTTTATTCTACAGCGCTTTGGTCTCTGCGTTCCAGTAGCTGTATTGCAAAATGTATCAATGAAATACGACTTAAAACAGATACTATAGCAATTTCTAACTCTGAAACGCTCAAAACCGATTTTTCAAACAATAAATTTGCGTTTTTAGGCCATTTAAAATCAATTACAACGTTTTTAAGCCTTAAAACGACGTTTCGAAGCCTAAAAACGCGTTTTCTAGTGAGAAAACACACGACAACATAATATCGACGTTCATAAGCACGTTTTTTCGCTACAAATTGCACCAAAACACAGTTCTCAAGGATTTAGAATAAAATTGCATAACGACATTGCTTCTGAGCTTTGCCATATAGCGCTTTCGGGTCTGGGTTAATGTGGCTGTATTGTGGAATCTACAAGAGGAATACGACTTAAAACGGTTGAAAATACCGATTTTCAGCCATCAAAAAGCTGAAAAACGATGTTTGAAACCATGAAATTGCGTTCGCGAGCATTAAAACGACATTTTTAATGGCAAAAAAACGTTTTGAAGCGAGGAAAGGCGTTAACCAGCCAGAAAACATAAGAAAACATAATATCGACGTTTAAAGGAAAAAAACTTAATATTAACGTTTAAAAGCGAGTTTCCTTGCAAAAATTGTACAATAACGCAGTTTTCGAGAATTTAAAATAAAATTGCTTTTAGTAATTGCATTTTACATTTTATTCTACAGCGCTTCGGTCTCTGCGTTCCAGTAGCTGTATTGCAAAATGTATCAATAAAATCTGACTTAAAACAGTCAAATATATCTATTTCCAACTCTGAAACGCTTAAAACCGATTTTTCAAACGATAAATTTGCGTTTTTAGGCTATTTAAAATCAATTACAACGTTTTTAAGCCTGAAAACGACGTTTCGTAGCCTAAAAACGCGTTTTCTAGTGAGAAAACATGTGACAACATAATATCGACGTTTATAAGCACGTTCTTCTCCTACGAATTGCACCAAAACACAGTTCTCAAGGGTTTAGAATAAAATTGCTTAACGACATTGCTTCTGAGCTTTGCCATATAGCGCTTTCGGGTCTGGGTTAATCTGGCTGTATTGTGGAATCTACAAAAGAAATACTATTTAAAACGGTTAAAAACAAGGATTTTTAGCCTCAAAAAATCTGAAAAACGATGTTTAAAACCATGAAATCGCGTACGCGATCATTAAAACGACATTTTTAAATGCGAAAAAAGGTTTTGAATCGAGAAAAGGCGTTATGCAGCCAGAAAACATAAGAAAACATAATATTGACGTTTAAAAGCCAGTTTTCTTGCAAAAGTTGTACAATATCACAGTTTTCGAGAATTTAAAATAAAATTGCTTTTAGTGATTGCATTTTACATTTTATTCTACAGCGCTTTGGTCTCTGCGTTCCAGTAGTTGTATTGCAAAATGTATCAATGAAATACGGCTTAAAACAGTTAAAAATAGCAATTTCCGACTCTGAAACGCTCAAAATCGATGTTTCAAACGATAAGTTTGCGTTTTTAGGCCATTTAAGATCAATTACAACGTTTTCAAGCCTTAAATCGACGTTTCGAAGTCTAAAAACGCGTTTTTCAGTGAGAAAACCACACGAAACATAATATCGACGTTCATAAGCACGTTTTTTCGCTACAAATTGCACCAAAACACAGTTCTCAAGGATTTAGAATAAAATTGCATAACGACATTGCTTCTAAGCTTTGCCATATAGCGCTTTCGGGTCTGGGTTAATGTGGCTGTATTGTGGAATCTACAAGAGGAATACGACTTAAAACGGTTGAAAATACCGATTTTCAGCCATCAAAAAGCTGAAAAACGATGTTTGAAACCATGAAATTGCGTTCGCGAGCATTAAAACGACATTTTTAATGGCAAAAAAACGTTTTGAAGCGAGGAAAGGCGTTAACCATCCAGAAAACATAAGAAAACATAATATCGACGTTTAAAGGAAAAAAACTTAATATTAACGTTTAAAAGCGAGTTTCCTTGCAAAAATTGTACAATAACGCAGTTTTCGAGAATTTAAAATAAAATTGCTTTTAGTAATTGCATTTTACATTTTATTCTACAGCGCTTCGGTCTCTGCGTTCCAGTAGCTGTATTGCAAAATCCTTATATATATAAAAATGTAACTGTGTTTGTTTGTCTGTTTGTTTGTTTGTTTGTGTCGAAATGGCGCTTCAAAAAATCAATGGAAACGATTTCAAGCGCATCAGCGTGAAATCTACGAACTCTCACAATCAAAATAGGCCTATATATGAATCGATTTTATGAAATTTAATTCATCGAAACTCGCAAAAATGTATTTTCGGTTTTGTCAAAACGCACTTTTTCAGATTCAACACTTCTAAACAAATCTTATTATAAAAATACACCTCGGATCTCTTTAAATTTTCGTACCTTCCAACAAAGAATCGTTTGAAATATTTTCTTCCAAACAAAAACATGAACCTAACACTTCATTGAACAATTCACCGGAAATTCGGCATTATTTTCGATGCTGCCTTCAGTAGTGTTATGATTTTGTAAGTGAACTGCAGATTGTACATTTTCAATATGCCGCTCCAAAAAAAATCACAGTTTAACTAAAGTT
>CM036340.1:9457144-9669644 GCA_020615435.1 Telenomus remus
AACACAAACATAGGGTCAATTTATTTTCCTCAACTTTCTTTTTCCATTCATCTGCACAGTGCAATTTTTAATATGCTAAAAATATTTTCAGTTCTTTATAGCAATAATTTAATATTTTCATCCCAAAAATGACATTTTGATTTTATACTTTTGTTTGACTGAAAATATTTTTGAGATCTAAGAATATGTTAGAAAACTTTTTTCAATTTATTGATTTCAAAGATCAAAAAAAAAAAAGAAACGTATAGCAACAAATCCTAATTGAATGAATCGACGCAGTGCGCGTCAGTACGTGTAAACAGGTTTTAAAACATGGTACATGTCCACTGGACCATCTGGTGCGGGCCACTAAATCGCCGACGATTGGTACAGCGGCAACGATATGGTGATCGATGGACGACAACGACAGTGAGACAGCGGATCAAATTAGCAATTCTCATTGCTACCTTATTGTTATGTGACATCTGTGTTAACTCGCGTTAATACCCTTGTTCATCATTTTGTAAATTACGTTTTAGTATTTGTACGTTCAACATTTTTATACTCTGTAAATAACGTTCGGTATAGTTATTATCTATAATATCCCTGGTAGAAAAAAATCATTTCCATTAAATCGCAAACTACTTCATTTCATTTTCTGTTTTTGACGTTTTTATTTACTTGCAAAATTAAGTTTTCTATCAGGGATACCACTTGTGAGATTGAAAAAGGGGCAATTTTTTAACTTTGAATTAAATTTGGTTGATTCGAAATTGATTTGATTGTACATTTATCATTGTTTGACTGAAAATAAAAAAATTGTTTATGTTTATAATATTTGTAGTTTTTGTTCTTTTGCATTTCCTTTCCTTCTGTTGCTTTTAATTTTTCATGGTTGGTTAATAAATGTTGTTATAATATATAAAAAAAAATTAAAAAAAAATTATCAAGCGAAAATATCAGATGGATCGAATATGTGGCATTCATATTATATGACAACATCAAACCTGTGACAAGCATTAAAAATCAACGATTGGCCTGCCGTGTCGGCGTTCATTGTACGGCGGAACAATGGACGTTTAATGAAAACGAAATTTCCCGTGTACGGATGCAGAGGAATAATTGCGTACGAACACGCTGTCTCTCTAGTTCGTTCAAAAGTACATTTGATACCAACTATATGGCATGAATATCAATCGCCCGTACCTGCAACGCTGCAAATGTTTTTTCCTTGTTACATCCTTTCTTTTTTTTTCGTTCAATCATTTTCTATGTTACTGTTACATACACGAAAAAATTATTCTGTGTTTTCTATCAGAGTACAAATTTGCAGAACAGTGCATTTCAATCAAACGTTTTACTCTTCACAGGTAAAAAAGTGCACAAAAAAGTTGGCATAAAAATTGTTTGAAACTCTTTGATCAAAAAATCAATATTGGTTTTATTCTCCGGATTATTAATAGTATAGAAGCAAGTACAATTTTTGTAAGAAAGTTGGACTCTTTTATTGAATTATTTTCAAAAGTTTAGTTTTATTAAATATAGATGATATTTATTTACTTTGAGAAATTTTAGTTTTTAAGGTAAACAATGATTAAGCAAATAAATAAACATCATAAAATTGCGTGGTTGAAAATCGCTTTGTACATGTGCATTTCAGATGGCAGAGAATACGATGCACTGGTGTGTTACCACGAAAAGGATAACAATCTTGTTGCAAGCATAGTAATGCCAACGTTGGAAGCTATACACCTATTCAAATGTACTAGTCTTGAGTTATCACATGTAACTCAGAACTGTAAGTAACAAAAAACAAAATTTAACGTTTTGTATTTAAATTTTTGGTTTTTAGTACATTTTTTTCTGATTATTTTGAAAGTCATCGTAAATAATTCTTTTGACTGAAATATTTATTCAAGAAAATTGGAAACAGCCTTGAAAATAAATATTTAAGAACCTTTGTGTACACGGGCTCAAACAGAAACTGACTTGTACTTGTAAATGTTGGAAGTGCATTTTGCAAATATGTATTTTCTAAAGTCTTTTCATAATCGAAAAATACAAACGTAATAATAACGCAAAACGTAATAATAAACTGAACGAACAATATGAATATTTATAAATATTCTATATGCATTCAGTAAACAATCATTTATCAAAACGTTTTAATGTCTGATGTTCTAACATTTAATATTAAATCCAATACATTCACTTTTAAGGTCTGACTCACATCCGTTCAGAGACTGCATAATTAATTCATCCAAATTTTGCTCTCTAAAATCCTTACCCCACATATTTACTTCAAAAACATCACATCGCACAAACTGCATACAGATACCAATAATTAATTATTAATTACAATTATCTCAGCTATTTGATAATAATTCCGATTCAGAGCTAAAGCGAACGTATTATCATTATGAAACAAATCTGTTAACAATAAATAATAAAGCCTCTGGCTGAGAAGAAAGAAAGTAGCAAAATGTGGTTTAATTTGAAGTGGATGATCTCGTTAGGTTGAGTTTTCTCGTTATTTGCTTTTGAAGATGTGACAAAGTATAGAGGGTCTAATAAATTGAATTAATTTGACAGGGGCAAGAGAAATCAGTCCGCTGGCAGCGAACGCCCGCAGAATAATTGTGATCCTGAGCCCTGCGTCAGTGAACAACGTGTGGTCGGATTCAAACGTGGGCACAGTGCTCAAGCAGCTTTCCTATCTGCCGACACGGACAATCGTCGTAATGTTGAAAGATCCACCGAGCTCAACCTCGTTGACGAAATCGTCGCGACGTGTCATGCGACAAGAGGATAGACGAGATATATCAGACAAGCTCAAGATTTTGCGCTGGAACGACGGCGGTGGCAACGGCACGGGCGGATACAATTTCTGGTATAAGCTCAGACTCGCGATGCCCGTTGTCAGGCGAGAATCCGTCGCCAGCTCGGCATGCCAATCGGTCGCTATGATTGTACAAGTCAGCAGCGCCAGCAAATCCGGCCAGCAGAAAGCCCGCTCCAGGGAGAGTCTCGAGGTTCTCGTTTAGACATCGTCTCAACCCCTGCGATGCGTGATTTTTCAACCAAACACGCTTAGAAAAAATGATCCTATATTCTTTATATTAAATCCATTTCTTTATATTCAATACATCTTTTACGAAAATCGATTATATCATATTTTTTGGACTATCAATTTTAATTGTTATTGCAATAAGCAAACAAAAATTTATTAAAACATCTTATTCTAATCTAAAAAAACCACGAATACATGAAATTTGAAGGGTATTTAAATCGTTTCATAAATGTTTGGCAAATAATGGGTTGAATAATGTATTGTTATTGATGATATAAATAAATTATAAAACATATCCTGTGGTCGCACGAGAAAACAAAAGGTAACTCGAATTTTGAAGAAAATAATAAAAAAAACAATCGAAATTGAAAAGTTGCTTGAACTCGGGAATGTTCCATCAGAACGAAATTTTGAGAAGGTATCACATGTAAAAGTTTAATAAAAAATTATTAAAATTGTCATAATGTAATTTTTTGTAAAAAAGTTAACTCGTGTTTTGTAATTTTTTATTGAATCAGAATCGAAATGTGCGGAGCTCGTCCCGAAACAATTCTCATAATTTCAGGTTACACAAATTTTTGGTCCTATTCCAAAATTTTTACTTTTTTCATCTTTTTATTATACTTGAATATTTGAATTCCACAATTATATATACCGATATATTATAACATTTAACATTAGAAGCCCGGACCGCGCAAAATCTGTGCGTTTTAATTTTCATTCCACCACAACTTTTGCTACATTTGAGACAAAGTAAATTCCTCTCTTGACTTTTAATATTTTTGTTAAGTACTCTAAGATGGTTTAATCAATTTTTTGATTAATTGCGTTTTTTGTTTATAAAAAAACACTATCTACCTAGAAGCCCGGACGCACAAATTTTGTGCGCTGTGACGATGAAATTGATTATCTTCACTTTTGAATAAACAATAAGATCTTGATAAATAATAATGATTAACATATAATTACCATATTTATTATTGTTTAAAGTCAATTTGTTACAATTTTTTTCAACAGTTAAGGACCGAGAAAACAGAAGTTTTAAAGAAGTTGTGATAGTCGACTCATTTTTTTTCGACTAAAATTAATGGCCGGTTCCGAGACAACAATCGTTTAAGGTACCACAATGCGTTTTTGGCACACGATATGCTGTCACGCGATGAAACGGTCACAATGAAATTGTTCCACATTCAAATTGACCACCGGTAGAAACTACCACCGATGACAATACCAATTGAACGTAACGATAAGAACAACACTGTTATGGTCACGTTCAATGTCATTGCAATACTTTTTTTTTAATCTTTTGGTTGGCAATACGGACGCTGTGGTTCTCATTCCCTGTGGTAATGTCATCTGTGGTAGTTTCTACCGGTGGTCAATTTGAATGTGAAACAATTTCATTGTGACCGTTTCATCGCCTGACAGCATATCGTGTGCCAAAAACGCATTGTGGTAGCTTGAACGATTGTTGTCTCGGAACCGGCCTTTCCGACGTTGGTTGTATAATTGTAGAGTATTTTACAAACGTGTAAAGCCGACTTTGTATGATTGTCGAATTAATGTTGAGAGAATTCAATTGATATATAGAAGAATATTGATGTCATACCAAGTGGAAATTTATATATGACTATACATATAGGGTCACACATAAATTTTTATTTGGGTGCGTTTTACTTAAATAATGCGTTAATTATTCGTATTCTTGTTAAACTTCATTTTATACTGTAGAATGAAGTTAAGATAAAATCTTACAAATTTTGAAAACAATTTTCTTATTGAATAGTTGCTCAAAATTAATTTGCAACGTTGAGATTAATCTTCGAAGACTGATAATCGCGATTGTTCTTTAATTAATTCTTAAGAAATTGAATCGCACAAAATTTTTAGCGCTTATAATTGTATTAGAGTTTTTGATGTGATAATTACTTTAACGATAATTGACAGTTAATTTCTGAAAATTCGACGAACAGGAAATAATTTCAAAAGTAGCTAATTATTCCAGCACCTATCAATATTACAGAGATATTGGAATATGTGACTGAAAATATTGGCTTGAAAACATTGTTTTCTGCAGTGAGGTGGATAGATGATATATAAAGTGATACATGTAAATTTGTTTAGTTTAATTTTGCTAAATTGAATATTCAAAAATCATAATTGTGGATTAGTGAACAATTTAAAATTTATTATGACTTACAGTTTTCCATTTTTGTAATTTTAGACTTGTATAAAATAACTCTGTATAATTTAAGAAAACACTCTACATTTTGTCGAAGTGTTCATATAACCGAATGTAATGTAAAATCAACGATTTTATAACAATTTCGCGAATATATTGTATGTTTGTTACTTATTCTGCCGAAGATTTGCATGTATTTGTAAACAGATTTTCATAAATGTAAATACAAATGTAGAGTATACGGAAATTCGTCAGGTATTTATTTGCAGTGTAAATAATAAACAAGCGACAATTTTGCGGTAAAAAATAACGAAAGTGTATGTGTACAACTAATTTATGTTTATGTAATCTTAGCATTTTTTATTTATATTCATTTCTGATTGAAACTTGTGGTAAAAAGTTTAACCAGAATTTATTTTTTTAAACATTTTTCCCTGCTAACAATGTATAGAAAATCGCTATAAAATGAGGCTTGTGAAAATGCTTCAAAGTAACGAATGCAGGATGTAACAAAGCTGTAATTATAAGATTGTAATGCTACTTAGAGGCAAATGCTGTTTAGCCAAATGACGAATCAAAAAGTTATTTTTCACGATAATCTCTTTACTGTCAGTATTATGGTTCACTAGAGTACTTGTCTCGCGAATGTTAGACGTCACGGTCATTCATTGCGGGCTGAGTAAAGAGAAACTATAGTTTTAGCAATTAATTTCAACTTTACCCTGTTCCTTTTCTCCTCAACGCTAAACGAGATAGTGCAAATGTGTATTTATGTAAAAAAAGAACGAAACAGAACCTGATTAGAGGAAAGTTTCTAAAACGAATTTTACATTAAAAATTGTTTCCCTGTAAAAATAAAATTTTTATTCTTGCTTAAAAAGTGTGAATTATACTTTGTACGAGGAAGAAATTGAATATTTCACAAATTTCAACTACTTATAATTTGAAATCGCAAAGATTTTTGGTTCAAAAATTATTAATAATATAATCTTCTTCCGAAGTTTAATTATTAAAAAGTAAAATTTGGTTTATTATTCATTAATGACATTAGTTGTATCAAAATACGTCAAGATATTAATTAAATGTTGTAAAAAGAGGCGAAACCGATTTTATATTTAATAAAATTTATTCAACTGTATTATGTCGACATTTTTTGTACAAGAAAATTTATAATTTCCAACAAAAAATGTAAAATAAATGGATCCAAATGCAATGCACGAATTAATTTTGATGGATAAGCCACTTTTGGTACAACACATGACGAGTTCAACCCAAACCGCCTTGTTGCACCACTACTCTGTCATACATCGTCGCATGCAATCTATCATGCATTAAGGGGCAGTTAGAACTTTTTCTTATCTTCAAAAAAGCTTTCAGGACTTATTTCTAAATTTTACGTTACCGTACATTACTATCAATAATGGCCCGTCCAATAAAAATTTGATTCCTAATTGCTAAAAAAACATGAAATTTAAGAAATATTTTAATTTTTTTTTTTAATTTTGATATAATTTTGAAAAGTCAAATGTGGATCATTGTGAACTTGAGTGATATTTAAAATTCAAAAAATCTAATTTATTTTGTACTTAAAATCAGACTTAACATTTTTTAACAAAATGAAATGTATTTTTGAAAGTAAGTTAATTCAAATTTGACCTAAAGACCTGCCTGATTTTGAAACTATGCCCTCCAAAAATTATACAAATAATTATGACTTCAAAAATTCTTAGAATGTTCAGACAAAGCTAAAATTACATTTAGTCAGGTCTCTATGATTGAAAAGTGAGTAAGTATCGGTGCATCAATAATCGAGGCACATTTAAATCGCGATTAGCATTGTGTGACATGCGCACTGGCCCGACGACTATACTCGAAACGTCATAAACAAAATCAAGAAGACCGCGTGGATTCAAGCAGTTGCGCATCAACCGTTCGACCACTTGATATTTGTTTTAACGCGACACCAAACGTCGTGAATGAAATGAAAAAACTTTGGTGCTACTAGTTTTTCACTTTTCCTATTCGCAATGTAATATGAGGGCTACACAATTTTGTCAAATGAAAACTCAAGTGAGCTCAAACGTCTAACTTGAGTCGTAAAAATGCAATCGTTTATTAATTTTCGTCAACTGAATTGTTATTAAAAAAAAGTTTGTTAAAAATAATAATTCGAGTTTATAAAATGGTTGCTGGTGTGAAGAATAATATAATATGGGGTGAGAAAAACAACGCAGAGTATCAAAATCGATGTAAAGTACAGCGATGAGACTTAAATCATTAGTGATAACCAGATAAAGCCCACACAAAAAACTTTGCACTGACTTTTGATGAACACAAATTTTTGTGATACGACGTGATATTTTCGAAGGAAAGGAAAAAACCGATCGGAAATGGATCGTCTACTGAATGGAACACAAATAATTGATAAGATTGCACAATTAAGCAACGCGACAGATGTTGGACCGAAAAGACACCTATCTTTTGAATCGCAAATGGTCCTAACACTAGTTTACATGATTGGAGTTGTTGGCAATGTTTCGGCACTTATCATACTTTTTAACAAAGATAAGGTAGGTCTAAGAACTCAATATTTTCTTTATCGTTTTTTTGTAAATAAAAATTTGTTGCATGTATTATTTATTTACAAAGTTTAAATTATTCACACAGTTACATGTTAATTGATTTTTCTTGGAATACCAAAATATAGAAAATACGTAAAAATCTTACATCTTATGCTGATCATTTTTCTGAAATTGTTGTAAAAATCGCGTCTTCATCATTCGATGGACCGAAGGGACAAATCTGTCTAATATTAAAATTAGAATTTTAATAATTCACCGTTTTGAAACACATCATTCTAAAACTTTATGATTTTAATAATTAGAATAACAATTATTGTTCATAGTTTTTTGAACACTGTATAAATTTTGTCCACTTATTGATTTATTGTTGGAGTATTTATCAGTCTGATCTGAAAAACTTAAATAATAATTTAAAAGCCAAATAATTAAATCAGGCCTTGAATATATTGCAAAATTTCTTTTCTAGTGATTATAAGCTGGAACGTTGAACCTATTTATTTTCAGAGAAGAAACCGAAAACATCTGCTGATGCTACGTTGTTTGGCTATGAACGATTTAGTAGCTTTGCTGGGGATGTTAATGCAAATGTACGTCACTATTTACGTTGGTCGGGTGACCACGACGCGAGCATTTTGCTCTCTTCGGGTCGTATGGCGACTTTTTGGTCTTTTTAGCGGCTGTGTCGCAATTGTAATGGCTGTGGAAAGATGGTTAGCATTGACTAGACCATTCGTCTATCAGAAGGTTATTCAACAAGTTTATAATATCCTCTTCTCAATCGTCTAACATTCAAAGAAAAATATCTACATTTATTAAACAATTTTTTTATTTTCAAATCGCATTTTCTGGGATTTAAAATTCTGAAGAATGTTCACCTGACATCCGGTTTATTCTTTTCAGTTACATTGATTATCCAAATTGGAAACTTTATTTCATACGCTCAGCACGTATTAGTGTGCAAATTACAAGCCATGCTATTGATTAAACCAAAGACAGACAAATTTTTGATGTGAAAAGAAAATGTGTTTGACTGTCAAGAACTAAAAACCAACAGACAACATTAACGTCACAGTTGAAGATTATTTTAAAGATGCACTTTAGACCTAATTATAGCACCTATTAAAATAACCCATTATGAAAACTGACAACTGCATAAGAAACTGAATTATGCAAATCTAACACACGGCATTGACAGTGAAAAACATTTTCAATCATCAGACGCGATCCAAAACAAATAGCAGCATTTCTCAACTCCGTGTTATCTTAAGCTCGAGTAAAACGATGAAAAATATTTGTCGCATTTAGAATCATTGAAAACAGATATTCAGGATTCTCCATTTCGTTTCCAGTGTGGTAGGTCATCATCATTCTAACCAGTAATTCAGCTTGATTGCATTTTTGTAAGTGCAGAGAATGCATTCGGAATATGTATGACTCAAGCTTCGGACAGCATTATAAGTACTTCCAGAATTACCCACTGAATCGAAATACATTGATTATCAAAGATTCTTTCAAACACTTTTATCCTTAAATTATTGTCAGAATAATCCTTTGAGACAAATTTGAAACAATGGCAAAGTACAATTTAATTCAAAATTTGAATTTCAAATTCGTAAATTTAATTGTAAACTTTTTCATTTTAAACTATTTAGTGATTGATTCATGTTGTATGCAACATTTCCATTTGTGTCTCAGTCATTGAAAAATGGACAAAAAATAAAATTAATCTATACAAAAAATTTGACGGGACCTACAAGAGTGTTTCCTAAGATAAGACAAATTTCAGCTGAAACTTATTTGAAACTTTTTTTCTGATTGACGAGCAAAAGATCATCCGTGAATTTCCATTACGAATTAGAATGTTGAAAATGTTACAGTTTAGTGTACCTTTTTCAGCCATAAAAGAATCAATATTTTTCAAAGTTATCAAATATTGAACGCAGTAAATAACAGTGAGATTGGTGTACTAAAAATAAAGAAGATGATATAATTTTAAAATCAATTTGCGAAGATTCATCCGTTATGACTTTTTCAAATACAAAAAAAACTGTAGTCTTCGTTGAGGTTTTGAAATTGTAGATTATTAATGACGTTGGATTGCATACATTAAAATTTCATAATTAATAATGTGGATCTCGAATGAATGGACGTGTATTGATATTCCACGTTTGATAAATTTGACTTTGCTTGTACTCCGTACTTGATTCCTATTAGGCAGATAAGATAAACACGCTCTGTATTGAGATCACAATAAAAAAATCAGAATAAATTGGTGAAATGTTTACCATTAATCGAGATGAACAATAACATATAATTCTAATCGCAAAGAATTTATTAGGATTTGTCACATCGATGCGGGCGTAATCATAGGATTTCTCAAATAATGATTTACAAATAGCAATTATTTTTATCTTTTGACAACGTTGGGGTAGCCGTGTACTTATTTTTATAGTCCATTCATCACTGCGCGACGCTTTAATTTGGTAAAGGTTTAAAAAAAAAACATTTTTTTCATGTTTGAGTGAAATTTTTTTTGTGCAACAGTTGGAAATGTGTAGAAAATAGTCTGATGGACTTGAAAAATGTGTTTTCGCTGAAGTTCATTATACTCGCAGTTTTGAAATAGTTTCCTTTATCTTTGTCTTTTGTGAAATTGTCTCATTAAATTTCGTTTACACTAAACAGAAAATTTTTATTATTTTCAAAATCATTAATTTTAGTGACGATCATGTGACAATTTGTTCGTATAAAAACATAGAAAAGGTTGAAATTCTATAAAAATAATAAAATTCTTTTTATTTATAAAAATTAATAGAAGTGATCAATCTTAATTAGATAACACATAATGTCAACTTTTCTTCTGGATTATAAAGCTCGTAATAAATATAGTTTACATCTCGGAAAGTGACGATAAATAAATTTCGGAATTGGAAGTGTCAATGGCTCCTCGGCTCTATTAAAAACGTGCTGTTGTAATCGGAAGTGTTAATTGCTCATTTTCACCGAACAATTTTTGTCGCACTTCTGATCACGCTTAATCGACAACATGCGGTCTGTCAATTATTGCAAAGAAAAATTTCATCCTATTCGGTAACAAATGTATATAATATCAATTCAAAAATAAATTCTAAGAATAAACAAGCATCTGTGTTTAAATAAATATTTTTTCGTTTTCTCAAAAGAATGAAAAATTAAAAAAAAGGAGTAGGAAATATTTTTTCGATAAAAATGTTTCAAAACAAAATGATGAAATTTATTGACAAGTGTTGTTTATATGCGCAGAAATCGTACTGAATAATATGTTACTGTCCGACCTGCGACCGCGGAGCGTCATCCCGCCTAAATATGCGATAAGATTTCATCGTTCAGAATTCTCAAAAAGACACTTATTGAAGTAACTGCAATAATAGCATCGAATTCGCAGCTGCTATGAGGCTGTTTTATTTCCATTGGCAAATTGCCTGCTACAATATATATATTTGCCAGGAACATTACTCAGCATTTTCAACATGCATTGATTTCAACTCACTCATTTCGCCAATCCCTTTTTTCTCTCACCTAATAAATAAAAATTGCCATTTATGTAATTCCATATCTTTTTTTCTCGTTTTCCTTTTTGTTGACATAAATTAAACCTTAAGTACACGATAAATTTCTGTGTACCCCTCTTATTTCTCTATAAATACAGTCTGCTCTGAACAATAATTCAAGTTTTATTTTAAAAACTTTTTCTGTTCTTGTATTACTTGGACATACATACAATTTTATTATTTTTTATTTTGAAAAACTAATCTCAATTAGTTGCGTTGACATGATGAGGATTAACATGAAATTAAAAGTCGTATGAAATAAGATTTTTTCTCAAAGTCAGAGAAAATCAGATGTGCATTTTTAAATTTTACAAGTAAGATTTAACTTTAAAATAAGATTGACAATTTGGCTGTGAGATCGATTGGAAACAGTTTCTATGCATAAAGAGTTACAGTCGTGTAAATAATACTGTTTTTTAAAATGACGATTATAATTTTTAGCAGGTGACGTTTCCTGTGATTGTTCGATGCATGCTGTTACTTTGGCTGGCTGCATTGGCGCTCACCAGCCTACCCCTATTTGGATTCGGTATTTACTACAAGGATAATAAGTGTGAACGGTATCGTAACGCCACCGAGCCCGTCGACATTGCTTATGCATATTTATGGTTCTTCTACGGTAACTTTCCTACAATCATCTAACTAAAAATCATGAATTACAACAATTTTGAAATAAGTCAATTTCAACTACTAATACATGTCATATTGGGTGTAATGTTAATTTTTCAATCTAAAAAATGTTAAAATAAGAAAACTTGATTAAATTTGTGTTTTTCATTTTTAGGCACGATTCTGTGTGTATCTATAGTCTGGTGTAATTTGACTGTATCGAGAGCCTTGAAACGTCTGGGTCGTCGGAACGGCGTTCTCAGGAGAATTTCAAGGGCTTCATCGAGATGCAAACCACTTTTAACTGCGTCTTCCTCCGTTCCATCAGAAATTGGTATGACTGCTGAGGAAAGAGCTTTTGCAAGACTTATGGCAGTGCTTTCTTTGACCTTCGTCATTTGTTGGATGCCACAAATGGTACGTTCTTCACCTGAAACTAAAAGAATTTGAGTTCTCAAATTATATTTGAAGATGAGAGTGTTTAATTGAATAAAAAAAAAGAAAAGAAACCCGAGTTTAGTGCACGATGGTGTTGCAAAATTCCATCCAAATTTTTTCTATTTAACTTTTTTCAAGAGATCTTCTTGACTACTTACTTATGAAGTACTTTGAAATATTTTTGCAATACTTTGAAATACTACTTGTCAAATTAAAAAATTTCAATTAAATTTGCATAGCGTGGAATTTGATTAAATTAACTTTCATGTAATTCAGCCAACAAACGTCGTTCAAAATTGATAGAGAAAAATCTAATGTTTTCGCCTATAGGAATCAATAGATTTTGGGAATTTAGTATTTTTAGAATTTCATTAATTTTCTCGATATTTTTCATTTAATTATAAGTGATCACGCCTTTTAAATGAATTATACTTTGAAGGGCCCTGACTGACCGAAGTCATATTGATGAAATATATTTTTAGGTAGTGACTATTTGCCTTCTCATTCACGTCCCCATTCGGCACAAGGTGGAAATATTTACATTCTTATGTATCAATAATGTTGGATACAATGTTTATAAACAAAAAATCATACATAAATAAACATTTAGAAACAAATCGTGATAAACAAACGGCTATAGCAAATGAATTTTTATGGCAAATGTCTATAAAAGGTTGGAAGTACATTAATAAATCGCAATAAACAAATTCGTATTTCATAAAGGGACCCAATGGTAATATTGCGGTACAAATTTACACAAAAAGCTAAAGTAGGCGATTTTTTAATTTTTTGCAAAAATTGGTTTAAAAAGTAGGTTAAGGAACGTTAAAGTCATTAATCCTTAATTGCATAGTCGTTTTTTAATAAATTTTAAGTTTCTATCTCAGGTGATAAAACCAATGCATTTTATGAAAAAAGGCATCACGCAAAATCTCGACCCAATTGATCAAGATTTAGCGGTTGCTCAAATAACTTGAATTTTTCTTGAAAACGTCTTTATTAATTTATCAACGTGAAGTTAAGTTTTTTCAACATTTCATGTAACATTTCATAATTTGATAATTGAGAGTTGTATACACCTGAAAAAAATTACATAAATAATGATTATAAATCTAAGTTATGAAAAAATTTTGACTTATACGATTCCAATCGCAAACAAAACATGTTCCTATAAGAGGTCAAACTTCATCAAAAAAATTATCCAGCCTACAACGAAGCAGCTTTTATAAAACAAAAATATTAAGTTAAGGGGGTTACACAATGAAATTTATAAAATTGGATCTATTCGATCGATTTTGATGAAATTTTGAGCAAACATAATTTACACAAACTCATCAACTTCGATTATTAATCATGGTGGAAATTGTCTTTTAGAAGCATTAATCAACGTTCATTTCTAACATTTTTTTTTCAAATTGTGCGCTTGAGAATTGAAACAATGAATCGTAAAGTTAATTAAAAATATTTGTTTACAGATTTCAATCCCATTAGCGCAGTACCAATTGACACTGCCGACAAGTGCAGCAGTAGCTCGAAAGGCAATTCGCGCATTTCATATCATCGCAGATATTTTGTTGTGCATCCACTTCGCCCTGGACCCGTACATTTATGTTCTCTTGCGTATGCCGCGACCTCAAATATCTGTTTTCAAATCTCTCTGTCGAATTTGTTGGCCTGCAAGTGGCACTCACGACTTCATGGGTATTTATGACCACAAAATTTCAAGTTCAAACAAAGTCGAAATGACCGTCTGAAGGCCAGGTTCTTTCGGAGGGATGAAATTTATCCTCTCGAAAATTTCAAAATTTACTGATTCACTGATTCAGAAAGTAATCGATTTAGGATCGATTGAAAATTGGCTCTAGTCAGAGTACCTGGGACTACAAAAAAAGCAACGAAAAAGAAGTAGAAATCATTCAAACGCTATTTTGACAGTGATTTTACACATTCCTCAAAAAAATAACATTATTGAATATAATTTATAACTTGTATAGCAACTTCGATGGATAACCGAGGCAGCTGTGGCGATCCGCCTACACCGCCGACTTCAGAGGTTCCATCCACTCCTGTCAGTGAGGACGCTGTCACTCAACTCGCCATGGTTTCAGTTTAGTTACAATCCGTGTTCACCACATCATTGCGTTGCACAAAATTTCTAATCAAAGTAACACTCATACTCTAACAAAGTACTAACCTTTCATTCATTTTTTATTTATAAAAGTCAACCACACTTTGGAAACAAGTAAAAAATATTTTTCCCATGTTTGAACATAAAAAGGAAGAGAAATGTTTCGAAAAAAGCCAAAGTTATAAAAGACTGTAAAGAACGATTTTTCAATGACAGTTAAGAAACACTACGTTTTGTACTGACCTCTTGTATTAAAAAATGTAGATTTTATTTTAAGTTCGGGCAAAAAAATCGTTAACAATATTAATATAGTTTAAATAATAATAACCGACTGTGAACTATCAAGTATGAAGTGGCTGTGCTTTTCTATCATCTCAGATATAGTAGTTGAATTATTTCCAAAGTTTTCATATTCATTTAGCAATGATAAATGAGCAATGATAAATAATGATTGCGAACTAGGCGTTGCCATGCGATTTGATTGATTCTGCTCGATTCGAGTAATTGTTCAATTTTTAAAATTTATGTTTTTTCTCTACAAAGACTGCCTCATCAACAAGATTTAACAACCGTAATTACTTAGTTATGCTTCTTCTTTATTCGGAGTCCATGGATTTATCGGTCTTTTTTATTTCTTGGTCTCTTTTTTTTACTGGTATATACTGAATTCGATCTGATTGAGGTAATGATAGATAAATATCAAAATGATTCTGACACTTACTCAGACAAATGTTCGATTTATTTGTTTAAAAATATACCTATAAGGATGAAAAAAGTGAAAGTAAAAACCTACGATTGTAACATGGTATGTACTTATGCCGACTATGTACTCAACTACAATTATTAATAAACTTAATTTTTCTTAACGCCTTGTTTAATCTTTTTTATAAAAATGATAAACCAGAATCTAAGAAATGAAAAAAAACTTATTAGGAAAGTGATATTTTATTTGTTTGTTCAGACAATTACAAACGTTACCTTCATTTCACTGTTAACAAAAAGTGTGTAAACAATGTAGGAAATGCGTTAAAAAGTGATGATAAGAATTAAATACTTGTGGTTAATCTTAGCCCTTGAGAGAGGATAATCCTGCCCTCATAATTTCGTCCACTTTCAGCAAGTTGCTGGCAATCACGGTGCTGCAAGAAAATATTTCAATTATTATTTGAAAATTATTCAATTTGACAATATTTTTGAAATATATTGAAAATAATTTTACAAGTATTATCTTTGAAATTTGTTAATAACTTCACGAAAAAAATGAATCAGATACTAACCAGGATGTGATCATTTGTTTCTTGACAATATAGTTATCAAAAATACCGGCGTCACTTGGTTTCAATGCTTCTCCACTGTTGATATCCAGACCAACAGGTTCTCCGAGTGCAGAACTTTCTTCCAACAACTTGACAATACTGTCTTGCGCATCAAATCCAGAATTTACAGCTAAAACAATAATTGTCGAAATTGAATGTTTGTAAAGATAAATAAAGAAACGTTTATTTTTCTCAATTTTATCATTTTTAAATGTTCTAAACCCTTTTATTGACTTTGACATTATTTGACACTTTTCCAAATGTTTTATCAAACTTTAATTTTTCGATTTCAACAATGTAAGTTTTAAATCGACCACAATATTTTTGTCCTTCAGTTTTACTTTTCAGGATAAAAAGAGTTAGAGTAAACTTTTGAACATTTGTTACCCAAGTTTTTGGGAATGACAAGAAGAGCGTCAGCAAAGGCCTGGACACCCAAACGCTGTTTTCCCTTGACTTCTTCCTTGTAGGCATGGAGAGCCCTACTTGCAGCGACTTCAAAAGCACCTGCTCCAGGAATCAAAACCTGGTCATCGATTGCATTTTTGATTGCTCTCAACCCGTCCCTCACTGCATCGTGCAATTGAACCAGAGCGTGTTTAGTTGGTCCCTATAAAACCATACATTATTTTTTTAAAAACATTTTCATTTCTTGGGGTAGTTTTGCAGGTACAAAAGCAAGAATTTATTCGCGATGGCCTGTTCAAAAAATTTCACTTTGACAATGACAGTACAGTTTCTTCAAAATTTGATCAGAATAACATAAATTTTCAAAGTTTTTAACATCATTTTCTTATTTATTTTCATCGAAATGTAAATAACAAAAAAACTGCAAACTGTTCGTCAGATTTTCCAACTTTTTAAACCAAATGAATCGTTATTTCATCCATTTTAATTTATCAGCATTTAAAAAAATTCTGATACGCAGTTTTTTAATAATGATAGAAAAGTATAAAGATGCCAGTCAAATGTCGCTTTCTCCCATTGCGCGCAGTGTTATAACGTTCAAAACATTAAACATTAATATCTCGAAAATGATTCGTCGGATTTTCAAAACGTTATACATATACATTAACAAATCAGTAAATTTTCAGAAAAATCTAACACGAAGTATTTTACTGCATTACTATCTTAACTTTTACATTTTTTGGGAAGCCTTTAGATTATAACATATTGTAACCAATCATAAATAAAATTTTTACCTTCAGCAAAATAGTGACTGAGTTCGGTTTTTTACATTCTTCCACAAAAGTGAACTTGGTTTCACCCTGTAACAAATAAACAAAGTTATAAATAAGATCACCAAAAATATTATAAAAGATGTTGTCATAATAATGAATAACGGATTTTAAAAACGGAAAATTTACCAAAACATGCTCATAAACAAGCCCAGCATATCCAAGATGTTCCTCCTTGAGATCCTCAACTGCATTCATAGCAGTTCCTCCACAAGCGAGCGCCAGACGCTCCATGTTGCGACGTTTAGCACGTCTCAAGGCAATGATATTCTCCTTGGCCAGCATGTCCAAAGATGGTGGGTCAATACCCTTCTGATTGATGATCACGAAACTCTTATCAGTGCCGTCACAGAGCTTCTTCTTCAGTTCAATAATTTTTGCAACTCTCTGGTCGATGAAGTGGCGCTCTGCAGCTACCAACTTTTCACGTTCTTCTGCGGTTTTGTAAAAGAATCCACTGTTTACCTACAAAATATTGCAAGAATGAAAAAATTTGTGTTTATTTCACACTCACAATAGTTTCAAGATGAGAAAGATCTACTTTTCTACCTTCTATCTATCATTAAAAAAAATAAGTCCCATTCAACACTAGAACTAATGGAAAACCTGTTACCCCAGAACTACTAAGAGGACAAATTGTCTTCTCAATTTTCTTAAATTACGATAAATAACAGTGTAGGAAATGTTTTTTTTATAATTTTATGTTTCGAAAAAATAGCTTTTATGAGATTTGATTGAACTTCTTTTAGAAATGTAAAAAAGAAAAAGAAAATCAATTTTCTACGCATTGTTAAAAAAACGCTGTGAATTTGTTATGTTGTAATTCTAGATAATACTATGTAGGTAAATTTAATTATAACTTTCAAGCAACTTAGTAATTCTATTTTTAAACCAAAATGTTAATTAATAATTATAAACTAATTAAACCGTATGAGAAAGTTTATCCTATACAATTTCATCTTTATTTTCTAATCTTGTTTTATTTAGTTTTTTGATTCTACCTCGCTCTTTTCATACTCCAAGCTGACATTACAAGTCAAGATGTAAGCCTTCTCAAGTCTCTTGGGCATGTCCGGATGTCTTGCACCATGATCCATAACAATACCCCGAACCAAGGTCGTATCAGACGCCGTTCGGTGCTGCATCTCCATAACTTCGACCATATGAAGATCAATCGGTTTATCGTCCTGTCTGATAGCCAAAACAGCATCCACACAGATACCACTCAGTTTGTCAGCGACATTCCTGTGAACTTTCGTTCTCAGAGAAGTTTTTGCCACGTCTAAAAGACCCTCCCTGGTTGCCTCAACCGGTACTTTTAGAGAGTCTAGGACTTTGATCGTTTTTGCACTGGCTAATTCGAATCCCTCCGTAACAAGTTTAGGGTGCAGACCTTCGGCAATGTATGGCTCGGCTTGTTTCAGAAGCTCTCCGATTAAAAGCACGGTGCTTGTTGTCCCGTCGCCAATCATGTCGTCTTGAGCTGTTGATGCTCGAGCTATCAAAGATGCTGTTGGATGCTGGATTTGCATCTCGTGGAGGAGAACGTTGCCGTCTTTAGTTATTTTGATATCACCGGATCCTGATACCAACCTAAAATCAATCAACAAAATAAATATTACTAATAATTCAAAAAGTCATAAATTCCTAAAATTTAACTTTGCAAAATTGAAACTTGGAAAAAATTGAAAAATACAATTTTAAAATAAAAATTATAAAGTCAAAAGCAAAACATTTTTTATTTTTTGTTTGATTTGCTAAATCAAAAAATTATTGCAATCAAAATGTTTATTTTGCAACAAATCAAATAATGAATATCAATAAACGTCGTGCTCCATGACTATATATGGAGATTACTGGAAACATGAATGTATCAGCGACTTAACCTACAATAAACATCGATGTCTCTCATCAGAAAACAAATTAAAATAAACGAAAAAAAATAATTCTATTGACTTTACAATCGAAACAAAAATGTGAAAAGTTATAAAAATTCAATTGCAAATTCAAAGTCTCACATTTTCATTGTCCCTTTGGGACCCAAATTCGTCTTCATGACATCCTGAAGTCCTTTTGCAGCGGAGTTGATGATACCAAGCGCCTGCGACGCTCTCGCATATTCAGCTTTTGGATTCAACAAACTGATAGCAGCCATTGTCGCTTAGTAGTTCGTTTATTTATTAATATAAAATCAGAAACAATTTCGAATTTGTCACACGCGGTTTTGTAGGTTGTTGTAGGTGCAGCAAAATCACAGAGGGAGGGAGAAGTGATGATGTCGGTACTGTCGGTAGTTTCTTACCGTTGACAGCGCCACCTTAGGGCGCTGGAACTTTTGGCGCGCGAATTTTCAAATATAAAAATGAACGTTTTTTCTATCTTAATCTTTTCTGTTTACATTTTAATCTTTGCTTACAATTATTGTTTGCACAAGCATATTAAATTTTGCTTGCTTACATTGTTGAAACTTGTGAAATTAAAAACAAAATCTTAACTGTTGAAATTGTTGCAAATAAATGATAGAAAATTGTGCGCTTTCTTGAAAGAGGAAATTTTTAGTAACTGTGAAATTTGTGCGGGGGAAGTTAGAGTGTAAAGTATGTATATCAGATGAGATGTAGGCGTCAACGGGTTAGTACATGTTTCACATATTATCGTACGAGTACACGAGATATTGTATGGAGAGTGTAGATTGCGTATAGAGCCAGCATTAGACATGTGCTTTTGTAAGCTCATGTGTGCGTTGGCGTAGGCGTTAGCGACGATATTTGTCCGATGCATCTATGCTAGAAACACCAGCAGCAACAGTGCTCGAAAGATCGCGCGCCAACACGCACCAGTCCTTTTCACTTTGACATTTACGACAATTCGCGCACCGGCATCTCACACCTATCTTGTCCTCATTGCCACATTCTAATTTTTATTTTTTTATTTTTGTTTGCAGTTCATCGGTATAACATTTTTCAGTTAAATTTCATTTTTGTTAACATTGCTTAGGTGTCTTTTTTATATTTTTGTTTATTTAAACTTTCAAGACAATTTTGTTTACCAGTAAACAACGAAAAACAAACATAAATGAGTAATAAAACTGTGTCGAAGCTGTATGTAAGAAAAGTTATTGGAAGCATTTTTTGTGAGCAAAATAATTGTTGTAAAACATTGAAAAGAATAAAAAGAGACCAGTGACATAATCAGTGAGAGGTATTATCGCGTGTTGAGTAAAAAGATAATCTCAAGATTTGATTAGAACAGAAAATTAATAAAGTCTTTGGTTTAGTCTTGGTTGACAATCGGTTACAACAGGTAGTTACAGTGTAAAAGACTGTGATTTATCAATTCATGAATACGAAATTTGCGTGCGCGAATGCAAAACTCGATTCCTTTTGACACGCCGAATCGCCATATGAAGCTCTGAACAGTCTCTGCAAGGTGCGTAAACGAAACCAAAAATCATCCATACAAAAAAACAAATCATAAATGAAATCAAAAATACAAAGAAAGTAATTTAAAAAACATAAATAACAAAACAACAAAAATACCATCAAACAAAGGCAAAACAAAAATTATTGTGACTTGTTTGTTTGTTCAATCTTTATTGATTTAAATATTTTTTTTAGATGAAAAAGAGAAAAGTAAAATGGACCGTGGTAGTTCCAGAAGAACCAGACAAATTTTCTCTGGAAGACCAAATATCAAGCACAAAAGGTACGAAATTGAAGTAATCTGAAACTAATCGCGAAATGATAAGAAATCAAAAGGTTGCACAAATTTCAATTTGCATTCAAAGAGTAAGAGTCCTCTGAACAAATTAATCAGCGTTCATTTTAATCGTTATTGATTACAATGCAAGTGCGAGGATAATTTATCAAACCATAACTCAAACGTTGTATGTAGCAGCGAGGGAAACTCGCAGAAAAAACCTGGTGTGTACTACAATGTGACTCTGCTTGAAATGATATATGCCCCCATGATGGCCTAGGTGGCCCAAGTATCATGGGTCGAATAGAACACCTCTTTAACTTTCTATCATGCTGGTTACCTGAGTCGTGTTGGGCCTTACTATTTTTCCCTTCTGTGCAACTGTTATAAGTCAAATAAAAACTTTTTTCTGTATTTTTTTAAATTTTATTTTAATTAGATTTTTTAATATTATTCTAATTTGGCCCTTTCATAGCCTAATGAACCATTTCGAAACTTAGAAAAATGTATCAAAAGAACACAACGATCACATGAAGAAAAGAAATAATGTAATGGAGAAATGAAAACGATTTCGAGCATGACTTTCATTTGTTTGTTTGTTTTCTTCGACTATTTATTTGCTACTATTCATATCATAATAACAAATTCCATGCTGAATCATTTAACCATATTAAGACTTAATATTTCATGACCTGTGACATTGAAAGGTTTCAAGTGATACTTCATTCTTTTGTTGTTTATATAATTCGATTATTTATCAAAAAAGATTGTTGTAGTTCAACATTTTTGTTGTTTGTTTTCAAATATGCTGAAATTGGTTTTGTTACATGCAAGAACGAATTAGTGTTTTACATATTTGTTTATTATAGAGGAAACAAATGCAACCCGCATAAGCCGTTTTAAAAAAAATATTTTGTAAGACACCATATTCCAGTCGTGGTTGATTTAGTTCTGTCCAAACCCAGATCAGAAAACCAACAAAAACTAAAATTCTGCAAATTTTTCAAGTTGTAAATGTGGGTATTTAGACAATAAAAAAATTTAGTCAAAAAAAAAAAAGAAAGAAACATGACAGATATTTCTAACAATTCCCTCGTTTTATGACGATTCAAAAACCGTAACAAGTACGTGGTTGATTAGCACCGTCAACATTCAAAAAAAGCGAGTGAGGCATCAGAAACAAAACCGAAAACAATCTTTAAAAAGGTTGAACAACCAAAAACGTCCAAATACCACATTTCTATGTGGTATTTGGTTCAATTCGTGATACGGTTTATGTATTTTATATAATTCAAACCCAAATCTTGCCCAAATCAGAAAAGCAACACAAACCAAATTTTTGCAAAACCTAAGGTAAAACTAAATTTGCGAAAAAAGTGAGACCCAAAAACCAAACATGATTTGCTGTAATATATTCGGTATCTTTTTTATAACTAAAAGATCCCGTTAAAAGACACAAATCTTCATATTATCAATATTTTAAAACTTGTGCAAATGCTGCAAGTGCGAAATTTGAGTATCCAAAAAAAAGAACAAAAAAGGGGGACAGGAGAGGTGCAAGTGGGCCTTGCGGTGAGAGATGGAGAAGGCAAGAGAAGGCGAGGAAAAGAGGTACAACTTGGGTACAACGGAAAGGAAGGGGGGAAGGGGAGACAGAGTGTGATGAAGTGGTATAGTTAGGTCGGACGGCGCGCAGAGGCAGGCGCAGCAGGCAGGGCCTTACGTGTATCTCCAGAGTTGCCAGTTCGGGTGTCGATGGAATGCCCGATCCGAGCCGACCGGCGCTCGGATCGACGTCGGCGAACGGGCGCAGTGCTTCGGCGTACGTGGTAGGAGCGCGTTGAATTTGATCCCGCGTGATTGTTGTTGACGAAAATTTGACCGCCGCTGGTGGTCCAGACGCACCGCGCGATGCGCGAAAACAAGCGCTAGTGTCGCCGTCGCGAATCGGCCACGTTCGGACTCGCTGTGTATCAACAAGTGGTTTTCATCCGACTGACACACATCCTTTCCGATCGTCCTGTCTTTGTTCGCGTTCCTGTCGATTGTCGTTTTGCGCGATTTCTTTTTTTTCCTTGATATTTTTTTTCACAAGGTTGGGGCTGGGTCCGCCAGTGCCCGTCAATTGGCACGAGCTCGCCGGCTCGTGCGCGCCCGCCAATCCCCGAGACTACATGCTTCAATACTTTTCATAGTGTTTCCTCGCAGTTACGTCAACGTGAAACCATCATGGAAGTTGTTTACATAGGTGCGTACCGATCGTCAGAGTGTCAGAGCACCGAACAATCACTGGGCTTGGTTTTGAATACCGGGTCATAGGAAGTTATTCGGTTCGGTGCAAACAGTCGACTGTTGATTTCTTTTTTTGCGAACTCGGTTTGGTGACATTGCGCGCAAGGTTAGCAGCTCTACGCAAAGAAAGGTCGACACAGATGTCCTATTACTTTTACCGTTCTCTTTTATTCTGGTTTATTTTTATTTTCTGCAATGAAAAAATGTAAACAAACGAGTTTAAATGAGTTCAAACAAGTTTTTACTCGGGTTCTTTTTAGTTTTAAGGTTGGTTTCGTTGGGTTAGGCTTAAAAAATGTAAACAAACTTGTTGAAACATGTACATGTACTTTCTTTCTGCTTAGTTTCTTTATTATTTCATATATGTTCTAAAGTTAAAAATATAAAAACAATTAAAGAAACAAATTTATGTTCACAATAGTATATAAAAAGAATGTTTCTCATTTTGCTTGCAATTTGGATTTAAAATTTATATTAGAAAAATCAACAAAGAAATTTGAATAAGATCTGTTTGCTTGTTTTAAGTTCGGTTGTTTAATTTTTTATTATTATTTCAGAACATAAACAAACAGATTCAAACTGGTATTCTGGTTTATTTTAATTCGTTAATTCATTTTTTATCATAAAAGTTAAAAAGTACAATTACTAACCAAGTTCAAATCAAGTTTCCTGTTTCTTTTCTTAGCTTGTTTATGTTTATTGTTTTGTGGTTCGTTCCTTATTTATTGTTATTAACAATAATTAAAGTTAAATATGACCACCATTACGACTATTAAAACACAACCAGACGGGGAAAGTGACATTAATTTCAGCGAAGCTATTATTTTAAACATTTAGAGGAAAAAAAAGCGTGAAGGATCGTTAAGCCTAATTGCTATATCAGAGGCTTGCTCCAGTGTTTACGTCTCGGCAAAGAATTCAGAGTCAAGTCAAATAAAATATAAATTCATTTCAATTTGAACAATTACTAATTATTAGTCGGCAAAACAAGAAGTTTGTTCGCAATTATTTCAAGTGATATGAATCGTTTCTAATTTCCTCGGCTAAAAATGAACAACCAAATTTTCTTATTGTTAGTGTAGAGAGAAATTGAAAACAAAATGAAAAAAAAATGAAGTCACAAAGTGGTCACGCGGTATGCTAACTTTTTATCTTATCAAAGAATATGTGCATAAATACGTTCTCTCACTGACAACACGAGCAGAAAAAAAAGGAAATTCAAAACCAAAATCAAAACATTTTGTAGTGTTTCGAAGTTTTGGTTGACAATTTAATTTTTTTAATTAGTTGTGCGGTTAAAATAACAAAAATTATATTCATTCTTCTTAGCTTGCAAATATTTAAAATGAACATATTCTAAGTGAAAACTGCAAATATTTTGGTCTTACAAAATCAAATATTGATTAACAAATTATGCATTCGCAGGTAGACTTCGAGTCATTACGAAAGAATGTTTGAGATGATCTAATGTCGTACGCATCCATTTTTATCAATTACAATTCAACAGATCGTCTGTTTGGAAAAAAGAAAAAAAGAAATGTGATAATATTTTAAACCAATTGTTTTGTCGTGGAGGATAAAAAAAGAAAGTACGCGTACGACAGCTGGATTTGATACAGATTGTATTTCAGTGCGGAATTCGCTGAATGCCGAATAACGTATGTGTTTCTGATGAAGATCTGCACATCTGCAAGTGCATAATATTATTTGCATTCAGTTGCAGTTGCTATTCCACTCGGTTCTGTCACTTTTCAAACGTGGGTGTGATGTTGTGATCAAACTCGTTTTCTTTCACGTGTTTTCAAACTAACAATTCAAACTTTAAAAAACTCGAAATAAAATACACAAACTTCCAACTATCAAAACATTTATCGTTTTTTATTTTTCAAGTACAAGAAAAGTAGACAAATCGAAATGAAACGTTCAAGTTTCTAATTCATTTAAAATTTTTCATTTTTTTGATTTTTTTTAAAGTTTAAATCTAAAAACAGTTGAAAGCTTATTAGTGAAAAAAAGTTGATTATTTTTATTGAAACATTTGTGCAAAGAAAAATTGTTTTGCTTGTTGAATGCAGATGTTGTTTTTTGGTTGTCTATTGCTTTGCATACGCAATCTGATTGGCGTTTGACGTTTAGCGGCGAACTGGTTGGCGAACCAGCGTTACATTTTGTCCCCGAAGGTCTAACTTTATAATCCCGACGAGTTAACGTGTCATTTCTTCTTTCCTCTCTTTGCTTCTTCGTCCACGTGTCATACGTAATTATTCACTCCGCGACATTATTTAGCGTGGCATTCATTAACTTTTTTTACAACCAAAAAAGAAGAAACTAACTAAAACTAAAAAAAAGACTAAAGAAAATTTATAGGTTTAATTTATCTTCAAAGCCTTAGTAAATCATCGTTTCAAAAAAGTGCAAGTGAAAACCAATTGATATTTGTGTTTTGCTTTGTTTTGTTTTTGCAATCAGGAAAAAGTTGGAGAGTATATTAAAGTGAAGTAGTAATCTTGTAATGACGGTATCGATACTCGGCAAAGTGAGAGAGTCAGTTGTCAAAGTGTCAATTGTCAGTCAAAGTGTAAGAATCAATTGGAATGGCACCGTTCATCAGATCAGGCAAGTTTTATCGCGCTGCTATACAACATTTAATTTGATAGTTGGAAGAGCACGATTCGTCCGAGTAGTTGGCCACTTAGCTCTTCTTCATGAATGCCCAGACACCCGCCCAATTGCTTCAAAATCATTGCACCCCTATTGAACAAACTTTTCTCATAACGAATTCTATCAAATTTTGTTTCGCTCCCATTAAATTTTTATGTTTGTATTTTTCTTCCATTTTTTTTAATTTTTTCAAATTAATCATCACTAGAACTATACAAATTAACGAATCTGTCCCTTTTTGTAGTTTTCATTTTTTTAGTTCACATTTTGAAAGGCTATTTTTTGAAAATAAATCGTAAAAGCAGCACTACCTTTTCTGATAGTGTAAAAATAACTTCCTTAAAACTTGTTGTTGTAATTTTTTTGGTTTGTTTGTGTTATTTTGTTGTCAGAAAAGTGCAACAAGCAAAGATGTTTAGGATCAACGACCTCAGCTAATTAACTTGTCAACGCGAGCTATTACAAATGCTACTTTTACACGACGTTCTATTTCGTTCGCTATTTTCACATCAAACTTGCACCGAGACTACAAGTGCACAATCATTCTTTGAATTTTATTTTTAACTCCGGCGGTCACTCTTCCTGTAAATCGGATTCCGAGTGGGGAAAAAGTAAAAACGAAAAAAAAGACAAAAAAAAGTATGAAATAACCGCGGGAGGAAAACGCGAATGATGAAATGGCAGAGGGAAAAAAGAGTCGACTGTAAAAAGAGTAATCTCGGTCAGTGCAATGACAAGCCTTGGCCATATTTGGAAAGAAATGTTTGAAGGAGGTTCGAGTACCTCGCAGCAAACGTCCGATTAAGTAAACGGCTTACTTTAAGTACGTGATCGCCATGTGCAATCCGTAACTTGGTTCATTCATGCCCACTTCCTTCGTTCATTATTCTTTCATTCATGCGCACACGTGTTGTATTGTTTACATCCTCTTGATACTATTCTTAACCATTTTTTATAACTATTCTGTACACGTTTTTAATTATATTCGGAAGTTCAACTTGGATTTGGTGTACAAACATTTTCCTGATCAAGAAGTTAGGATTAAAAATGTAAAGATAATGAAATTTCCAATTTTCGATTGTTTCAAACAATTACAGAAAAAATATAATGCTTTTGATAAATTATTTATTTTGTTTTCTTTTGTTTTGTTCGTCATAATGAAAGTGAAATTAGGTTAAAATTTGACTGGTTAATGTCCCTAATTTGAAATTCTAATTGTCAATCGTCGTAATTGAAATTAAAAGTCATTAGTTTAAAACATGATAATGGCAAAAAATCTGAAACCTTTGAAAGACAGTAATTCTAGAAATAAAATTAATCCGAACTTTGTTACTTTTTAGTTTTTGATGGCTTATTAAAATAATTTTTTAATTTTGCAGATGAGAGGGAAGATGTCCAAAAGAAAACTTTTGCAAAATGGATAAACTCACAACTTTTAAAGGTAATGGAATTTTAATGTTCGCATGATTGATTGTTACTTTTTGAAGTATTTTTATTGACTTTTGGTGACTTTTGGATATTTTGCAGAATCATCATGACCCACTCACAGACTTGTTCATAGACTTGAGAGATGGAAATCGACTTTTATCATTACTGGAAGTTCTCACATCGAAAACATATGTAAAAAAAACTCATATATACTTTCAAATCGTTTCTAAGTTTTTACAAATTTAATTGATATAACAATTTGATTTTTTACAGAAAAGAGAACGTGGACGAATGAGAGTTCACCATCTAAATAATGTAAATAAAGCTTTGCAAATTCTTGAACAAAATAACGTAAGTTTTAATGAACGTTTTTAATTATTCATTTAACTAAATGGTATTCTATTACATTCATTTCTGACAAAATTTCAGGTTAAGCTCGTTAATATAAGTAGCAATGACATTGTCGATGGGAATCCGAAACTAACTCTTGGTTTAGTTTGGAGCATCATTTTACATTGGCAGGTGAGATGGAAATGTATAATCAAAAATTTTCCAATTTAAAAAATGATTCATCATTATTATTCAGCTCGGAACTAATCATATCAAGATAAGATCCTTCCTAGCATCCGAAAAATTGAAGCTTCAACTCACTAATCCTTTTCCCCAAGTCAAGAAATTTTTCAAATGTGAACCTATCTACCCACCCTTGACTTCATCCACTTCAGAAAAAGTTTGTAAATTAAGAGATATTAAAGACGAAGATGAGTTCATTATTTTTGTATGAAACACAAAGTTCATCCAAAAAATAGTAAAATCGAAACAAAATAGTAAATTAAAAATGTATTTGTTGCAATAAATTGATGCGAAAGCAGTTATTTGTAATGTTGTTTTTATTTTTGTAGGTTCATTACCATCTTAAAGATTTAATGACAGAGTTGCAGCAGACGAATTTAGAGAAAACGCTCCTAGCTTGGTGTAGACAAAACACACAGGTAAAGCACAATAAAAAGTGAACAAGTACTAAACTGCAGTGAAAGAAGGAAGAAAAAACTAATTGAATGTCTGACTAACAGGATTATCCAGGCGTGGACATCAAAAATTTTACTACATCTTGGTCGGATGGGTTAGCTTTCAATGCGATTCTTCACAGGTGGAAACCTCAGTTGTTCGATTTCAGTAGCATCGCACGAAAGCACCCGAATGCAAGGCTTGATCATGCTTTTCGATTTGCAAAGGAACATTTAAACATTGAACGACTACTTGATCCTGAGGGTAAACTAATAAAAAAGCAATACAAACTCTTCTATTTCAAAAGAAATAAAACTTTAATTTTTACATACAAAAACTGCGATAAAAAGCATTTAAAATTGGTTTCAAGTTCAACGAAACACGTTTTTTTAAAAAGATATCATTTAAATTACAGTTTGATATTGACTATTTTTATTGTTCAATTGATACAGACGTGAACACATCAGTGCCTGATAAGAAGTCGATAATGGTCTATGTTATGTGCCTCTTCCAATCATTGCCCCATTCCGGCGAGGACGTAGGTGCCATTGACATTTCAATAGCTAGCGATTCTAGTCCAGCAACGACACCTGGCGCTGAGGTAATTTCAGTCAGCATCTCAAAACTAAATTTACATCACGAAACTAAACTCCACCATTTTACAAATACCATCAATCATTCTCTTCAATTTAGTTAAACGATGACAAATAAGCTTTACTGATTCGGCGCTTCCTCTCAGTTTAATAAATTATGGTCTAAATTTCTATTGGATAATTTCAGAACGTGTCGTTCTCAAGTATCGAGACAACGTCTCGTCCGATGAGTTTGGCGACAAACGTATCGATGGAGATGGAGGGATACCATGTTGCTCTCGAAGACGTACTAACTTGGTTGTTAGACGCGGAAGAGCAGCTTAATCACATGCCCGACATGGCTGATAACGTCGCTCAGCTGAAGGAACAATTTTGCGAGCACAAACTGTTTGTCATGAAGCTGTCCAATTATCAGAGCACCATTGGAGCGGTCCTACAAGAAGGCACGAGGCTTCTCAATGAAGGCAACTTGCGAACCGACGAAGAGAGCGAAGTGCGCATCCAAATGTCGCTGGTTAATTCGCAGTGGGAAAGATTGCGCACTCATGCTATGGACAAGTTTATGAAAATGCACAAAGTAACGGAATATGAACAAAAATTTGAATTCTTATAACTACCTGGGGTAATTGTAACACTTAAACTCTTTTGTTTACATTGTATCACTAGAGATACACCAAAATTTTTTATTTTATGAGTCGTCTTTTCACAATTACCCCACGTACCCCAAGTTAAACGAATAGTTTGAATTTGTATTTTAATATTTGGATCTTTTTTCTGTTTTTGTATTATAATAATAGTCTCTGGTGGAGTTAATAAAATCCCAATTAGACAGCCTGAGACAATGGCTAACAAAAATGGAAGACAGAATATCGCGAATAAACAAAGACTGCAGTCTAGATGATCAGATGAGCCACTTAACAGAATTGGAAAACGACATTACGCAGCAACAAGGTGTTGTGGACGGATTGAAGGGAACAGCGCGTCTCATCGAGGATGACAACAGCGAAAGTGCTTACGCTCAAGTGGAAGACGACCTGACGGCTCTGAACGAACGATGGAGCCATATCTGTCAGTGGCGACACAACAGGCGACAAAATCTTGAAGCCCTCGCACTTTTATTGAAGGACTTGACTGACAACTACAAAAAACTTGTGTCCTGGCTCGGCGAAACGGAAATCACATTGAAACAGATGGAGGCCTGTTCCGCGTCGGAACTGGGCGAAGTTTTGGACAGGATACAAAAGCTGAGATTCCTTAAGATGGAGATGGAAAATAAGCAGACAAAACTCAACACTTTACAAAAATCGATCCAGGATCTTGACGACGGTTCGGGGATTCCGCCTGAGTGCGTCAAGTTGATGGAAAAAGTCGAGTATCTCCAAGATAGATGGGAGGCTGTTGCTCAAATTATGGAAGTGCAGAATCAAAGAGTAGGCATTTTTTTAATTAGGAATATTATATTATACACTAGAGCTACCATTCAACTTGACATTTTTTACTAATTTGTTGAAAACAAGAATTACAAAAACCTGATGAAAATAGGCAAATGTGATTATATGCATTTTGAAAAGTTGATATTTTTAAAGAAATTATGAAAAGATTTGTTTAAAGAAACGAGGGGATTGCCTTTTTGGTAGTTCTAGAGTATGTAACTGATTTTCTGTATTCGACAGAAAATTAAGTATTCGATGAATTTTGATTTATGAAAAATTCGAAAACTTGATTAGATCATATTTTATTCTTTTACTGGATAGTACTCTTGAAGTTAAACAGTCAAATTTCTAATATTGTATATTGTTTTCTTAGATATCAATGTCTGGATTTGAAGTTGACAAAAACCCAGACTCCCCAACGGCAGCTGGAAACGAATGGCTGACTGAAACCGTATCGAGCATAGCTTCCAAAGATTCGAGCTCGCAAGTACGTTAACTTCCCAATTTTTTTCTTTTCAACTTGCTAAGAAGATCTATAATTCATATTTTAATTGCAGTCACCACACAGCGACTCTAAGAAACGTCGACTGGAGAGCACAACAAGTCAAGAATTTCACACGGCGCTGCGCAATTTTTACAAATGGCTAGACTACGTCGAGCTGGAGCTTAGTCACTCGGAAAGCTCTTTCGACGAGCTGGGCGTTGACGAGAAAAAGGTTGTTTATGAGAACAACTTTGCCGACATCGAATCGCACAAGGCTGATTATGAAAGAGTGCTCGAACTGGGTGCGAAATTAATGGACGAGTTGAAACAAGCAGACAAGACTGTTGAGGAAGAGGAGCACAAGATCGGCGAACTGACCAAGTGTTGGGATTTAATGAACGAACGACTCAGAAAGATCAAGGAAAAAGTGGACTTCTTAACTGCGATCAAACAGTTCCGAACTGAACTTTCTAGTTTGCAACTTGTTTTGGATGGGTATTCCAAGTGGGCTGAAGAAAATAAAGAAAGTGATCATATTGAACAGTACAGGGTAAGAAAATTAGATGTTTTTAGATGTTTCTTTAATTAAAAATTGTTTATAATTGAAATATATTTTTCGTTTTTTTTTTGTTTTAGATTAAAGTAAAGTCAATACAAACATACAACGACCGAATCAACAACTTAACAGCGAAAGTAAAAGACGCTGTGGAGTCATCTGTGGACAAAAAAGAAAGCGACAGTATCAATTCTGAGTTACACAATTTTGTAACAGAATGGGAAACGTTATCCAAAAAGTGAGAGTCGTGAATTTGTCAAACAAATGATTTAGTTTTAAGAAACGTATTCGTGACAAAATTTGTATTTGCTTTTATTTTTAGATTGTCTGACAGGCTGTCAGCTTTGAACACCATGAAAGAGAACGCACTGACAATGAAGTACAACGACGCAATGTCGAATTTAATGGCGTTTATTGATAACGTTGAAAGCACGCTTTTGTCCGAGCACGCTGTAACGTCTGACGAAAAAACTATGCAGGATCAGTGCCAAAAGTTTCAGGAACTTGAAAAGTCATTAAAATCACGACAAGTGAGTTTTGAGTATGCCAACCAGTTGGGCCAGGAACTTATGTCAAAATCCAGTACTGGTCAGATGAACCGACAAATTAAAGAACAGCTTCAGGATTTGAATACGAAGTGGAACGATATCTCCATTATCTTAGAAGAACGACAACACAAATTAACAAACGGTAGGAGATGCAATTTTTAAACATTTTATTAGTTGTGTTAAGGTTATTGTACAATGACACATTTTGTGTCAAATTGTTAACAAAATTCACAGACATTGAAGTTTCCTGCTATTTTTTAATATTAACAAAATGCGTATCAGCATTTTTAGCAAATATAAAACATATAAGCAATAGGTAGTGAATGACTGCAGTAATTTTTTGAAAAAAATTGAACCTGCAACTTTAATTGCTGTTTATTTCAGACTTACAAATGTTGAAAGAATTTCATCTAGAGTTCAGCGGACTTGAAAATTGGCTTGAAGAATCGTGCAGGCGTCTCGCGGACGTATCTGACTATACTCCCGTTGACGACGTTCCAACCATTGAAATCAAAGTAAAAAAACTTCAGTCACTCTGCGATGAAATTCACGAGACAAAAGTTCGAGTCGCTAATTTGATGGCATCGGCCAATAATCTGCTACAGAATTCCGAACCCAAGTTTGAAAGCACGATGGACGATAAGTTGGAAACGTTTTCCGCCAAGTGGCACGAACTTATCCACGAATCTGAATTGCAATATGATAAGTATAAGGACGTCCTCAAGAAAAATGACGAGGTTCGGTTTAACCTTATTTTATCCAACTAACACAACTCAAATTTAAAAAATATCTAAAGTAGTAAATTCACTCTTAATAAATATTGCAGATAATCGCAAAAGTTGAAGAGTTCACTCAATGGCTAGCGGATCTAGAAAAAGATATTCCAACTGAGACAAAAATTGAGACGTCGTTTGAGCTGTTCCACGCGCGAGGTGGTTATCAGTCTTTAAAAGACAAGATCAGTGAAAGAGCGGATGAGTTCAGTAATTTGAACGAAATGGGCAACGACAAAATTTTGAGTTCTGAGGACTCGTTTGCTAAGGAGTTAGGCCGCCGGTTCACCTTCCTCAACGCTCGATGGACCGAAGTCACTGGTCGAATTTATGTAAAGTATTTGCAATTCCAGAATGCAAGTCACGAGTCAGGCGAATTTCGAGCTTTGGTCGCGCAAGAGAGCGACTGGCTTGACAAATTGGAGAAAAAGTTAAAGAAGTCTTCCAAAAGCGCCGCTGACGCTGAAGAAATTTCAGAGGAGCTAGATGTAAGTAAAAAAAAAAAAAAAAAAATATATATTGTGTCACGAAAAGAAAAAAAAACATTTGAATGGAATTGCAAATTGAAATGTTGTAATCAATTTTTGTATGTATGTCCACTGTAGGATTTGGAGAGTTACATTCGGAATCGACCAGAGGAAAGACTGGAAAATATTCAACAAATTGGAAAACAACTGATTGAAAATGATATAATGGCTCAGAGCATACAACAGGATGTAGAAATGTTGATCAACAGATGGGAAACTTTGAATAAACAGGTTCAAATCATTTTCTTGACACTAAAAAAACCACGATGCCAATTTGATGTATTGTTCATTTTTACATGTAGTAATTATTAATATCAATGTTGAAACAAATGGATTCCTTATAATCATCGGTACAAAAACAAGTGAATTATTGTCATGAAACTTTTTTAATCATTAAAAAATCTAAATTTCTAGTAAGTTGAATAAATATTGGTACCATGATTCTTCGCAAAAATGTGTGGGATTGATGATAACGAATATGACCTCAAGATTCGTATTCAGCAACCTCAAAAACTCTCATTAACCAACTTTCGTGTGATTTTATTTTTCAATAATAGTAACATTTTTAATGAGACAAGACATGAAAAGTAAAGACTTTTTTGTCTGAAACTACCGAATAAATTAGAAAAATAATTACACAAATTAAAAGAGTATGAAACATAAAATAAAGTCACAAAAGAATCAAATGTTATGGAAATTATAAGTAAAAATTAATAGATATCAATTTGACATATTTGATTTTTGTTTGAAATAATATTTATTTTTGATCATGCAGTTTAATATTATTACACTCTTATTGCTTATTAACCAGGATTCTGTAATCTCACATCAATTACATGATCTGCCCTTCATAACTGCATGTTGATCTTACCGCGTGCTTACTTACAAATATAATTTGCTTTGATGCGGTGGAATTCCCCATTCGATTAAAGATACGATTACTCTAAGTAATTGCGTAGAAAGTAGAAGATTAAATTTCTTAACTCAATGAAAATGTAATTTCACTGGCTGGCGAAAACAAAAAAAATTGTGTACCAAAAAAAAAAATATTTGAATGGTTATTGTTGAGTAGGCAGAAGAACGCACCCAGCTGTTGGAAGGATCGGTGAAACAGGCGCAACTCTCGGAGGGGTGCATTCTGGCACTTCGGCATTCGTTAACACAAGTAGACACGGTACTAACTGCACGTCTTGATTGTGACCTCACAGCCGATGATTTGCCCCATGACTATCAGGTCTGTCCATTTTGTCATTGCATTTAACATCAAACATTATCATCAACAGTTCAACACGCAAAATTACAATTAAAACAAATCAACAGTGTAAAAATCAATAGTGTAAAAATCATAAAAATTACTAATATCAGATAAATTAACGTGGTTGTAGATTTGTTATAAACACTCATAATGAAATAATACTGATAAACATTTTGTTTTGTATTAGAAATTGTTAGAACAAGTAGAAAACCAGGAAAAAACTCTGGAAGAAATGTCATCACAAGTGGAAAGCTACAAAGCGAGTGGAAAACAGGAGGCGGCAATGAGACTGCAGGAGCAAATGTCATTAATCGAGCAAAAATTTGCAGAGGTTCAGAAGAAATTTAAACGATTCAAATGCCCGAGCAACGTGGAGCCAAGACTCTCGCGAGCTCTGCGAGAATTGCGGGGGATCGAGGAAGCCACTTGTTTGCTCGAATTGTCGTCAGAAGATCCAGAAACTATTGAGGGGCAGTACAAACACTGTTTGGTGCGGCGTCATTTTGTTTTTTCGAATGTTTTTTTTTGTCTTTTTGCCTCATTCTGGCTTTCTCTTGGTTCGTTTAATTGTTTTTCGTTCCTTTGCAGAGGTTCTATCAAACTTTGAGCGAAATCAAAAGCGAGATTGAAAACATCATCTATTGCGGTAGAAAGGCTGTTGAGGAGAAATCCGTTCCAGAGCCTGACAAATTTTCTAAGAGGATTGACTCTTTGAAGGATTTATACAACAAGGTTTGTAATCTCCTTCGTTTCATCTGAAGTACCGTTTTTGCAACTTATTAATGTCCTTTTTACGCTTTAATTTGAATTTGAGTTTTTCGATTGTTAATTTTATTTCTTATTTTACAGCTTGGACTTCAGATAACAGAGTCCAAAGCAATGTTAGAAACTGCACTGGAAATTTCGCGAGATATGTACAAGCATACAACTCACATCAATATGACAGTTGATAGTATCAATAAAGAGTTGGACACTCAGATAAACATGCCAAATTTGCCAGTCAATGCTATCTATGTGACGGTAACTTGTTGTCTTGATAAAAAATTCGACAAATGAAAAAAAAGTTTTTGTTTTTCAAACAAACATTGTTTTTTCTAAGCCTTCTCAAATAATCGTTATTTTATGTTAATAATGATTAGGCTATTACATATCAGCGTAATGTCACATTTACATTATTCACAAAATTTTTGTTATAAAAAAATCGAAAAAAAACTTTTTAGGAAACTTTAACGGAAATCATACCGAGACTGCACATAATGCAAGATAAGCTGCTGTGCCTGCAGGATGAATTTGCGAAATTGTGCGATTCCATGTACCTTGAACAACTAAAAGAGAAAACGTCCGATGTTTGCACAAAGTTGGCGAACACCGAGAAGCGACTGCAGCAATGCAACAGCGAGGTAAGATTTATTATCATAATTACGAGTTTGCCAAGTCGGTATTTTAATACACGAAATCTTGAGATGAAATAAATCATTGCAAGTTCGCACTCGCCTGATTAATCGGTTTGGAGTTATCAGTTCGCCGTCTGTTTTAGGAGGAGCCCTGCGTCGACGAGATCAACGCCTGGTTATCGCAAGTCCAGTGCAAACTCAATCAGCTGGACGAAATCGCCATCGATCGGCTTAGCGAAAAACATTTTGAACAGTGCAAGGTAAATATAGACTCAGGATTATAAAATTCTCAATTCTTTTTCCTTTGAATTCAACACCCAATACTCTTTTCATTTTAACTAGTTGTAATAAATTGATTTTACTTTTCGCAGATTATACAAAGTCAGATGAAGGATTCGAGGTCGAAAGTAATGCAGTTACAGCGGTATTCGTTCTATCCGAAAGTCGCGGAAGTTTGCAGAAAATGGGAGGAAATATCCGGCCGGATACAGGTATGTCAAAAACCTTCCGACTTCCAACTGTGGAATGAAAATAACAAAATTCTCGCAAGTCAAAAATTCTTTGCTTGTTAATGTGCTTGACGATTGGCTTTGATATTTGTCTGTGTGTCTGTGAAATTTACTACTTTTTTTGTTTTCGTTTGAACGTTCGATTACATTTTTTTACACAATCCTCTACTGCACGGAAATTTCGATTAAAAACAAACAAAAAGACTAAAACTTGGCTAAACTATGTTGAATGGTTTTTAATGTCGGGAAAAATCTCTGTAAAGTTCTGTGTTTCTTCTGAATTTGGTTGCGAAAGTTGACTCGTTGAAAATACTTCTTTAACTTCTTTATAAATCTTCTTCTTTAAATTTGCATAAAAATAATAATGAGACGCTCTTTATATAAGAATCTTCTGAGTTGATCCAACGAGCACACAGTTTCAAAGAAGTATATTCGTTTACTAATAATTCAAGTTGTGTATCATTGCGAATGCGTCTGAAATTAAATTTTATTTCTGTTAATTAAAAGTTTTAGTTCTAAAAGTTAAATGATATTTAGAATAAGTGAATTATCTTAAGGTTTTCTTTGTTCAAGAGACGTTTTAACTAATTCGTGTACGATAAAGTTTCTTTTCCTATACAACTATTCAACGGTTCGAATTGTCTTTGAATTTCGGTGATTGGATGAAAAGCTGACTTTGACGCTCACAATTTTATTGTCTCTCCCCAACCTCAGTTGGATATTCTGCACGACGATTTGAAGGAAACTTGCACAATGGTGATGGATATTATTTCAAAACAAGATGTTGGAGCTTTTGATTGTGCATATTATGGCAAACTCAGAACAACAAAATACCTTTGAGAAACGTCGACACTTGATTTCTTCTTTATTTTTTACTGTTTTGTGTTTACATCTCCAATTTTTGCTTCTTTTGCAACTCGCGAACTAACTTGAAAACAAAAAACAAAACAAAAAATTAAACAAAAGGAAAAAAAAATTGTCAAAATTGTATTTCTCATAGGGTCAAATCAGGAAGATGGAATTTTCGGGGAGAGACAATTTTGGAACATGTTTTGTTGACGTTTCGCGAACTGTGAGACGTCGAATGAACGTAAATTTTGTGCCTGAAACGCATGACGTTTGTAAAAATTTGTTAGCACGAAATTCGAACAAGGATGGGTCGTTTCAAATCGTGGAAGTAAAAGAGATGGAAATCAAGAAATCGGTAGTAGGAAATTCAGTGTTTCTTCTCGGCAAGGAACAGAAACCGCAGGAAGTCGAGTGGGTGAAAATAGCAGAGGACGTGGAAACGGACGAACAAAACGTATTAGCGCAATTTTTTATGGTTAATGGCAAAAGAAATGGCTTGCGTAAGACGGAGCAGAGCGCTGCTAATCAAAGTCAAAGTGGAAAGCAATTTAGAGAGTCGTCGAATGGAGATAGAACTGTAAGGGAAGACTGCGACAGTTTTTACGCTAGCGATAAAGAGACCGACGATGTATTAATGTTTTCGGACGACACAGAAATTGATGTAGGTTCAAGCGAGGACGAAGATTGTAGTTTCGGTCAAGTTGAACATCTCTTGAACAAGGTAGACAAACGGAACGAAAACTCAGTATAAAAAAGAGCGTTTTTATAAAAAGTTGTAGAAAAGAAACATTAGTCATAAATTTCTTTTTTTTTTGTTTTTTGATAAGTTGGATGGTTTTATTTTTGCAGAAAAAAATGGATAAGATAAACGCACCCTCGAAATCTGTTGAAAAACGATCGCCGTCAAGCAGCCAACATTTGTCACGTGCAGGTATCGAGAGAGAAATCATTGAATTTGAACAACTATCTCGACAAATGTTGGGACGGATGGACATTATGTTGATGACCATCAATGGGATTATCAATGAAAAAGATCCAACAAAACGACTTGAGGTAAAATATTAAATTTTTTGTTGCAGTTATATTGATTTTATCGTAACTTGAGAAAATTCACTTCCTTGAAATTGCTGAAAATTCAATTTTTGTAATTTTTGTACAAATTAACGCCATCGATGTTCAATTTCATAACAATATTTGAAATAATAAAAAATGTGTAAGATAATAATAAATCTTTGCTTTTTGTCTCACAAAAACATTGTACTCCAAGTTTGTCAACTTTGATTGGATTTAAATTTTATTTCAATTTCAGGTGTTAAAAAGTGAGATAAGTTGTTTAGCACCAGACGCGGCGAGTTTGATAAGCAAGGGTGATGGTTTGGTGATGACAATTCACACGCGCGATCCTGTTCGTGCTGACAAAATAAAGAACGAGTATCAAGATAAACTGAGAAGCAAGTGGCAACAAGTTATGTCAGAAACAGAGGCACGGCGGCTGCAGACCCAGAAGGCCGAGGAGACATTGCGCCAATATAATAAACTGGTCGCAGAGCTCGAGGAGTGGTTCCGAGATGCGCCACTTAAGTTGGAGCAGGCCAACAATTATGAGGGTCAACTCGAGGCGTTTACCGAAGAATTTGACGCCCGCCAGGACCAAGTCAAGCGTGTCAATGAATTGGCCAACGAATTAAACCGATTGAACATCGAACATTCTGAAACTCTTCGTTACCATATCAATGGCAGGTGGCACGAAATCAGTACTCAGTTCAAGAGATTCAGCGGAAATAAAGACAAAGACAAATTGGTCGCTGAGAAAAATGTCCAAATGGTAATTTATAACTACTATTTTGTCTCTAATTTTAATCTACTACAGCAGTCTGAATTATCTTTTATTCATTATACCTACTTTTTGGTACTCATCAGTTTGACTATAAAAACCAAGCTGACCACAAAATGAACTATAAAAATATAGTTAAAGCTATATTTGAAATTAATCTAACACCCTAACGTCAACTGTAGTTTTATATAGTTATAAAAACAAAATAAAATTATTTTAGTGAAGCTTTTTTTTAAATAATTTTGTTCCATAATAATTAAAATTACTCGGATTATTGAACATCGAACTTAACGTTTTCTAGGATGATGAAGACAGCGCTTTCCAGGAGTTCATTTCGAAATCAAATAAATTGCGTGAAGCTATCTCAACGATATACAAGTCTTTAAATTCCGCGCCATTAAATAGTAAGGACTACGAGCTATTTACAAGCCAGGAAGAGTGTCTGAAAAAAATCAACGACGCGCTCAACATCTTTAAGCCTGGCTTTGAGTCAATGAATTATCAATGCGAACATTTACTCAAAAGCCCGCGGCCAAAGCAACAAACCGAGCAGATAAAACGGCTCGCGGATAAAGTACGCGACGAATGGCAGGACGTGAATCGAAGCTACAGTGACCGCTACAACCGCTGGGTGAGGTGCGTAGAGAAGTGGAAGGACCTGCATAATATCTGCTGGACGTTTTCCGAGTGCCTCGACAAATTGGAAGACGCGATGAAAAAGCTCGAGACCGAGGCAAACTCGAAAGTGCGGCTTTCCGAATTGGAACAGGAGATTCCGCGGTTGCAGAAGAACATGAACAACGTTTCGGCATTGTCCGCAGACATCATTAGTCGATCCTCGCCTGACAATGCTAAGGAACTGCAAACCATGGTCGATGATTTGAAACGACGATGGCAAACTTTACTGTCGAACGTGAACGGATATCGAGAAAGGTCATTTTCTTTCTTTCCTTCTTTTTTTCTTTCAATTTTTTCGTTTTTTATTTGTTTTTTTTATATATATAAAGAATGTTTTTTTTTAGTTTGAGATTGATCGTAAAACTAGACAAATTTATCGAGGTAAATTTGTATGCAAGATAAAATGGTATTCAACTTATCCATGCGATACCCCGAGTTTTTGCGAACATTCAAACTTTTGTTCTGCGACAGGGAAAAAAGTTCGCAAGTTTGAGTTAAACCATAACAATAAGTACAGGTTGCTGTTAACTTGTACCCTGGCAAAATCGGTTTTTAAATATCAATTATTATTGCTATTTTAAGGAGACCTCTCAGTTGAAAATTATTAAAATAAATAAAAAATAGCAAACTTTACATATGCAACTTTCAGAATATTAATTTTTTTTGCTCAGTTCGCCAAAGTATATTTGTTGAAAACTATAGTGATAACGATAAGTATAACAAAGACTGCGTAAAAAATCGGTTTTCTCTGATATTGAATTTTTTAAACAGATTATTTGTTTAAAAAAGTTTTATTAACAAAAATCTCGAAAATCTTAATTTTTGGTACTCTTACTCTAAACATTTGGCAATCAATATCAGCTGAAAATTGTATGAATAACATAAATATGCATTTTATTGAGAGATTCCCTTCACACTTTGAAAAATGGATTTTAATTTTACAACCCTTGAAATTTTTGAATGCAATTGTGACAAAAAGTTGGAGATTCATGTAACACTTTCATCACGATATGTCTTCCACCATGTATCTATTTTAGTCATTGCCTGTACGTTTAGTGCTGTTTTGATCGTACTCCGAATAACCTCAACAGAAGAGGAACAAGTGCGCGCAGCAAAAAACTGCTGCAAATTAATCGAAAACTTGTTAACCAAATTATTCCCTCCTCGGAGTAATTGAATTTCGAGCTCAAACTTTTTGACCAACTTTAAATTCGAACGAAATTCGAATGTTTCGAAGGAGTTTGCCAAACTAAAACAATTAGACTGTCGGTAATTGATCAAACTGTGGTTTCCTTTTTTCAGAGCTCAAAAAATGGAAAAAAGTGACAGCGACGAGAGCGTTTTCAAAGCCGCGAGTGACGTGGTTGCTCAGGTGGACACTCTTCTTTATTCCACTGCCAACCCCTCTGACGCGACTTCTCTATCGATTCGATTATCAATGATCAAGGTAAATCTAAGTAAAAAGTAAAAAAATCGTCAGATGATTTCGTGTCTGAAGTTTGGTAATGAAAGACGCATTAAAATCTGTTTCAACTTTCAACATCAATCAAAAACAGATAGTATGTAATGAGAATTGCAAGCGTTCGCTTAAAATAGACTAGAAACATTTTTATTTGTATGAATAGCAATGTCTGTTTGAAACAGCCGAGCTGGTTCGCGTCATTTCCGCATTTTTCCAATACGCGTTTCTTTTTTCTACGGATTGGTTCGAAAAATCTTCACTTTTTTACTTGAAACGTTTTTGTTTTGCTTATTTCAGGCCAGAGAGGAAACGCTCGCGGCAAAAAGAGCGGAACTGCAGGCTATGAAGGGTCGACCCAGAACTGAAAGGTCTCATCCAAAAATGGATAAAATCATCGCTGATTTGAACAAAGTAAGCCCGTTTGAATGTCAGTGATATTTTCGTTACAAATGAAATCAATTAGAAGATGAAATTCACAAAGCAGGATTGAACCGAATAATCAAAAGCAATTTACATAATGAAACAGGAAAGGCAATTTTACAAATGACCGAACTTGATTTTCAGTCGTACGCGGATATCACGGCACATCATGAGTATGTCGAAAATAAATTAACATCGTTGAAAAAGTACGTCAACAATTTAGACGTGGTCACAGCCTGGGTCGTGCAACTGCGATCGAAACATGAAGCTTCTCGTGATCTGCCCCAAGTGGAGCGGGACAAAATTGCCGAGGACATCAAGGTACAATGCCATAAAGCTTAGTGTGATATTATCAGAGATATACGGGGTCTTCAAGTCAATTTATTTGTCCATCCCTGCTACTATCTTATCAATTTTGTTTTTTTAGTATAATTTTAATTTTCAGAATTTTTTTAAGAGACGTCATAGTGAGATAGCTCAAATACTTTTGCTTTTTATAAGCTTTAAAAGAAAGAACTTTGAAGTTGGAATAAAATTACAAATTTAATATAAGAAAAAACACGTTTCTTGTATGCATCACACTGCTCAAAAATGTTAACATACATTGTGTCAAAGTAGTTTTTTGACAAAGAAGAATTCATCGAACAAAAAAAAGTTTGATTCATTGAAATATGCAATGCCATTTTTCAATCGATTTGTATGATTTTCGATGAAGGTGCTCATATTTTTAAATCTTATTTTATTTTACGCAATTAAAATTCTTGAATAATCTTTCGTAGGTCAGCGTTGAGGACCGAAAAATGGAAGTCAAAGATGTGCTGGAAAATTACACTAACTTGGAAAAAGAATGTGAATCAGCGAAACAACCCGTATCTGCTGAATTACAAGTACGAACAAACGATTAATTAAAAAATGAAAATTTAAGTTGAAACATTTGTAAAGATTTAGCAAAATTTAATGTAAATGAAATTTGCTCATTACAGGACAAATTTAAAAAACTTCGAGATGACTGGCGGTTTTTGCGAAGCAATGTCAGCCGCGCTGATTCGACTGAAGTTACAGATTTTTCTCTATCCGTTCAGAAAGGTAAGAACTTGAAGAACAAAAAATCGTGTCAAACTGAAAGCTTTTTTGTAGAAAATCCGCTTGCAAATTTGCGTTTCTAGTGTTAAAGTGTGTTCGATTTTTTAAGCTAAAATCTGAGCCGCAGATGAGATTGTTTGTTGTTGAGAGTACGTTAAGGTAAACCATGCGCTGATAGAATTTGTTAACTGCTATTGAACATTCAGCGAGCGCGTTTTACGAGACTGTTTACTCGACGAACAGCGACTTCGTCTGGATTTACACAGGGCTGGTACTGTTTTCTGCAAAATCCAATCCGGACGGTCTTCCGCGTTGCCTCGAACTTAATTTTCCATGCAAGCATCACATCTTCCTTGCTACTTGACATGCAAACACACTTGTTTGCACATGACATTGATCTCGCTCCACTCACGTACTTTATTCAACTTCGTAATAAAAATCACGAGTTCTGTCGCTCCTTGAGCTTTAAGACAGATGTTCGCGTTTTCATTCATAAGTTCTTTTTGAATACGAGACTGTTTCTGTTGATTAAATAATTTTTTTAGATTAAAAAAAGATTGATAAAAAAATGTCTATCTAGGTTATCGGTTTAAACAAAAAGCTAAAGTTTGAAATGGTCTCTGGAAGAGGGATGACTCACGTGCTTTTGACGTGTACGAATGGCTGGGTATTTCAAGGAGACTCTTTCGACTTTGATAGTGTACTTTTTTCATCTCGCGTACGCGCGATATTTCATCAACTGTTTTCTCGTCTTTGGTATTTGATGCAAATAAGAAAAAAAAATACGTACAACTACTGGAACTGTATCAGAATTTTTAACTTTGAAAAATTGCTTTTCAAACTGATTTTAATCTCAAAAAATGTCAAGTTCTAGTTTGAGTTGTAGTAAAATTGATAGTTATGGTGGAAATAATTTGGAGCGTTCAGCATATGGACAGATAACAAAGGGGACCAACTGGCTCAAATGTTGGATTAGTTATCGGTGCTGCAACGCATAATGAGCGGATAAGCTACATAATCTAGTTGCGGTAGAACATTACTAAATAGAAATGCTCTAAGTTGAATGCGCCCTTTCGATTGTAGTACTTCATTTTTCATCATTTTGAATCGATTAGAAAGATCAAAGGTGTACAGAAGAAAATGTGAAATTGACAAGAATTTTACAATGAAAATCACTGTTTTGATTGCAGACAAAAGAAGGTTCTTAAGTTGATGAAAAAGCACTCAGAAAAAGCGTTTATAAAAGTTAGGAAAAAAAGGAAAGTTGAAATTGCGTGAATTATACGAGATGAAGTTGTGGTTTTTATGCCACGATTGTTGGTGACAGCCGCTGTTCGCAGCTGACCCAGCTCCATTATTTCTTGCGCCTCGTCTTTATTAGATGCAACTTGCAGTTCACTGGATTCAATTCCCATGCTATTTATAATCAACCGCAGTTCTCCCTCGGGCGATTTCATAATCATCATTCGGTGTCATTATAAATTCACAATTCACCTCATCGACCATTCAATCTCCACAATTTTTCTGAAGCAAAAAACAAACGGAACCGAAGATAACAACTAATTTATTATTGAATCCAATCTCAGAATTCCATGAAAGATTGAACTAAAAATCTGGCAATTGAGCAGCAGAAAAAATTCGTTGCATTTTTCTGTTCATCCTTGCTACAAATACTTGAAATCTGCGATCTCAAGTGAATTCTAATATGGCGAAGAATTAATGGGCGCTGTTCTCCGTGTCCTCGGTGGGATTTTCTTTTCTCCAGCGCTAAGCCTGGACGTGATGATCCTTTAATTCCATAGATAATATCTCTGTCTCGATTTCTCTCAATTCTAACCGGGTATTTGCAAAGTAATCCGCGGTTTGTACATTTTCTTTTGTTTTAACGCTCAACAATATTTATTCATGGTTTCGTAGATGGCCATTATGATTTTTTACATCGGTCCTTATTCCATTTATAAATAAAGAGAGTCGGGAAGTGAATAACCAATCATCCGATGATGAAAATGACTAATCATAAAACGAGCAAATGATCCAACTATTCTCAATAATCCGACGATCATTAAGTCAGATTCGATCTCATGATCAATAAAATTAGTTAGATTTGATAATGATCTTATTTTGATTAATCGTTGTATTTCATCGATGAATCATTTGGAAATTGGATCTGTATTGGCAACCTGTTTATAGAAAATATGTAACCCATTTGATAAGGACACAGTTTCATACAAATCCATTAAAAGTTGGAGATTAGACATTACGTGGACTACGAAATCTATTCGGTTCCACTTTTAATGAGCGAAAGATGCATTTCCATTTCGAGTCAATGACGCGCGTCGGGTTGAAGAGGCCCTCGCGTCTCCCCCGGCCCGTTGGAATTCTCTTTTCATTTGGCAAGCAATTACTTCGTATCATTTCTCTTTAATAAGAAAATTCCACGCTGAATTCATTACGACCAAATAGTTTTCTTCATAAATCTCGCTAAATGTTCGCGATTAAAAAATCGTTCTGCCTCTTTTGAAAGAGAACGTCCAAACAATGGAAGCGAAAAAGAATAATTAAACGAATGAATTTAACACTAAATCAGTAATACACGCCTGATAGGAAATATCGGCCCTATTCAATTGATGATTTATCGGTTACAATTTAGCAATTTATTCAATTGCAGTCATTAATCGTGTAATAAGTTTGTTACGCTGGTGATAAAGTCGTATTGCGGGCGGCATACAAATGTTATTTACACAATGCCCGGGTAATGACACAATTTAGTCGACAAAATATTAGTTTGGTGTATAATTTCTGACGGTCACGCCGTGCATGAGAATCGCGCAGGCTTTATTCAACGCTCCCGGTCGTTCCTGGCTTTGTCTCTCGCTGTCCGCTTTCGTCCCACCCGCCTTCTGATCCATTTAGACGCAGTTTATCCGAGCGAATTTGCCTTTTGTACTGTTCTATATTAAATGTGTCACTGCCAGTATTAGACCATCCACGAAATCGATGAATACCCTGCAGCATGCAACTCCAATCATAAAATCTAACTCGTACATAATTAATATTCGAATTTATGAGGTCAAAGGTCGACAGAAAGAACAGAAACAAGTGTTGGTGCAGATATTTGCGACGGATAAATTCAATTCCAAGCGGAATAAGGGATGAGGTGTCTTCGCCTCTCGGATGGCGTGAAAAGAAGGAAACTTGGCCCAACTACTTCAAATATTGTTAAGAGTTATGTAGATCCCAACCGAGTCCGCGGGAGCAATTTGCTTTGCGACTAATTTCGTTTGTTTCGGTCAAAATTGTCTCGTCGAGGATAAGGCAGTTATAAAGTTGAGTGGTTTACTAAGACGGGCTAAGTTAGATTAGCCGATGCTGAATCTTAAAAACACCACGAAAGTATGATAAGAAGAAAAATTACACAAATCAAGTTGAAAAATTAGCTTTTTTAAAAGAAGCTTTTTTTAAAGCCCTTTTCAGAAGATCATTCTGTAGAACCGATTATCGCCTCGGCAGCACTGTAAATAGGATTGTAAGAACAAAAAATGAGAGCCTTAAATCTGTTTCATTTTTTTTTCTTTACTTTTTGGAATAAAGGACATCGATAAACGTGAGTTCGTAGACACAAAACCAGTTTTTCTTTTCGCTCATACTTGTGACTGGCTGAAGTTCGTAGTTGCATTTTTCCCAGCTGAAGTAATTAGTTTGTTTTGGACCCAGCTGAAATTTCATGTGTGAGGAAAAAGTGATGTTTGACGAAAGAGCACGTCAAACTGATTTGTCTTTTTGAACATAAAAATATACTCTGGTTGACAACAACTTTAAACTTTGTTTTCACATTTGTGAAGTAAAATCACATCAAAATCAGTAAAATGAATGATTTTAGGAGAAAAAGGTGAGATCAAAGAGACGTTTACATGAAATTTTGAATGTACATTATAACTGTAATGAATCTTATTACATAAATCCATAAATTAAATTCCAAAACGAAATTTAAGTGTCCATTTGAATGAAGAAATGGATAACAGCTGTGCTTCAAACTGTTCCTTAAGCTGCTGAAAGATCCTTTTTTTCACTATAAAGATGAAAAAAATGAAAATGCCTTCTAAAAATGATGATACCTCCGATAGAACATGTATTAAGTCCGTGTTTTTTGATACTAGATCAATTTTTGAATAATTAAGTATCAAAGCTGGTATGTGAAACATCCAAACAAGACCCATGGCGCAGAAGAGTTTGACTATCAAACCAAATCTAAAACAATGAAAATCAAAAATTGTAATTAAAAAAATAATAATTTTTACCGAATATCATAAATGAAGAATATGTTCTTACTGATACTGAAATCTTTTGTTATATTTGAAACAGCATTGATTAGCAGGCAGGTTTCTCAATGATTTCGCTTCTCGTTTTATGCGATGAATGTGCCTCACTGTGTGAGCATACAACACCAGATTTATGATAACAAAACACAGCGTTGGAAACACATAAAAATTTAGAAACTTATCGTTGTTACCTGCAAAAATTTTAAAATGTTCAACAAAATCTTGAATTGTTGTACTTGAAAATTTTGTTTTTAAACAAATTGCAAACTTACGTTGAATGTCGTGATTTATGTCAATGAAGTAGTCTTTCAGCATATTCCTTTCATATGATTCAAGTTTCTTGAACTCTTTATGCTCGTCTACAATAAGATAAATAGTAAGAATAACACTTGTAGTAAATGAGAAAAAAAAGTAAATGAGAAATTTGCGTCCGCCGGAACCGGCCGATGCCAATCGATTTCGTACATTCATTTTCCTATAATGAAACGAACAGAAGTTTACTTTATTCAATTTGCACTTGGAAGTTCAAATTTAAAATGAAAGATAAGTTATTATACCTCATAGTGGTCCATACGTCGTAAGACATCAAAAGCATCCAAAAACTTTTTGAGATGTCGAAGAAGTATTTCATGACTCCTTAAAGAAAGCATGTTCGAATTTTCGATTTAATAATTTTAAGTAAATCTTTATTGAAAAATTGAAATACAATAAATAGATTAAATTTCAATAAAGTGTTCTTCAAATGCAAACCTTCATAATACCAATATTTAATCACGTCGATTTCGAAATGTGTCGCTGAGTACAGCACATTCAACCCCATGCAACACACGAGATACGCCATCAAACTTTTTCCAAATGAGTTTCGCAATGATGACAAGTATGCGTAAACCAAAAATGTTAGTATTGTACAAACAAAACCCAACGTAAGAATAATCTGTTTAAACGATGTCCTGAAAAATGAGTTCTACTTTTGTAAAGTCGTTTTCAAGGCAAAATTTATCCGTGACTTTGTCACGGATAAATTTTGGATAAAATAAAGAATTATTTTTTAGCAGAAAATGTCTATCAGACTATGCCTATTTACAAGATGTTGTCACGTCAAAATTGAAACTAATTTTTATTTCACGAAATAAAAGAAAATTTTTTATCACTATAATATTCAAACTTCTAATGTAACTAGATTTTAGTATTAATCAATTTTTACCAATTTTCAAAAGAATATCTACAAGAGAACAATTCTCTGTCCCCTTGAATTGATCCGTCGTAAATGTAACCAGAACAAGTATCTGTATCGTAATTGTGACTGTACGGTAGATAAGTGACAAACAAATCCCGGATTGTTTGCTTGTACTTATCATACTTTTTTATACCTTTTGAACATACTTTGTCTTCCAAGTACCCTGTATAAATTTGAATTTAAAACGACAAAAATATAATATTAATAAATGGAAAAAAATACTTAAACTTAAAATTAGATTTTAAAATTAATTTTTTGATAAATCAATTGCTTTTGTAAAAGGTGTAAAAAATCAAACTTTGACTTTATTTTTATTTCAAAACTAAATACTTAGAAACTAACCGCTTGACTTGGCTATATGACAAAATAAAACATAATGTGTTGAAGATTGATAATCTTATCAAAAAATACACAGAAATAATTGTTTAATTAATAAATTTTGCATCTTAAGTAAAAAACGGCATGTTTTAGGCCATATTTTAATACTACTCTTTGGACTAAAAAGAAACTGGAATTGTTACGAGAATGGTTATACTAAAATAGAACAATTTATAAAAGGCTTACGATCGTAAAGGGACCTAAATAATAGCAACGTTCTGAAGTTGCGCATGTAATTGTAAGTGTCATTCTGATTCCAGGTGGTCGATCTGCTTTCAAATTTCTCTTTCAAGTTAGGCTTCGAAACCATGTACGTGTCAAAACCGTAACATTGCGGTACACGGTTCGACCACTTTGTAAGAGTCGCGACAATTATTTTGCTAGCATTTTCACTTTGTTCAATGCAATAGCTGGTTGGATAACCATCTGAAAACTACAAAACTTCCATTTCAACAAATTTTAGTCCCATTTTTCTGCAATTATCGGAATAAAAACCGATAAACAGATTGTCGAATGAAAATTCTTTCGATACAAATATTTTTTATAATCTCTGTAGCTTCAATATTTTTCAATTATACATTTTTAAAATGGAACTTCAATCTTACATCCTTGATGTACTCCTGCGAAGTGAAATAAGAAAGAGGTTTCTCATAAACCTTGTGTGTTACTGGACGGAAAAAGTTATGTTTGGCGATAGACAAGTAATGATTCAAAGCTGCATACATCCTGCCTTCATTGATTTTCTGATCGATCACATTAGTCATACCACTTTTAAGAGGAGTGCAACCCTTTGAAAACATCTCGCCCATTTTGCAACATTTATTTACACCATGCATCATTCTATTCCTCTGAACTGTATCATTGTTGCAGCGAATTCCTGCTAAATACGGCATTGCATCAGGTTTCTCATTGATAAACGTAAGTTCGTTGACACAGAACAAGTTCATTTTGTCAGTCATTTTTGTGATTGGCAGCAGTTCGTAGTTGCATTGTTCCCAACTTGAATAGTTGTTTCTTTTTGGTCCGAGTGCAAATGTTATGTAGGCTGGGAAGATTTTCGTCGAATCAACGCATCGCACTGATTTGTCTTTGGCAAGACCCAAAATATACCCTGGTTGACAACAACTTTGAACTATTTTTTCACATTTATAAATTTTCAGGTACGATAAAAAAATTAATAAAAATAAGAATTTGAATTTGTACCTAAACAAGGTCATGATCAGACCTATTTTGAAACCAAACTGAATAAAAAAACCTCACGTTTAACGTTATTAAGTATTTCGATACATTAATTATCTTGATGATGATAAAAATAATACATAGTTCTATAATAATATATTTGTTATCTTAGTTATCAAAAACAGAAAAAAAATTTTTAGCTTAGCTAAAAATAAATTGAATGATTAAATTAGACATGAATTAATTAATGTACTGAAGACGCGGTTTCAGAATAACAACAAAATGAATAATTTTGTTGTTTTAAAAGCGAAAAAAAAATATCTGAAAAAGTACAGTGAACAGTTTGTGATTAATGTTCGAATCGAACAATCGAGATTGTACAATTTGCCTGATCCACGAGGTCATACGTGCGCCATGGAGTAAAATCGATTAGGTTGCAATGTGGACAGATAAACACAATGGTGGCGAAAACGCGCCGGCCGCTATGCACAACGAGAGCAAATCTCATTTCGCAAAACAATATGGATGAGATTAATGCCCCCGAAAGCGCCGTGCACCATTCGCATAATCCATCTTACGTGTGTACCTAAGAGCAGATTTATACCATATCCAGGTGTGAGTTATTTGTACTTGCATGTAACCCAGGGATGGAAAAGGCTAATCGGCTCATCCCGACGACATCGGCGTGCTTTTATACGAGGAATATTATAAGGGGATCGAGTGTTTCGTAGTTTCCGTTTCTTTCTCTTTTTTAGCTCTCGTTACGTTAGCTTTATTCACGACACTGTAAAATGTCTGATTCTTTCACACTTTCAAAGATTGTTTTCTCTCTGAAAGCTGTTCTATAATAGATGACGTTATAACTTGGAACTTATTTAACTAGTGAACACTTTTCTCGTTTTATGAAAATGGTGCTTACAAAAATTCGACATCTTTTATTATTATTTTGAATTTGTTGTGAAGTTCATAATGATTCAGTTTTTTAGTTTATTCCTTTGGTTTTGAAAAATAATGTCAATAAATTAATTAAGTTGTTTAATTATTTTTAAATACGTGCTTTGATTTCAATGTCTTGAGCTAAAAATAACGAAGGATAACAAACCTGGTTTTTTTTTCATTTATGAGGTATTTTTTATATTTCACTTAGATACACTACTCTGGGCTTTCAAGATTTTTTGATGTTTTAGAGTTTGAATCAAAAGATTTCACAAAATCCGTCGCAGGGAAGTTCTTACGAGAAAAGCCGCACTTTCGCTCAAACATTGTTCATGAGCAGGTTATTATCTCGAGTAAACCGAGTGTCGTTGGTTGAAGACGCGTGCCCTTGCAACTTGCGTTTACGCTTAAAGCAAGAGTAGAGAATGGGATATTGAAAAAGATCCCCAGCTTTCATTCAGATAGTGTCCCCTCTGTTAAAGTTAGGGTGGCAGGTGTGCGTAAGACTAAATTTATTACTATCTCGACTCAGGTGATCGTGATAGAAGCCGCTGTTAGCTTTCCAAATCAATCCTAATTATAACTCTAAACCGGTGAGTGATACAAAATTTTGTCTCGTTTCGTTCGAATCTTGTTTTCTTGTAATTTTTTTTCTGTGGTTGGTTTCAGACTGAGGTGCTTCATTGTGATCACCGGTCTATGAATATTTACGAGCTCTAATTACCAGCAAACCAGCGAATGATTAAAAGTCGGTCGATGTTTTGTAATGAACGTTTTAACGCCTCAGAGCTGCAATTGCGATAAATGAAATATTTTCAGTCTTGTGATTTGCAATAGCAAAACCTCTATCGATAATCCGGATTTTAGCGAGTCCTCGATATCACTTGACGGAGAGGCTTGTGCGGTGAAAAAGTAACGAAAAAAACTTGTTGGACAAAAGACCTGAGTAACGAAAAAAAAAAAAAAAAAAAAAAAAAATATGGCCCTACTACTTGTTTTAGGAATCGGAAATTCTCTATTTGTGTAATTATGTTTTTCACATTTTAAGTATAGAAAATAAGTATATACTTTCACATAAGTATATAAAAATTGCTGAATAATGATTATCGACTCTAGTTTTATATTGTGGAACTTGTATGAAATTATAAACACCACAAACACGAGTTAAAAAATCCAATCGCGCAACATTTTTATTTGTATTTCAAGTGATGTGGTTTGATTCGTTTAAATTCCTCGATAACGCGTTCCCGTCAAAAATCGATCACTGCAGCAATCCAAAAAGCATCCTTGATGATTGATTGTTCGTTTCAGGCAATCAATCTGGATTCTTCCTTTTATTGTGACACGTGAGGCAAAGATTATCGAAGAATACACTTAGATTGTTAGGGTGTGCTTTGCTTCCAGGGTAATCATCCAAACCAAATGGTTTTTTCTTGCACCTATAGAAAATCGTCACGAGCCCTCGAATTTTATGGTCATTTTATTTACGATCCTTCATCACCTACTTTATTCAACTATCAATTTTTTTATTACAAATTATTATTTTATGCATGTAATGAACTTCAATATTCAACTCAAAAATATTATCTGTGTCATTTTTTAAATAAAAAAAAAGCAAAGGTTGAATATTTGAACATGGTGTCATTAACTACCATAATATTTATATTATTTTTTTTATTTTCATTCCAATAAGCAGAATAATTGAAGGTCTTTTGAAAGTTGGTATGACGATGTTGTCAAAGATTGAAAAGATAAAAAAAAGTTGATTTCAAGTTTTAATTAAACGTGGATATAAGTTGTTCCCAGGTGGCGAAGTCTGCCCCATTTTGGTTATGGAAAATGAGATACAGAAGAAAAGAAGAGAAAAAAGAGAAAAAGAAAAGGTTGTAGATATGACGGTGTTATGAGGAAGTGGAGTGTAAGAGTGTGCCGGGAGAGATAGAAGGATACGGAGTAACCGGCGGTGACATTGACCGCTATAGCCGGCTCCAGGGGGTGCGCTCGCTGTGTTGATGTTGGCGCGTGCAAAACACGCCTGCGCCCAAGCTGCGGATTGCGCGCCACCCTCGACGGGGCGAGGGTCCAAACAGTTCAAACAGTACACCCCCGGACGAGCACGGGGTGCTTCCCATAACCCACGCTGGCTCTACACTTTTCACTTTCCAATATTTTTCGTGTTGCAAATTTTACATATCCTTTACATATCGTTAGTGATTTTTTAGTTTCGATTTGCGTTGTGGACAAGTGCTGTGAAACGAAATTTCGTATTTTACGAACGATGGTTGCTGTGAATAGTGTAGTGCACTTCTGCCGGCTCTGATATGCGCGCCTTTGCCAAGTTATGATACAAGCTTTGTAAGTATCAAACCGTCGCGGCTTCCTTTGTTTTCGCTCCAAGAGTGACATCAACAGTTAGGTCTCTCGCTCATCCACCAATTGCTTTCTCCACAATAAATCCTCACTCAACTCAAGTGCTTGATTCGTCCAATCAATCATTACAAACTATTTTGGTCCGTAAATGATTGAAAGTTTGTATAAAAAAAGTTGAATTTTTTTGAAATAGAGCTCCTATAGGTTTTTTGGAAAAGGGGAATTTGGTAGCTAATTTTTGTGGCGAGAAAATGGTAGGTTGACGAGCTATAAATATCCGGTCGTTATAACCATTCAAAATTCAATTTTGGCCCGGGTATATCGATGGCTGTACGATTCCTGAGTAAGCGTAATTTATGACTCACACATGTGACGGCTCGAGCGAATTCCGTCTCGCGAGTTGAAAGTATCGAGAAATAAAATGTTTCGTTACTTTAATGAAAAGCTTTTCTCCTGACATTTGTTACTTGCATCGCAGAATCGTAAATGTGCTATGTTCCTCCGCACAAAATATGATCCAAGTTTAGTTTTTCAATATTCGATCTAAAAATAAACTATTTCTGCTTAAACATTTTACATTTTACAAATTTTAATTTCAAGCGCAGTAGAAACTAATGCATTGAATGACAAATTCTTAGTAATCAGAAACTTTGTTTGAGTTGAAAAATTGTTTGAGTTCCTTTCAATAATGAAAAAATTGTTTACATTTTTTTAGTGAAACATTGTTTTTAATCTGAAATTCAATAAATCGATTGTAATTATGATGATTAAATTTTGGTCTCTTCCTGTTTCTCATCGTGGTAGGGTGTTATGGGTAATGATTGGACATCGATTTGCATTATTTATCAACGGCTGATGAAATTTTCGCAGACTGTGCCTGTTATGTATTTTATTCGATAATTAATTAGATTTCACAAATGAGATTTGGTCGGGGCGCACAAGTTATGCTGGATTTAATTTTACGACTGCAGTTCTGCAAAATTCAAATGCTTGAATCGCTAATGTTATATCTCCAAATTAAATGCGGTTCATGCATTAGCACACTCTTGCCGGTTCTAACAAGATTAAATGCCATACTTTTTTAATTAAAAAGAAGAAAATAAAAAATGAAAAAAAATCGAGTCGTAAACCCCATTTTTTATTGCAGATTTAATACCTAGATGGCGCTGTAACCGCTGATGCGACCTAAAATGATACCGCAACTGTGATACTTGTCCGGTTTTCAATTATTTTTTGTTCACCAGAGATTAACTTAATACTTAATAGTACTGTATTATAACTACGTTGAACGTACAAATTTGTTACCTTCGTCACTGACGCCACTCGTGAGGGGCCGCACCATATCTTGTTTTGACACTAGATCAAGAAAAAAATCCCAAGAGTGTGCCTAAAAAAATTTTTAATTTTTTGAACCGCTAAGTGGACTCAATCTTTTGCCATCAGCGCCGAACTATCCACTTTCTCGTTTTTTAATACCTACGATGTGAAACCGCAACGTGATACTTGTCGGTTTTCATAAGAATTACAAGAGTTCCACCATTTAACACTTCATTTAAAAAAAAAAAAAACAACTTTTTCTATCGTCGTTTAAATTTTGAATTACAAATGATAAGATTAGACTTTTAAATCAGCGCTTCGATTTTTTGACGAGCCAAATGTGTTTAATCGAATTAGTCCTGGATACGTTTGTTTTCCTTCCATTGTCGTTTTCCCGCGAGCCTTTTTTTATCGGACCTCAAATGTTCTACATAGAACTAGTTTGCTTATCGCGCAGCTCACCCTCGTTGTCGTGTTAATCAAATGCTCGTCACGCTGAAATCGCGTTAGAGATTGGTTAACTTTTTGGCCCCGAAATGTTCAATTTCGATTTCGATTTTAATCCGTGTGCACAAATTAGTATGCGATTAATGCAACAGACGCTTTTGATCCCTTAACTCTATATCATTTCTCTGAATTGCAATATTTCAATTTGAACATTCTAGTTCAAAACTTGCGTGGTTTTTGAGTATTTTTCGTTGATTTTTACGAAAAGCTAAATACTTGATACGCAAAGAAATATAAGAAGTTTGGAGTAAGCATATACCGCAAAAATGATGTCGACCGTAAATCAAGCTTGAGTTGAAGTAGTGGAAAAAGTTTCAGGGCCGGCAAGAACTCATGCTGTTTAAAGTTTTTGCTGAATATTATAGAATTAAATGCAACTTGAAAACCTTGAAGCGAGAATAGCGGATTTGAATGGTGTTCAAATTGGACCGTTTTGTCGGTTGTAAAACTGCTTAAAGTCAAATTTATTTTTATTTGTCGGGACCTTTTTAAGCGAACTAGCATTGTCGCGTATACGTTCTACTAAGTCGCACTATCTCTGCAAATGCAATTTCTTTTTTCAACGGCGTACGAAAAATAGATGCCTCTCCTTGCGTTTTTCCTTGCGCTTCAATATTACTGAATTGACAAAACGTATAACGTAGACTTAACCCGGTATACCTATATACATCATACACTGTAATTCATCCCAGATTCTCAGGGCGCGAGCCTATTTGCGGTTTTTGTATGGCAAGCACTCTCCCAAATTGCAAGTATTCGCAAAAAAAAGGAAAAATAGTTCCGTCGCATTTCATTAAATTTTCTCGTCGTTTTCATAGGTTTTTAAATCCGAATATACTCGTAAAATTTTGACAATTTCTACTACGAATTTGTAGTTTTTAAACAGTCAAATTCCGTAACAGATTTATTTAAATTATTTTTCGTATCGGAGAAATCAGAAAAATAATTTTTTTTTGCGATCCCAAGTCATCGATAGTTGAGGAGAATTTAGCAACCCTCATAATAAGCATTTAACGAAAATTGAGGCTCATTCAGTGTAGAATCCCGAAACTCATATTAAATTGATTCCGATTTAAATTCGGTCGAGTTTATTCGATGCTTAGCAAAACTTGATAGCCACACTCTACTCCCATCATTTTACTGGCTCATTTATTATAACACAATCACACATGTTTATTGACTGATTAATGTGTTTCGCGTTTAAATCATGCACTGGTGCTTGGCTATTTTCAATCGATCCTCAGAGTAATGTGGGCCGATTTTAATTTTAAAATCGAGGCCTGCATTAACAATGTGTCCCATACATCCTTGCCTGTCAACTGAAAAGTTTGCAGATAGACTATATTTATCTAATTAGAACGAACATTTTTTCTTCGTCCGTGTAATAAGCTGTTGTTAACAGTTTATTGAATATATCAGAAAGCCATTGCAAGTGATTGCAAATCGAAAAAACAGCATCTAGATTCAATTACTGGTTCTATCAAATTTTATCTGAAATTGAATGTGCAGTCTAGTTCTCGTGCAGTTTAGTTTTTGATATTTTTCGTTCAGTGAAACTGTTCCGAATAGAAACCAATGGAAATTGAAATTGGCCATTTTAATAGAAAACTCAACAAAACACAAAATCTAATTATCAATTTAACTTTTCAAACTTGTCCATTTATTTTTATTATAAACCCTTTTTAACGCCCTCTTTGGGTTTTCAAAATGTTTGAAAATTAATTCGTACCTTGTTTCATGTTGAAAAATGTTCTTTCTGGAAATGGTCAGAATTATTGTAAATGATAATCTTGCCGCGTACTTTATAAATTGTTTGAACTAGCATAGTGTACATTTTACGCCTGCCTTTGTAATAATCCTTTTCACGCTTCCGTGAGCCTTCCACTTTATTCTCGCTCGGTTTCAAATTTTTCAACGAGAAGCGTCCGAACGAACAGGATCTCTCGTTGCGCCAAAATCACAAATTTATGGGGCTTTTTGTATAAAGCGAGCTTACAGTTGTCTTCGGCCTCGAAAATTACGAAATTCCAGTCTATCGCCTGCAGAGTCACACACGCATTGTCATCCTGCGTTAAATTATACTCGCAGGATAAATAGATGCTTCCGATAGAGCATAATGCACTGGATTCTCGACCGAGTCATTGGAATGCTGTCTATTGTTTTCGTCATTTTCAACATTCTAGAGCTCGAAACTTTTAAACATATGTTTGTGATTAATTTTTATTTCCAAATAGAAAATTAAAAAACAACATTTTTCTTGTTAGCAAATCAAAATAATATGAGGTTATAGAAGTTAAACTCTCAAAAAGTTCTTTTAAGTTTGAATCCTTTGTCAACTTGTGAAAATGTCCAGTTTTAGTTCTTTTAATACGAGGTTGTGCAACGACAAAAATAATGCACTGCTGTTTGCTTCTCCATGTCTGCATTTGCATCCGAGTTCGTCGGCTTTTTATATGTCAAAAAATGTCGCGCAAGTGTATAGCTTTCTCTTGGTTTAGAAAAAAAATTTAGTTCAACTTTAAAACATTATATCTAATTTTAAAGTTTAACACTAGGCGGACTGAAGTTATACCTAAAAGGACCGGAATACGCAAGGAATACGTAAATTTAGCGTTTTTCTTTTTACATATTTATAATGATATGAATAATAAATAATAATGAATAATATTATTTAAAAATTAAAACGTAAATCAAAACGTAAGTTTCTAAATGGCGGCTCAAAGAAGATTTGGTCTGCCATATTAAAATCACCATTTTCGAATACTAGAACAACAGACCAAAAATCAGAAGTAAGAAAATTGTTTCATTGAATCCGACAAAAATAATGGTGATGAAGGAAAGATTCAACGTACGCAGTCCTCCTAGTGTTAATACGCAGTACCACAAATTTTGTGGAAAACATGTACGATTTAATGATTAGAATCGAGTTTTGAAAATATTTTCATTCAAAGCGAAGAGTTGTTCGAGGCAAAGTGTTTGAACCCAAACAAAAATTACGTCGGCATCATCAGTAGGGCAGTGCATGCCTGTGCATAATCAAGTTAGGATTAATTTTGTTCTAACTTGAGCGTGCTCGTCTGATGTGCATAGTTATAAATGCATCTTGGAGGGATAAAAAATTAATCTCAGGGAAGAATAATCAGACAACTTGGTCTACATTTGGCCTTCGTGTATTCTGAGAGTTTTAACGATTTCTTTAAGAATTGTTATTCAAATATGAAATTATATATTAACCATCAAAAGGTTTCATATAACGTACCGCAAATATAAGTACTGCAAATTTCGATTAGTCATTTTTCATAATTATTATTATTACAATAACACCAATTATTGCCTCATAGATAAGGACATTGAAATTATCGGAATTGTAATTGCGGTATTTGAGCTATTTTATGTACGTAAAAAGCCATGAAATAAGAGATGACAATGGGCACTGATGTTTGACAACTAAATCCCCTTGGTTTGAAGGCAAACGTAACGCGTGTTGGATCAAAAAGCCTGGGCAGCGATTTTTGGTAGCAGGAGCGAGTTGTATTGACACGATGATGATACCCTAGGAAGCCGCCGGTGGTTTCCCGTTGCGTGATTGGGCATGTATGGTTTCGCGTGCGCTCGATTACATCGTTGCAGTGGTGTTGCGTTTCTTCGTTACACACCTCGGGTTCCCATACTTTTGCTCTCGGTCGTCTCATTAGCGTGCAAACATCAACAAACTTTATTCCGCGCTGCCACACGTACAGTTGTTAAACGTCTCATTAGCATTCTCTTCGACGCTTACTTACACCGGTGCGCCAATCCGATTTCCCAATAGTGATTACAGTTGTCGCCACTTTGATCCTGAAAAATTAACTCCAAACAACAATACAAATTCAAACAATCAATCTCAATATTTCATGAAAACGTTATTGATTAAAATGTTTCTTTAACTTTTGAAACAGTTTCAAAGTTGTAAACTTTTCAAGATTTCAAATAACTTGAAATAGTTGAAGGTGATGTACGAAGAGACGTGTACACAATTAAAGGAATGTGTTAAAATGTGGAGCACGCGCGAGTGTGTGGAAATGCTTTTTGTTGCTTTTAGTTGATGAACCGTTTTCATTCGCAACGATATAGCTTTCGTACAGTTATGCACGTAGAAGGTATACGCTTTGGATCTCCCGGGAAGTCGGGCAAGTGGGTTTTACGAATTCAGCGCGTTCTACAACAATGAATTGCTCATTATCAACGTTCAACGCTTAGCACTTTTGCAACTTTCACGTCTCTTGATCTGTTGATGATTATTAACATGTTATCAGCGAACAAACTCTGCGAAACTTTTATTTTTTCTTCTTCCTTTCGATTATTCGTTATTCATTTATAAGTGCAATTTTCTCCGTAATAAGTTCGTCGACGTACAATTTGTGTGAATTCTCGCGAATGATTTTTGGTAGCGTTCATATGTAAACCACCCCGACGGTACATTTTATTCAGCAGGATCCGGGTTTGAGATTTCTTTTCACTTTGCGGCTACACATCCCCCGCAATTTAACTGCACGACGATTCGAATTTGTTCGTACAATGCTCTTTCTCATTTCAGCTCTCGTGACTGGATTCCATTTTATGCCGCGCAAGTTACATTTAACTCGCGATCTCTCCTACATATCAATTTGACGCACCGTGTTGACTCATATTCCAATATCTACGGCTCGCCTCGCCGGGATCAAATAACGCCTAGACTCCGGTCAGGTACCTGATGCGAAACATGCATTTCGCAGACTTTCATTCGCTATTACATTATTCAGTCTTTTTCCAACACTTACCTTTTTTGCTATTAAAATTGTGCGATTGAAGAATTTTTTGCTTCAGTCATAATCAGAATGAGAACAATGGATGAAATATTGTATTTTTTTGTTAAATTTTATGTCACATATATCCCAGATCAGATTTAATGTATAAATAGTATATTAAGCAACATGTACGAAAAGAACAGCTTTAAAATAGAATAGAATAGCTGTTCTTTGTCGTACACGTTGCTTATAATATTTTTGTCTCAAGTCGCGCGCGAAGAGTCTCCGTGGAAACTCTTCGCGGCCTAGGAATGCGAAGACTGTCTTCGCGGACGCGAAAATGTTGACGCGAAGGCGTCTTAGCGCGCGTGGGACGAAAATTTCATTTTTTAATTGATGTGAAACAAAATGAACTCATCGTTTTTCAACTGAAGATCAATTTGATTTCGTTAATGAATTTTTACGATTGAATTTTTTTAAATCCCCTATCAAATCGAGACTTTGAACTCGAAGATTGGTTATCAATTTCATTATAAAAATAATTGAAAGAGCAATAAGAAGAAGAAAAGTTAGAAAATTAAGTAGATTGAGTTCGTATTAAAGAATCTATTTTGTTATAATTTTATCGATAAATAGTGTTAATATACTCGAGTGAGTGCAGGTTCCTCGCTGATTTGTGCGATAAATCCATTTAGAGCTTGTGCTATTTACGCGAGAATGCTATTACTAAGATGTATTGGCAACTCGTTAGTGCTTTCGAAGTGCAGAGCAGCTTTGATGCTCGTCCGGATAGCGAGTAAAAGGATCGACAAGGCACTGGATTTCGGTGGTTTATTTTGGACAGATTGAGCTTGAATTACTGATCCCAAACAACAATCACTTGATCTCTAATTTCAAAAACAATCGAGAAAAAAATACATCAACCAAATTTAAAAATGAAAAAAGTTTGTATCAAAAGTAAAAGACAAAATAATTAAAGGACAATTTTTTGTTACAGCTTTTTTTATTTTTTCATACTAATCTAAGTCTGATTGAACTACGTCCAATTTGAAACTGCTGGTTTATTGAAACCGTTTGAAATTAAAGGGAAGCATGGAAATTAAGACGCAGCGTGTCGAACGAGCGGGAGTTGACTGGCTTGCCGGAGTGGGGTTCGATATAGAAAGAATCATAAGACACACTTGAAAGTGCGCCACCCTTGCCTGTGTTGCGGGGTTGAGAGCACTTAACTCGTGTTTTTTTTTCTCTTCCCGACCTGTCTATCAAAAATTTCTCTTCGAAATTACTTTTTTTCCTTCGCTTCATTGCTCTTTCCTCATACATTTAATTGCTCAACAAAGTCGGCATTTTTTATTTCCAAAACCCAAAGTTTGATTTTGAAAAATGTCAAGTTTGGATGAAAACGTTTGCGAAAAATTTACATTTCATTTGAAAAGTACATTCCCCTCAGGCAAAACACATCCAACAGAATATTGCGAGTGATTGGATTGCGTGGCAAATTAGTCGTTGGCGTTAGGCGGAGTTGAATCTGCAAAAGCGACGCCGAAAAGTGTGCACATCATTTAAGCGAGTCTGCGACGTATGATTTAAAGTTCGCGCAATTTAGTTCGGTATACACAGCATCAGTCGACGCACAAATATAAACACACTTGCAAACTCAGCTCTCTGAAATAAAAAAGCGCCAGGGTTCCCGCAACTGAGAGCTCGAATAATGATAAAAACATATAATACCTGATGTGTGTGGTTCGCTCTATGAGTACATTAATACTTATTTTGTGAACTGTTTTTTTTTTTAAATCTAGACAAAAATTTGCAGACCAAAACGACATATTTATTTGAAGATATTTATTTCTATCACGCTTGAGTCATTCTGTTTGATTATTTTAGATAGGACAAAAAGTGTTGCTGTTTTTAAAGAGTGTCGTGCATTCCGCATGAAAAAAAAGTTGTTCATAAATTTCAGCCACGCGACGTTATTTGTATTTTATAACTTTTGCGCTGACGGTTACACGTGCACTTTTTCCCCTTGGTTGTTAACTGTCTGTACAGTGTTTTGTGTACTTTAAATAAAATGAAAAAAAACTCGTGAAACATGTCAGCATACGATTCCTTGTCCGGGGGATGAAAAACAAAAATGCAGGTTGAGATTAAACCGTCTGATGTTTTTATTAACTCGAGTGTTATTGAATTTTGTCGTCGCAGTTGTCTGGCAGTTGTTTGCTGTAAACACACCTGTTAGAGTGCCCTTAAATGTTTAATATGTAAAAGTTTCGTTGGAAAAAAATGTTGATGCAAGAAAAACTGAGTATTTTCGGTTGCCTGACGATCGAGCAAAACGACATTCTAAATTGAATTTCCAAGTCGTAATTCGCCGGAAGATTTTGCACAAGCGTCGTGTTCTTCTGTTTGTTCGCGGTTATCGGATATGTGGAGAGGAGCGTTTGACATTTTACTCGTAGTTTTCGTCGCCCGCTCGATATTGCAAGAAAACAAGCAGAGGGAGTGTCGCAAAACAGAAGGGATGACGACTCCAGTCTTCCGTTTACATTTCCAGATTTCCCATATGGTTTTGCTTGAAAATGCTAAAAAGCACACATGTGTCGTTTTTAAGAGAGAGAAAAAATCGTTTTTGATTAATGATGATTGAATTAAAATGTGAATTCGTTCACAAGCAAGTAAATACATCTTGCCTGGACGTTGTTTAACATTCTTTTTCCTCCCGTCACAGTTGCCTTTTAAACAGAGATCTGATTCTTTGTTTTGTTTTGGAGTCATTTCTCTTCACGTTATATACAACGTTTTATGTCCTGTTCTCGCTAAAACTGGGTCAAACACTCCGAATGCAAAAATGCCAAAGAATGGTTGAAATAAAAGAATAGACAAATAGAAATGGACAAAGACTCGGGCTTTTAAATTGCGAAAGCTGAGACGACGTTTTTAAGTATTAGTGTCTTCAAAGGAAAGGCTATTTTTTTAGTCCCAGTTTTTTTTAATTTGATTAAAACTTCTGGTTGAAAGAGTAGTTTTAAATGAACATCAGGTTTCAAAACACTTTTTACTTCTTTTATTTTTTGTATTATTTTTTTATTAACATATTTTTTTCAAGCATTCCCATTTTTCGTGGTTGATAAATAATTTGTTTTCTTTTTGTTTGTCTGTTTTTTGGAAGAACAGAAACCATTGGATAGCTGGAAAAACTTGTATTATTTTATTTATCGAGAACCAGTTACCTCAGTTGGGCTTCGTTTTTTATTAAATCTCAAGATTGAATTTTTCTCCTGACTCTGAGTATTAGGTTCAACGTTAAATTATATTTCTGTACGGGAAACGGGAAGCTGGTTGGAGCGAGCGCGATAACTTATAGTGATACCGCATATCGAGGTGTGATAAATAATTTATTAAGGAGCAATCGGGGTCACGATGGTTTTGTAAATAAATTTCTGATCGAGGGCACGATCGTTATAATGTAACCCTATCAGAATCCTATTTGGAAGCTTAAATAAGATACAACCGAGAGAATCTCTAAGGGCGTGTGCTTGGTAATGCACGACTTTCATCGTTCATACAGAATTTGCTATTAATTTTTAACGACCATCACGTTTCATCTTACAGCCGATAAATTCCATTCAATAATTTAAGACGTTCGAAACTTTAAAGGTTTTTACCTTTGAATTTATTGGTTCAACTTTTTTTCTTTTTTAATTTTTAATTACGTTAACGAATTACTAGATGTTAGCGAAAATAGAACTGTTGTGAGCTTTTTTTATCATTAGTATTTTATGTTAGAAGCAATGTTTTAATCAATAGACCGTCTTTTTGACCAACTCGGAGTAATTTTTGCGCGGTTCTCTGAAACCGCGGTTGCTTTTATCTGCAGAAACTTGGCACATCCTTTCTCACGCGCTGGAATTCAGATGCAATAAATGGCACGATATCGCACGGCTTTCTTTTACTGCCTCAGACAGAATTGAGCGTTTTTACCTACCACCAAAGTTAAAAAGGGGGCTTTAAATTACGATATTTTTCGTAGACAGTTGTAAGAGTCTGCCATTTAGATAATTTCGAGTCAATTTGGAGTAATAATTTTTTCTTTGAACCCTTTGAATTTTTGGAAATAAAAATTTCTTGTTCATTAACCCATTTTGTGCCAAACATCGAAAAAATTTTTTTCATCAAAAACTTCATGGATTCGTGTTCTGCATGTTCAAAAGTAGAAGATTTTACTATAAAATTTTTTTTCGTTTTTTTGCAATAACAATTGCAATTGTTCATGAAAATTTTTTTTTAATGTGGATAATAAGCTTCACTATAGGCCTCATCTTTTGATACGACGGAACAAATTTTATCTATTGTTGAGTCGAAGTACCAGGAAAAAAAATGATTTTTGAAAATGATGCGTACACGCATCAATGACAAGAAATCGGTTAAAAGTAATCTACTATATATATAGCTGTATACAGCTTTAGAAATATAAACAACTTAAAAGCCAAAGAGAGAGGAATAAATTTTGGAAACTTAAAAAGCTACTTACGCGACCACTCGAATCCTATTTGAATGAAAGCTTCAACGTTGGCAAATTGTTTCTTCAACCGCGTCCAATTTAAATAGCAAGGAAATCTTAGAAATCGCTTACTTAATTTTGCATTAATTTCCTTTTTGCTCGTTGCAATGAATTATCAGTTCTGACAAAGTCCCGAAAATTCCGTAATAGCCGGCGTCGTTTATACGAAACAGCCGGAAACGTTCTAATCATTTATACGTAAATATTCACGACTTGACCCTGACGGAGGGTCTCATTCGACCCTCGTTTTCCCAAAGCTTATTTGCACAGACAGAGTGCGACGCTGATCGACCAACTCAATCTTGGCCTTCAATAACAACAAATAAAACTCAAAACTAAAAAGTTTCAATCAAAAAATTTTTTGTGCAACTTGCTCAAATGATTTTATAAGTCTTCCTTTTTATTGGGCATTTGGAGTCTGTTTAAGTTACAAAAAACTTTTGATTTCTAAAAAAAAAAATAAATGAACAAACAAATAAACAAATAATAAACACATGCATGTTCCAATTGAACTTAAGTTTGAGGACACATTTGGCTGGAATAAGCAGTTGGTATAAACGAAGGGTGCATAGCGATATAGTGTTGCAGAGAATTCCAATCCAACGAATAAAGTCAGTCCTTCACGGTCGATCTTTCGCAGTAACCTAAAGAGAAAGACGGCAAGATGAATTTCTTGAAAATCCGCAAGGGTAGGATTTTGGCGGCTCAAACAATTGGCGCACAGATGAGAGACTCAATTAACTTAGAAAAGCGCCATGAGAGATCTAAATTAATTTGCCCACAGCGGTCGTGACTTATTGCTCAAAGAGAAATAAATCTAACTTTTAGGCCAATCCTTTAATTTTGCAAATTACCCCTTCGTTTATCTTTTTGCTATTGAAACAATTACTTTTAAATTTTCTGAAAAAACTACAACATTCGTGCATAATAACTTTTGTATTAGGTAGAACAAAAAATACAAAACGCTGTGATAATGAATACTTTTAGTAAGAATAATAATAGAGAGAATTTAACAAAACCTTTAGATGGAAAACTCGAGTTGGTTGTGATGTTCAAATTGGCTTTGAATATAATAGTTTATGCATCTGTGTTTATTAAATTACAATATCAAAATCATTAAGATTATAACATGAATACCGCTAAGATTATTTGAAGAAATAACAATTGAGGTATAAATATTCATCGCATCGTTCAAATGTAAAATATTTCATCGTTATAATATAATAATATAAAAAGGTACAAATATAATAATGCAAGTGAAGTTACATTACACTTTTTTCTATTTATTTTTTGTCAAACTTTGTTTTTAAAAAACTATGCAGATAGGAGGAAGAAAATGTGCGTGTTAATGAAATGTTTTTTAGCATGTCGGATCAGTGAAGATGGTTAATGGCCCGTGATAAAGAGGCAAAAGTTCACATGTGTGATTCAGCAGATAATACGTAGCTTGTGAATCCCATTAGCTCTCGACATTGTTCTAAATTAGCCGAGCGACCGGAAAGTTTGGGCAAACTCTGGCCCTCCAACTTGGCCCTACTCGCGCTTGTTTAGGGCTGCCAACTAAGAACAGGAATTCGATTTCAAGCCGACCTCTTCGCGGCACCTGTGCCAACTCACGGCTCTCAACTTTCACAGCAGCCACCGTCGTCGTTGCGCTGTAATGCCATTACCGCGTATCTTGTAATGCGCTCAATGCAACTTCATACGAATAACTCTGTCGCTAATTCGACTCCTGACGATGACGAGTTTCAATTAATTCTCAACTATAATGCTGCCAAATTGGTTATGAAATTTATTACCTCAACTCGACTTAAGTTATGTCATGTAATTCGTTGGCTTTGTCTCTTACTAACATTTACACAAAAGCTCATACATAAGCTAATCAATTAAATTAGAACAATTCAAATTGAATAAAAGAACGAGAGTTGGAGTAATTATGTTAAGAAACTTATTGGCCTATTGAAAGGAGAAAAAGTTTAATCAAAATCAGTTTGAATTAATCTTGATTTGGGCAAATAAAAGCGTGATAGGAAACCTTACTGAATAGAAGTGCTGAATTGGATCCGGAGTTTCATTGACATGACTTGATAGTGATGTGAGACGTAATGAATTCCAGGTGAAAAGGTCTGTTTGTGTGTTTCAGAAACAGAAAAGAGCCTAGGTGCGGCGGTACCGGGGGCAAGTGCATCGACGAGGACTGTGGTGTCAGCGTCGGGGGCCTCTTCGACAGGCTCGGATCCCACAACTAGCCCCACTCTTACGTTTCCAGCAGTCTCCTCCACCTCTGCTACCGTTACTGGACTCGATAAATCGCTCCTCCAGGTTAGAAACGTCAAATTCTTCTCCCTCTAAACTATTATCTTTACGGCATGATGCGCTATAACGATTATCTTTTTTACTAAATGATCATTCCGACTTTCTAATGATGTGGAAATACTAATCAAGTAAAAATTTTTATTGTTACATTTATAGCTTGTGAATTGTCTGTCATAAAAGTAAAAAGTAATGGTTCAATATACAAAATAAACAAATGGTCATTTTGAAAAATCATACATGCAAGAAATTAACAGTTACGTTTGGTTACGTTACGTAATTAAATTCAATTCAAATAATTTTGCAGCTAATCTAATCATATCATAACTATATTTTTATCATTCATTTTTGGTCAATCCGGTTTACAAAATATTGTCGAACTGAGTATAGAATGTAAAATTAGAGATTGTGGCAGACATGGTGATCAACATTTATGCAAAACAATTTGGAATTTATCGCTCATAAATTCTGCTCGTGATAATCCAACAAATGTTGGTAGAAATATCAAGTAAGTTTTGTCTAACGAGAATATGTTTTAAATTAAAAAATATGCATAATATTGATGCATACTTTGGAGGCTGTTAAGACAAGTAATGAACTAGTTTGTTTTAATGCAATTCTTATCGATTGTATAGAGGAATTGTAAGTGTTGATTATAATATCTGTATATTTATTTTTTATCTTTGTGCCTTTGAAATAAATATTATGGAAACGTTGCAAATTAAAAGTCAGTTTGTAATGTTATACAAAATATGTTAACCTATAAAGTCAAAAGAGGGTTGCAGTTAGAGAACCAACTTTATTTATTATATATTTACACTAGTTTCCCATTTTTTCCTAAGTGTGTTGATCAAAGTAAAGAAAGTTTTCAACTTTTCATCTGGATCGACTGGAGTTGGAAAAAAATAACAATCGGATTTATCATAACTTTCACAGGTTATCGAAAGGCAATAAATTTATAAAGAATTATGGCGGTATGATATTAGATTTGTGCGATTCCTGAGTTTCAGTTTACAAACTTTCGTCGTAGATTACTTAAGTTGATAGCAAAGCTTCGGGATCGAAAAAGTGAATTTTCAAGTTTATATTTATTATACGAGTTTGCGGGGCAAAGTTGAGTTGTGTAGCTTTAGAACATCATCTCATCATCTAATTATTAATAGCTTCATAATCTTGACATGATGCTTGCAATTATGTTGGCACGCAATTTAGGCAACGTGACTTTCGGTTTATATCACATTACATAGCATAATTTTAAAAATATGATTATTCAGGTAACGCAAGCATTCGACACAGACGATAATGTATATTAATTTTTGTAATGACAAATTACCCTACCTATATTGCAAAATTATATAAAATGAATGAAAAAAACACCGTCGTTGGACCAAATAATTTAAGCCCAATAATCGTAATTGAACCTCGTGACATTTTTTTCATTGTCTTTTAAAAGTCTTTAATGTCATTGTCACAGAAGCTGGCCTTTCAAATAACCTTCTACGTTTGCGTCCCCGCTGAACTTGTCAGTCGGTTTTCCCCGAGACAATTAATCAAATATCAGAGCGCGCGATTTATCAAAAGTATAATTAAACGAGAGGGGCCGATCGATTAATCTAACATTTACATGCAAAAATGATGAATTGTCGTAATGCTCGCGTCCAGCGCGGATGTGGAACAGTAGAACGTGGAAATCGATTTGGGCGCTCGGATTTTTTTATCTATCTCGCTGCAGCGACCACAGTTTGCCTTGGCAAACCTTTTAACTCTGCTCGTCGTTCTACAGATGTTTTCGCTATACGGTGACGTGTCTTAAAACAAGGCGTTCCTTTGTGCAACCAACCGAGTTTCGCCAATCAGTCGCTTTTGACGTTATACGTTCTCGCCTTGTTCTCTATCCACCGGAAACACCAAATAACTCCGCGACTTCTGTCGTGGCAAACTTGGATTGCGATATGCCAAACGTCATACACAACCCAGAACTTTTCTCTGTCACTTTACATTGTTCATTTTTGGTCTTCGAAATCTTAGAAACGTATAAATTAGTAGTATAGGTTCAGCTTCAGTCAGACAGTTCTGCTTATCACATCATAGACTAGGCAGAATAAAGAATAGATCGTATATGGCACATTTATGACTATATATGGAATTATTTATCTAAAATATGTATGTCCTCATTTCATTTCAATTGCATCTAAGAATAAAAAGTATAAAAAAGGACTTTTTATTGAGAGACTCACTGAATTATAAGACTTCCTTATCTACAGATCTGAGATTACGAAAAATATGACTATACATAGAGTTATATAGATTGTTTTCGCCGCGTCTGTTCTTTTATGCAGTGAGTGGACGAGGGTGTTTTTACATTGTCTATTCCTTCAGTCGAATCTTGAGTAAAAAGTCATGAATTGGACGCGTCTAGCAACAGCTGTTCTGTTTGCCAAACGTCAACAATAGGTCGGTTGTTTGAACCGGGCTGACGCTCGCCAAGTCATCGCACGAGTTATCTTGGCAGCGTTGCTCTGACATGTCTATTGTCTTATTTGCACCAACTAATACGATCTGGCTGTCGCTGTTACGTCATGTTCGCCCACCTTACGTGAGCAGCGATCCTGAAATTCAGTTATGATTAGGACCCGTGATTTGAATGCCCCACTTAGGCTCGGCACAATGCCTGATTCCAGCACAATATCCGGTAATTTCTACTCTCATTGTGAACTTGCGGGAATCATGTTCCCTTTCAAATTTACAAGCATTGTTGAAACACTTGATTGGAACCAGATTTTTGCTTTTCTGAAATACTGATGAAGAAAGTTGCTTTTTCTGTAAACGTATGTGGTGAATGGAAAGGATGAACCTTTGATGAGTATGTCAGGACCGTAAATAAGTAAAAAGAGAGCGACTTCTTAGTTTGCACGGATAACTTTAATTTCCGCTGGTATTCTGACTTATCTCGCAGACTTATCGATTCGTCAAAAATATTTATCTCCTCCGACGAGAACCCTTGAGAGGCAGAAACGCCTTATCGATGTGAGCACAGCACTATTCATCTTGTCAAATTAAAGTCGCGCTCGTTCAACTCGCAGATTAAGCGAGGAAATGTGCAACATCGGCAAAATATTAATTCTATTTCAACCATATTTCGAAGCGAACATTTTTCGAAGCGTTTAATTAAAGAGGCTCAAAAAATTATTTCAAAACTGATAACTTGTTGCATATTATCATTTGTCAACGTTGTTCTTTTTTTCTATTAAAGCGAAAAGTATCAAAAAAGTAGAAATAAAAAAAAGTAAAAAATTGATGTTGTAAAAGAATGTTTACCCGCACAGTAGAAATATTTGGCCGAGTCGCTTGGACGATTAAGCGCTAATCGGCTCCGCCCTCTGGTCATCAGCAGTTTTGACATTTATCCATTTCCTCCCTCGTGTATGCACACACATAAAACGCCACTCACACTCGAACGTTGCACATAAACACATTGTCGAGTAAAGTCAGCCACTTTGCAACGGGCACTTGTTCATTTCCGCCTGCAAACACTCTAATTCCGGATCTGCCGTTTGGACCGCCATTCGGTAACACTTACACACTTGCTCGAACGTCAAACATTCTTTCAATGATGATAAATCAGTTTTATTATCCTGCCACGTTTTAGAATCTTGTTATTTTCATGTAAGTCGTTCGTCGGCTCATCGACCTTTCACCGTTCCGTTGATAAATAGTATAATAGATATATATCTTCCAATTCTCTCTTTTGAGTATAAAAAATTTTGCAATGCAAAGTACACATTTCTGCATTTTTTTCGCACCCTTTCATTCCAATAGTAACGTACATTTACCTCGAAAAGAATTATCATTTTTTCCTGTCTATTTTGCTTGTTTCCTTTTTGTTTCGTTCTCGTTTTTTAGGTGAACTTTTTCATGTGCATAAAACTGGCCAGTTTCTAAAATATGCACGCTAAACAGAAAAACAGCTCGTGCTTCAATAAGGAAAACTTGTTCAAAAAAAAATATTTTCTGTAAAATGTTCAACGAGTTTGCGATCCATGAAAATGTACAAAAATGATACAAAAACAAACAAAAACAAACAAGCAGAACTAAAAAATGTAAGCGTTTTCGATTGTAGTATAGTCTGAGAAGGGAATGACGTTAATTCGTGGGTTGTTTTGTTTTTCAGATACGTGACTGGCTCACAGTTGTCGAAGAGATGTTGCGACAACAGGTTGTCGTGGTCGGAGACGTCGACGATATTTTGCGGGTCCTTGACAAGCAGAAGGTGAGTTATTTAAACGCGGCGTAAAATCGAATGTTCAGTATTAATTATTTCTGTCTAATCACTTTTTCACTTGCTTCTATATCGATCTGACTAAATTAAAATGTACGTTATTCATGTCTATTTCTTTTTCAAACTTTGGGTACCAGTTTATCTTTGAAACTTTCATCTAACAAACAAGAAAAAAATTGCAACAAATATCAAAAAATGATAAAAAGTATTATAAAAACCACTGAAAATGAAATAGAATAACAATATTGTTTGATATTGTTTTCTGAATGATATTTTGAAATTGCGCAATTTGATACGAAACGTTGAATCTTTTAAAGTTTATTTTGACAAAATGTTACAGTGTATTATCTGTATTATCGACAGAAGCAAAAGCTCAAAGTACAGTTTAATCCAGTAGACTTCGGGGGTAACAACCCGACACAAGGCAAGCGGGCTTGAGTTATCGTGTGAGCTTGCGCAAGTCCGAGAGTCGGTCATAAGCGTGTTATAACCAGCTTTATTTTTGTATAGGGATAGGTTCAATAGGTTAGTGCTCGCAGAAACCCTGACATTGGCATTGGCACAAAACGTACAACGACCGAGTGCCACGCCTATACGATTCCACTTATTCCGATTCATAACTTACGCTTATATAAGGTTTTATGGATGTCATATATGGGTCCTTAATGAATTGATACATATGGTCCATTGTAACATCTCTTTCTCAATGATGTTTGAGAGATATTTCATTCGGACAATCTATACTGCTGCTAATGCAAATAAAATTACTATAACGTTGAAGACATTTTACACAAAAAAACTCTCCTGTAGACTTCTTAGAAGTGCTCGAAAATCAGACATTATTAACGAGCCTAAAAACCATTATTTAAACTTACTATTTTGTTTCAAACTGTCTTCGTATAAGTGCTTTTATAATTGAAACGAATAACAGCCCCCTTGTGATAACATTGTACCTTTTTATATATACATTTTTCTATGAATGAAGCCGCGATTGATAGAATCTAAAATACTAAGAGAGGTCGAAATAACGATAATAAAATAGTATCATTGTTAAAGAAGAAAAGGCGTTAACAAAGCATTGTTCAAGTAGAGAACCACGTTTAAGAAGTAAAACAATAACTTACAATTTGTTGAAAACAAACATACGAAATAGTCTATTTACGTTTTTTTACAATTGGAAAGCAAATAATCACACGCCTGAATATAAACTAAAAATTCGAACGCATGTAATCAGGCTGGTATAAGAATCGAACGAGTAACAAACACGCGAGAACTGGTACCCAATTCTCAGGTGACTTGAAATGTTGATTGTTCCGCAGCTGTATTGCTTTTCCGCGATAATATAATTACTTGTTCATTACGTACGTTCGCGTATAGCACCATTGTCCAACTCTACTGAAAAATAAAATTTGCAATTGACCGATTACGCTCGGGATATTCACTACCGCCTGCTATTATCGCGATTCTCATGAATTTCGTCGGCCCTCGTTAATTGGCTTTTTCAATAAATCATTTTTCAAACCTTTCAAATTGATCCAATTTCACTATATTTTTTTCAGTTTGAATAAAATATTTTATTTCCGTAATTGAAATGTCCCACTGAATTTGCGCGGAATTTTTTCTAGCGTTATAGAAAGTGTTTTTGAATCAGAACTAATGAAAACAGTATCAAGGAAATAACTTGACACGTCTTGGGGTAATAATTTTTCTCCGAGGGTGCGCGATTATGCTAATACATTAAGTATGATGGTTATGTCACGTCGCTCGGGAGGATAGCCGTGAAGCGTCGCGGCTTATATATATTATCGTTAAAATTTATAGCGTGCAAAAATTTGACGCGGTACAATTGCCTTTATTATCACATATTTTCTTCACAGTTTGAACTCTCTTTTCCAAAAAAAAAACAGACACGAAAACAAATTCAAAACAACAAAAAAATCGAATCTTAGGAAATAATTTTTTCGATTTTTTCTTAATAAAACAGTTCGACTTTTAACAATACATTTACATTTTTTTTTATTTTAAAACATTATGACGTTGACTTTAAACTTCCAACGGCTTTGTGTTTTTGTTTGAATCACTTTTTCAATCCCTAATTTAAAAAAGTTAAATTAGCAAATCTAAAACTGTCTTCTTATTTTAACAAAAATTAAGAAAGAAGAAAGGTAACAAGTGTTCATCGGTTTTAACGTTCGTACGTTCGTAGGTATTTTTTTATACATTATTATATCGCTTTGCAATAATTTGAAAAAACTGTGATTGAATTCACGCCTGAATTCGTCAGACTCAGACTATTCACTTGAGGGTTGAGAATGTTTGATTCCTCTGAACGAATATATTTGAGACAAAATTTATTGATTTTTCTGTCAAAAAACTGTAACATTAATGTTAGAATAATAAACTTGTGTGCTAGGTTATGTTGGTGATTTAACGTTATATTAGAATTCAAATCAAGAGAGGATAGATGGATTACGAGGTATAAGATGAACAAGATAAATAGGATATTGGGACTTACAAGGAAAATGTGAGAGTGAAAAGCAGGCGTGCGCGATGACTCTTTGAATGGTATAATAATTGAAGCGCATATTAATATGTGTGTTTGCGGCATGTGTAGAATATTCAGAACGATATTGAGGAAGGCGTGGTGAATCGATGTGTGCAGACCGACGTTGCACGCCGGGGCAAAAATCGATGCACGATATTCGGCTTTGAATAGGAAAACCGCACGTGTACTTGTACGTAGCGATGCCTGTAGACTGCAGATGTGAGGTGGATGTTTGCAAGACGTCGCCAAACAAGTGGATGCTCGCGACTCTCCGCGCATTATTTTCCTGCAACATTTCTTGTTTGTCACTCAAAAAATGTAGATAAAACTTCACACAACATTTCATAAATCAGCAATTTTTTCTCTTTTCTTATTTTATGTCTAAAAACTCCGTCGTGAAAAGTTACAAATAACAAAACTTGATTCTGAACAATTTTAACTCTGCGAAAATTGATATGATATAAATAATTTGAAAGTTTCAGGAGATATCAATAAGGTGCAATTCCGTCTGACTTTTATCAAACCGTTTTAACATGTAAACAAAACATACTTTTTGAAACAAAAAAACTTTTTGAATCTAAAAAATTGTCATTTTTATGGTACTTTGATGCAAAAAATGAGGTGCAATAATTGCACTTGCTCCTGGCTCTTTATAAATTAAAGACAGAACTTGGGGAAAATGATACTTTGGTTGTTTTATAAAAGGACTTTCGCGCGGACGAAGTTTATGTGAGACGTGCGAATATTAAGTGGGACATTTGGAACTCTATCGTTATGTTCATGGAAATGTTGAAACTTTGCAAATTGTGCGAAAAAGAAGCTACTAAATGAGTGTTCGAATTATGTTTCTGCGAGGCACTAAGCATGAATAATGCAATCATCGATCGCCCGTTCCGCGTTTTTTAATGGGCAAAATGTTGTGGCCTTAAATGCTGTACAATTTAGAAACTTTTCGTATTTTTATTTAGAGGTAGACGACTGTGAGTTTAGTCGCATAACTAGGTATGAGTTCGTTCTAGAAAGTAGACGGATGCTCGATTTCAGTTTCTGAAGTACTTTTGACAGTTTCAGTATAGTCTTAAAAAAAATATAAAAGAAAAACTGGAAGTATTTATGATTGGTAAAATGAAATTATAAAAATGAAAATTTATAATATTGAAAAAATTAATTGATTTAAAACTGATTGATTAGAAGGTCAATTACCTAATAAATTGTTCACTGCTGATCAATGTTTACCATTTAAGGAATCTAAATGTTTCCAATGCATCGCTCATTATAAACCTTTTAAATTGATAATCACAATGATCGTTTGTAACGCAAACTTTTGCGTATAACAGCACACCTCTTTGAACATACTCCATGAGCAGTGGCGCGTCTCTGAATCCATATTTGGTTTTTACCTACGCCGAAATGTAATCAGAGGAATTACAACTTTGCAATATGATTTCAACTTCATTTTATAGACTCGACGAATAATTACACAGTAATTCGTTCAGTCAAACGGCATTTACTGGACGTTAATTAATCAGACAAAAAATCGTATGAATTTTAGAACTGTGGATATTCCAACGGATATTCAAAACTAATAATCGTTAAAAAGGTAGAGAAAAAATTTATTGTGCGACTAAACGTGGTTGTAGACTAGCGGTGGGTCGATTGCCAGTTTCAGCAGGTACTTAGCTGGCGCTACGACTCAAACCGATCGATAAAGTTGTTCTCGGGCTACGACTCTTTTCCAGACGAACTCTTAGCATTCTTCGAGCTTACCATTGCTGTCGTTTTTATCAACCATCGTCTACACTGGACGTTCTTGCTAATTCAATCAACACATTCTCTACTAAATTCTAGACCAACTCGTATTTACCTTACCTACTCTAAACGTACTTGAACAAATATTCCACACGCCCCTATGCTCTTCCCGTGGCGAATTCCTTATTATTGCAAGTTTCCTGCTTGAACAAAAATCAGCTACTAACTTTTGGACATGAAATGTGGCCGGTTCTACAAAACGTTAGAAAAAAGAGTTTTAGATCAGACATGTTTGTCCATTTTCGAATCAAAGCTTGCGAACAACCACGTTCAAAATTCAGTCCAAACTTCAGCCGCATCAAAAAAGGTCTTCCTTCCTTGAATAGAAGGAAGGAAACACTATATTGTTTAATTAAGACGGAAAAAAAAGTTACAGAAAAGAATGATATCTTTTTTTAAACCAAACAGCTCTTGGTCAAAATCAAGTTGGATAGATAAGCTTTCGAATTTGAATATTTATTTTTAATAATTAATTTTTCGTCAATTGATATTGATCTTCTATATTCAATTTTTCATTCTGATGCTGAATTATGTCTTTCAGAATGTTTTACGCGAGCTGGAGCAAAAGAAGCCACAACTTGACGAGCTTGTACACACGGCTGAAAATCTTCGTGCCGACACAAACCGACAACAGTTGCACTGCAAAGGTAAGCTGATTTATCGATACCAATCAGAAGTCAACAATTTATTCTTGAATTCTTTATTGTCAATAATTTGTCAATTTAGACCTGAACTTCGTTCATTTTTAAGTGGATGCTGATGAAAAATCAATTTTCGATTATTGAATTTTGTAAGCACTTATTTTGCAGACTGTTAAACTCAGGAAGAAAGTAGAGTTAAATTAATCATGTTATCTTATTGATAGAGAAATCGATACGGAACGAAGTTAACGAGTCCGCTGCGTTATTCTCAATGATAATAGAGGAAAGACGACGTTTTTTTTATGTCAAGCACTAATTTCGATAAAACTGGCGCGCACTACCGTAAAGTAATTATCGGGCCGGAGTTCTCATTCGGCCAATGAATATTCGCGACAGCTGACTTTAATAAATGGACGCATGCGACAATAGGCAAATTGTAACACGCAGCTCGAAAGTTTTCCTTGCTATGTACATGAGGCTTTCGGAATCGTGCATTAACGACCTTATAACTTAGAAAGTCACTCGCAAATATCGGCCGAGAAATATTACGTTCCTATCGTTTCCAATGTAATGAGACATTCTTTCCCTGCCTGCCTCCATTCAGTCGTGACATAACTCACTGTTTCATGAATATAATCCAGTTTCGCGTTGCATTTTATCTTTTTGCGGTAACTATTTTCTAGGCTTTTCGACGTGAAAGGCAGAATTGTTGATTTAATGTTTCTTCAATTCTATTTTTAGAAAGAGAAGAAGTTAAAATATTTGTTATTTGTTCTGCGTTGAAATGGACTGTAAAGACTCTGACTATAGCACAATGGTGTGCCAGCACGCAACTATTTGCGTTCGCTAATGATACAGTTTATCTTTTCCAACTTTTCTTTGTGAAATAAACGAATTATTAATTTTTGATCTGTTTCATATATAATAAGTCTAATTCTCTTCATGTTTTTACATTGAATGGAAATAAATGATAAAGTAATCTAGTTATCCAATAATCAAACATTATGTGAACAATGATCAACAAAAAATGATTTGATATTTAAATAATTGATAACTCCACTAATCGATCACCGTTCATTTATTTCCAATAAATGCCCTGCAAACAGTTTTTACAACAGTTAGTTTATCTAGCTGTCCAGTCGATAATGTCATCCAGAACACCAAAACAGTTACATCAAGAAATAGTTTATATAAAAATGAATGTGTTTTTACAACAGTATTTATTCATCATTTTGTTCACTAATAATTATTTTTTACGAATATTTTAAAATGTCTAACCATGCTGAAAGTTATGTCGTTGCACAATTTATATAATCTAAAAACAATGTACTATCTTGTGAAGCTAAAATTGCACGGTTGCTAAAATATTTGTTTCGTAACAAATAAAACAAATAAACAACATAAGAAAGTCTTTCGGCGCCGTCCATTATGTGAAAAAATAGAAGACAAAAAAGTTTGTCTTGTAAGACTGAGAGAAGGCTTGAGTTTCGCCAAGTTCAAATAAGTTAATGAATTATAATTAGCAAGTAGCTCATTTTGAGTAGAAGTTTTTCGCGCAGCTTCCTTCAGAGACTTGTTAAAAGAGCAAGATAAAGGTTCAAGTTCAAAAGACCCGGGGGCTAATGTAAAAGTGACGACAACAGTCTGGCGGCGGGTTTGATTGTGTACGTGACTCGGGAATAAGTTCGTGAGCCCGGTAAACCGAGCTTTAATTACAAGCATGAAGCACATGAGACACGCTAGTTTTACACGGACTGGCGCGCATCCATTTGCCTTAGTTTATGTAGCGTGAACTGTCTCAAACTTAGCCGGTTGGGCTGTCAGCTTTAGCGATCACTTTCAAACCCCCGCCAAGTGTATTTTCTGCAACATGTGCACATAATCGCCCGATCTAACATTTTTAATCGAAACTTCGGATCTGCAATTGTACATCTAAATTGCAAATTAATACACCTCGGCAGTCTCAGATCGTAAAAGCGATTCGAAAACTTGAGCTATTGAATGCTCGTTGCCAATTTTCAAAGTCAATTCGGCACGGCCTTTGTGCACATCACACTCGGTTAGGAATACCCGCAAGCCCAAAGGAGATCACATTAAATGTCACTCGTTTTTGCCTCCGAGCTATGCTTTTCATTGCACTTCAAAGTTCGTTTTCTTTATGCGGCCCTTTACGTGTTGCGTTGGCAAAATTAATCAGTTCTGGCGCTTGGTTTCAAAAAAAAAAAAAAAAAAATCAGCTTTTTTTGTGCTGTCACTTTGGGTTTTTGTTTTATATCAAGATTAAAAGTTTGAAAAGTTAGAATTGGAGCCTACTAAATTTAGGATGCAAATATTATTCTGGTGACGCTAATTGTATATTATTTCAGTCTAAAGTCTCCAATCTCTTCTTATTAATGGCTAATCTTCTTATGAAGGGCAATTAGTATGGACTTATAAGCTATGGGAGAATTGTTACTGGGGAATTTCGGCGAACATCAAAAGAGGTTTGCGACGGGGTAAAAAGAGTGGGAAATTTAATTAATTTAATTTGTGTTCTACAGCTTCGTTATGCACTTTCTAAACTTGAAAATCTCCAAAGTTTGTAATGATGTTCTCTCAGTTATTCTGCTTAGTCAGAGTGACAAACTTGAAAGACGACTGTAAACACGTGTTTTCACTTAACGAACAATTTCACATTAAATTTACAATTTCTATAATTGATAGAAAATGAATATCTTCTGTAAATTCTACAATAACGTTTGTCGAATAAATGTTGTGCTTTGATGTTTCATCGATTCTCAGTCATTGTTTCAAATTGACAGTTTTGTGAGTTTCAATTTCTTTTGTTTCTGAATAGCCATCGAACCTATGAGCCAAGCGCCATGTACTCACGGCAATATTATTCAAGTTTCATCTCACTGAGTATGTTTGTCTTTGTGCGTCGTCGCAGTGACGCAAAAAGCTTCATATTTTGGAGGCCAATACAAATGCAGCTTGAATAAAACATGACGCGTGCCACGCGATCTGTATTCATCGGTATGCCGAATCAAGCCTTACGACAAAATGGAATCGCAAAATTTACGATCGCACGCAAAATTATGTCATTCGCTTTATATCTTCTTTCAAATGTGCACAGCTTTTTTCGACTGAAAACTACTTCACCATCAGAAAAAAATAACCTTTACCAACATTTTTTTTTCGCTTTGAAAATCGTTGTTATAAAAATATTCCTCGTACAGGAATTCTATATAGTTTTTGTTTGCTTTTTCACTGTTTGCTTTTCCGTTTCAGTGAATTCTTCTCGCTGAAAATAAGGAGGGACAGGTTTACGAGATCTGTCCGACCGAACGTTGATTCACTCTACTGTCACTTGGAATAACATATTAGACCAAATTCTTCAAATTTGGCTCCAAATATAAAGTCAATTTTGAAATTTATTTCGTATTATATGATACCAATAGAGCCATTTTTCGTTTAGTTATATTTTATTTGATATTTTTGTTATTCAAATATTTCGGTGTGGAACGTTAGAACTCAGTGCATCATTACAACCTGATTCGTCCCACAAAGTTTGAGCTTTTGCACATTACACGGTCGACAAATTTCGGATATTTGAATCGCAATTGTTATGAGTGCGGTGGATGTTCCAGAAACAAGATTTCACATTTCTCGTTCTCTCTGCAAAGCAGCAAGGGGCAATTTTTTCCCAACAACTGTGAGGTAGCTTTATACTTTTGTAACGGCAACGTGAAGATCCTCCTAGAGGAGAATAGGTCTTATCCGAGCGTCTGACAGGTGGAAATACATTACGCAAAAATCGGGCGCACTAAACGTGTCTATCCACTACTGAAATGAAAGACGTTTATGCACTATAAGTGAGCGTCACCACGTATCATTCGTCAAAAAAACCTCACTCAAATTTCTATCTTAGATCGTAAAAATAAACAATCAACTAAAGTTTGATGTTACTCTCAACTCAAAAAGAAATACTGAATAAAAAATATTTAAAAAATACTTTATCTTTTTGGATTTGAAAAGCGATCGTTATGAATTGTTTATGGAAGATATAACCTATTTTTTCGACAAGAAGGTAAAGCAATTTCGCAAGAGCATTTCATAATATAGAGTGAGAGACAAGGGATACGTACACAACTGATGCAGCTGTGAGGGTATACAGCCATGGTATCGGTTTTTGATGTTTTTTTTCTTTTACCCAGCGTCAGTCCGTATTGTACAGCTCGAAAGCTCCTGCTTAATGACTTCTAGAAGAAGAGAATCTGAACCACGAACTGCTGCGAAAGTTTGCTGCACTGGGTACCAGAGACTTGGAGAATCAGCGTAGCATTTACGTTAATAAGATGAAGATGGAGATTCGCATTAACTTTGTTATTGCATTAGCTCAGGGACTTTAAATGTTTACAATAAAAATAGCCCCGTTGTCTGTACGTTCTCATGAAAACTTTTTTGTTGTTCAAACAAACTCGTCAAAATTTGAACTGTTTCGATTTAATATAGACTTATTATTTGCATTCAATTTGTTCCAACTGATACATAACTTGAATAAATTTCATTTAAACCTTATATCGAACAGCTCTCAATTCAGAGTTTCTGTAGTATAACACTAGGAGGACCGCGATTTGCTTATACCTTAAAGGACCAAAGTACGTAAATTTTACGTCTTCATGATTTTTCGATGTTGTAACTATTTATATAAATATTTTAGCTTCAGTTATATTCAAATAGTTGCTTTAATGAACTTTTCATTAACATAACTATTAATCTATTGTTAGAAACAATTATTTTTTCAATAAAAAGGCACAATACTCGTCGGTATTTCGCAGACCTTCTTTTTCGTTCCGGATGTTTGTTTTGAATAAAAATTCAATCGCAATTTGCTATAAACATAATGAAAACAATTTATTATAACAAATATTATTGTTAAACAGGTTTATAAACATGTCTGAAGCTGATTGTTTATTTATTAACTAAAAACAACAATTTAATATGTGTTGTCGTGGAATGACGTAAAATTTACGTACTCCGGTCCTCTTAGGTAGAATCGATTTTTCCTCAAATTCTATTTAACATATCGAAAAAATTTTAACGTCGTTTTAAAGAGAATCAAAAATGATGAAAAGTCACCAAAGGAAAAATTATTTCATCAAACCTATCCAGAATGGTGAAGAAGTGAATATTGAAAGACGTAAAATTTACGTACGCGGTCCTCCTAGTGATAAGGGTCCATCGATATGTATCACTTTTCCTTATTGTACATTTGTTAGTTCAAATGTAAACTTAAATGACAAGTTGAAAAAACCTTAACTCGATTGACTAAGTGACAAATTTGATTTTGTTTACGAATTGTGTACAAAGATTACAACAATCGATAAACGATTAGATTATCACGATAACTCTTACCAAGCGTTGATTTTTTATTGCTAATTGGGATAAACAAGGCTTTATAGAGGAAGAATGTGTATAAATAGGAAGCCTTTATATTTGGCTGGGGTTATCGATCGTTTAGTTTTGTAGCTAAGCACTCATGGCAAGATTACGCTAATTCCTGATAATGGCAGCATGTATAGCCTGATGGAATTAGGAGCCCGCAGTTTCTCACTGTCAATTGATTTTACACAAGCCTAACAACGTCAATGCCAAAGTATCGCACAAACTATTATCCAGATCAGACTTCAGTTATGTGAAAACAAAACCCTCCGGCTCCCCTATTTGGTTCATCCAATTCTCACTTTCACATCATCGTTTTGCATCATAAAAGTAGATTTACTCAGCATGTTTTCCCACTTAACAAACTCTAACAAGCTTCTGTCATTTATCAGACTGAGTAACAAGTCGCAAGCGTAAACAATAACCGCTAATGAGAATTTCTGAAGAAGATTCACCCCGACCTGTTCATAATAATTAGCGCAAACACTTTATACCGACGTGAACAAAAACTTGGGAACAAGAAAGTAGAGGTCGAGATTCAAAAGCGGAAGTTTATTGTGTTCTCTAAGTGGTTTTTATTGAGTTGATTTAGCAGTTTGTACGATTTTCAAAAATGATTTCAGTTCAAGGTAGTTCGGCTTGGTTTTCGTCAAAACCAGATATGAATTAACTGAGCAAAGTAACGCCTTCGCAGGCGCTGTAACGAGCACGATAATCATTAAACGTGGAACCTGTTTGTCGCGTGCATTTTCATGGTTGGAACAAATTTGGAGCTGAGCGATATGACACCAAATCAATTAATGTCCTTGTAGATGACGCTCTTAAACGGAATTAGAGGTTTAAATAAATTTCATGCAGGTTCTTCTTCGCCTGTCTGTTTTGTCAACTTTCACTTAATTGACTAACTAGCTTTCTGATAACGTTACTTTGACTTACTTGAAAGTTCGATCCAATTTCGGTTCAATCGAATCGATTGCTGTTAGAATAATATTTTGTCTCGAAGTCTTTTAATGACATTTTTTGATTTGATTTTTTTGACTTCCAAAATACTTTTTTAGATTGCTCTTATCGAAGTTGCCTTTTTTTCAAATAAACAGAAACTAATCAAAAAAACTGATGCAAGTGATCCGATCAATCATTGAAAGATCTTTTGAATAGACGACTTTTGTAATAATGCTTGAAATGAATGTTGATTTTTTTGATAGCGTTGATTAAACACGAACGTTATTGAAAACCTTCTAATCACTTTTTCCTGCGGCGAATGTTCGTTATTTTTATTACAGGTTTTTATATTCATTTTATCACGAAATCAAATATTGCACGTCCCTCCCACCGGGCGCCTTTTGCGAAGAATTGTTTCAAGCCCATCGAATAACCATTTTGGCGTCAGTTTATTAAGTTACAGCGATGCCGCGTTGCCCATCAAATTTTCGAAATCAACTATTCAATAGAGATGCAAAACTCAATTCAGTTCTGCAAATGAAAAAAAGCAGATCAACGTTTTTTTGAAATGCTGGAATTGAAAGTTATTGCGATTCTCTTCTTGAGCTAATTATTTCTCTAGGGAAAGAATGAAAACTTACAAATTACGATTCAGAGAGGTAATTTAAATATCCGTGTAATAGACACATTAAGCACATCAAAACGCAGTATTTTTCTATGTTTTGCTGTTATCCGTTATGGCATGACTATCATTATTAGATCACACATTTCACCTTTTTGCATGCAATCCAACTATCGTAGAAGTTCAGAATAAGCGATGAAACAAAACAAGTGATTACCTTCCAGATCAAAGATTGCAAACATAATATGAAACATTGTGACCAGTATAGGTATGCAAATCTTCCGCACCAAAATCCCTTGCCAACTAAAACCATCTAAAACTTCCAGATTCAACTTTGCCAGTTCTGTATTAGCTTGCCGGTACTTTCGAACACCTTCGCAAGCAATATTTCGATAGAAATCTTCTTAAACTCTCATTACAGAGTATTCAAGATTATCATCATTTTCCTACTCACATTTCTTCCGCTTTTTCCGAGTCGATTCAAATTGAAAACCAGAAAAATGTTAAATATCTCATATCAATTTCTAAAGTGGACTAAAAACCAAACTACGAAATGTCAACAAAGAAATAACTTCGAACGATAACAATTCACACTGACAAACGCTCCGTGTGAAAACCCAAAGAAGAAAAAGTTTCTGTTTTGAAAGAAGAAACACCTTAAAAATGTCATACTTGGACCAGGAAGTAGAAAAGTTAGTCCGGAAAATTAGTACGATGAAATTAGTTTGAAGTTCAATGGTTGGCGAAGGTTATGGAAAAATGGAACCAAAATAAAACAAAAATAATAGGGAAAAAACGAATAGAGGGATTGAGAGGAAGAGCAGAAACTCGCTTGTGAGTTCAATGTACTTGGGGGTGGGGGAGGAGGGTGCAGGTGTACGTGCGATTGTCGCTTGAAGCGTCTTTTGGCCGCATGTGCGGTTGTTCGCTGGTGTATCCACCTGGTCGACGCTGCGAGGGGGATGAATGCACGATCCGAAGAGAAATCTGCCTGCTGAATGGTGGAGGGTGAAAAACAGCGGGAGAGGTGAAGCCGCCGGAGAAGGGTGGCGCCGACGGTGGCGGTAGCGTCGCACACCGGCACACCGTTGCGTTTCTCCCAGTGTTCGCTCGACCGCTCCCTGTCGCACACGTACCAACTGCGCGCAACCGCCAGTCACGTCCACGTGCCGCGCCTCCATTCAAAATCAAAATCATCCCACCCTCTTCGTGCCCCTCCCCATCCCCCGCGCCTTTTTGTCCCTATCCTTTTTACAAGCGCGTTTTCAATCGAGTGCAACAGTTGAGCGCTAATGGACGCCGAATGCTCGCAGCCACGCTCCCAACACACTTTGCATCGCCAACTCAAAGTCGAAATGTTGAACTAGAAGATGCTGCGAAACAACGATTCATATCAGCCAGACATATCAGTGTGGGCTTTTCTGCCTGTGATTTTTTAGAGGAAAATAAACTCGAATTAGCAGCATGTCAAGAAGAGTGTCTTTGCAGAACAACCACTCTGCTTCGAACAATATCCAGACGAATGATTTGGACCTCTCGGCGTCCGCGGTTTTGGAGATCCAAACCCGGGGAATCCCCCTCCCGGGCATGGTCGGACCCCGGTCCATTCACAACAGTCCGGTCCATATAGCCAACTCGGTTCACGGCTTCGTCAACCCCTTAGGACCAACGGGCGCAAGCCCGCCGATGTCCGTTGCCGGCGTGCCTCATCATTCGCCGACACTGCACCCAGGTATCGATTGATTTTTTGTTTCTATCAATCAATCGGTAGCACGACTCCTGATAGATGAATGATTGACGCGAGTTGCGCTCTTTTTCCCTCTTTTTTTTTCTTTCTCGGAATCGGCATTTTAATGGATTTTAGATGTTGCTTCCGACCAAAAAAAGTCATAAAAATAGTTCTCTGTCTCTCTTGATTCGTATGATTTTGATCGACGAATTTTCCACTGGCTTTTCAGCAGAGCTTATTGCAGACGTGTTATAATGTGATGTAACGAAATTGCACTCTGTGGTGTGGATTCTTGTCTTTTTTTTTACCGCTGGTCTGTCGTACTCACTGCCTCCCGGCGAATTGGACTGTACGGAGAATGAATTTGTAATTAAAGCGTTGGCTGCATAATTAATGAGATTTTAATTTGTTATGCATCAAGATAATGAGCTTGTGTCGCAAGACGAGCTTTATGAAACACATTCGGTCGCGAAATATCCTGATAAAAACGAAGAAAAAAATATCGTTTTATTATTTGTATTTTTTATTGCAGGACTTTCCTGTGATAATGAAACCGTCGCAAAACGGAGATAATGAAAAACGTTTCTGCAGTCTAATCAGAGGCAATTTGTTTTGGTAAAGTCTTCAAAAAATATTTTTTCATTCTTGCACAGGCGTGAAACAGATAAAAATATTTTTTCCGTATTTTGAAGCCTTTAAAATGGGCATTATGAAAATAAACCTAAAATCCACGTCAAAATGATAATAAGTAAAAAAAAGGCAGAATTTTGTTTGTTCAATTTCTTCTCGTTGAATAATATCATAAGAATCGAGAGAGTTGCAATGTTTATACGCGAGAAAAAAATCAATACTCGCGAATGAATTGTAATCAAACTTCTTTTGCCCTGTCGCGAAATCATTTTTGTCATCGCGAAATTGGAAAGGTAGAAAAGCAACACACGCCCGCCTGATAACAAAACACGTGAGATTATTTCTTGAGTTTATCGATTCTTTTGATTGAATTTCCGTTGAATTCCGATCGCTCGTTATTTCACTTTGGTTTTTGCTGTTACCCGTTTTTGTGCGTTGTTTTGTGTCACTCGGACTGGCACGTTTTAGTTCGTCCACGTTTTAACGAAGACGTGATAAAAAAAATGGAGGAAAATACAAAACAAAGTAACGAGAGAAAAAAAATGAAAGACTGTGCGTCTTGCTCGGGACGCCATTCACGTAATTGCGAAAATGTCGAGTTGCGAGATGAAACTGAGAATCGAAGAGAAAAAATGGCAGGGTGAATGGGAGTGTGAGAGAGACAGATAGTAAGAATGAACGGTCTGAAGATCTATTATGTGGATGTCCGCCCAAAGGCGCGGAGAAGGTCGCAGTTGGTTCTGGTTATTCGACTCACGGCTTGGCGGTTCGAGTTGCGCTGGGTTCCGGTCACGGAACGGCTCCGGAATCACCCCTTCACATGATTAGACAACAAAAGGATTCCGCGCACAGTATCGGAATGTTGCCAAGACGAGGCTCGGACGTTGTTTCGGTTCTGCCGGACGCTCGGATACCGGCGTCTTCCGAACTACGTGGCCCAAGGCGTTCGGACTTTGGTTTGCAGCCCGGTACGTCTTCATGTTTCATGCACCCGCCTTCGTCGTTTGCACATTCACCAAATTGCACACTTCACCCAGCAGATTCCCTCGTTCTAGATGCACACTCAAACCTCTAATCACTTTGTTCTGTGTAACTTCCACCAGCCATATATATTGCCTTAAGAATGAGACATTGTTATGTTGATTGAGCTATGTTTCAGACGAGATAAATTCGCATTAATTTGTGCGTCTTAATCCAAGAATTGCCTAAATTTTATTTTTCGCAAAATCCGCGTTCGGAGGGTACAATTCTTCATACGTATCGAAACGAAATATTTTTCTATGTTTTGAAATTATGAAATTATTGAAATTACGAAAATGGTAAATTTAGTAATGAACTGGTTCGCTGAGGTTATTAAAATATTTGTATATTATATCGGAAGACTGGGCAAAAATACATTTGAAAAAGTGGAATAAATTAGTACTAGTACAGAATGTGTTTTTTCGTAATGAACTTTTTTTCTCCGAAATAAATTGGTATACGAATGAAATTTGCCGCACCGTAGTGCGCACGACGTGATTAGTCTCGAGTTGCATTTGTTTTCGTATGCGAATAGAGAATGTTGTCAATAAAAGCACAAATACACGTTTGTTGACTAAAACAAAAAAAATTTTACTGTGATTATAGATTCATAATATTAAAGGTGGACAAATTTGAATAGTAAACCGAAAACATTTGTTTGAAAAACATATATTTAAATTACCAAATAATTTCATTTATTAGTATAAAATCCTTATTTATCTATAACTAGTTGAATTTGAAATTTCAACTGTAGACAATTCATTTCGAATATTAAAAGTAAAACATATTGACCAATGTCTGTCGGTTTCTCCGTTTTTTCTCACAAAAACTCAAAAAGTTATCAGTGGATATATATATCAATGGACAATAAGTGTATTTTTAAGGCCCCTATAAGTAACATGGGCATTCATAAAAGTAAAAATCTTTAATTATTCATTATTCTGGTGTAAAATAATAATTTAAAAAAAGTTCCGACAAATATTTAATGGAACACGCACGATGTGGAAAGAATTCAATCCGATTCAAAATTTTTGAGTTACAGTTGAGCAAACAAACAGACACGCGGATAAGTGGATAAACAGGCATAATTTCATTTTTATACATTAGCAAGGATAAGGATTTAATCAGGGTATGAATCGTACAATTTATGTATTCTACAAAATTGTTTCATTATAAATAATATCATTTTGAAGAAATATTAAACGAATTTTCGACACGATTCGCTTGCCAAATATATATGATAATATTTCTCATCGTGGTAAGAGTTTTTTTTGGCAGTATGTCAAAGCCACTTGGTGATGTTGGTCAAAGCATTGATATTCAAATTTATAATACCATCGCATAATACCATCAACTCAAATGTGAGAATAACACATAATTCACGATATCAAATCAAATGTAAAGAAATGAGACTCATTAATTGAATGAATTTCTATATATGAAAATGATTTTTTATCGCTACATAACATGGCATAAATTGCACTTAACTTTTCCAATGCTGTCGGACAGTTTAATTCTTTAATTTGATCGTCGATTTGTAATTTAGATACGAGTGTACGTGGATCCAATCAATTGTAATTAGAACCCGTCATTCATAATGAAGTTTATCGTGAAGTGTGGATCTCGTCAGACGTAATCATCCCTACCAAGATGAAACAAAAAATGGGAACTTGAGTTGAACAAAAACCTACCTTTTTGTCTTACCATCTCAACATCAAAATTTTAAGTCAATTTTCCCTATTACGAAATAAAAACTTGTGTAATATATTGAAATCAGCTGAAATGAAAATCTAAAACACTTCTGTTGAGGATGTTTGTAACGAAATCGTTTATTTATTTTTTTTTTTTTTTTTGAAGAAACTAGCAACCATTTTGTGAACCAGTTTTTTGTAGCCACGAATTGTAAATCAGACTGGAAAATGCAAACAAAATAAATACAAGCAATTTGATACGAGCGTCAAAACATAGTAGCAAAGTACACGCGATATTCGCTGCTTAAATCATTAATAATAGCTTCTGGTCGCGTGGCGACGATTCATTTGCAATTCATTATTGGGTTAAGAAGATTTCACCGATATATCATCAGGCTGAAGAAATTCAACAGCTGATTGTGTGCAAAAGTTGCGTCCACTATGCGTTTGCAGATGACGAACGGCCTTTTCAGCTTTGACTTTTCATCCTTACGTTGGGCTGTTCATTACAACTTTGTATCTTGATTATCATTCAACTTGATTGCTACGTTAAACCTTCGCCTGATTTATTCGAACTCGCAACTTTGCCTGTAAATTTTGCGACCGTCAAATATTTGCATACAACATGGAAACTTATTTTCATAATTTTGTGAATCTTCATTATCGCAGAGTATAGAACCGAGGACGGGGGGGGGGGGAGACGAGATAACTTGTACAAACGCAAAAAGACTTGGAAGATTCATCAGACGATATTCATTCAGTTTACAGTTTCTTGCAATTCAAAATCCGATGGAGTCAAAAAGATCAGAGGAAATTCGGGATTACGGTCAGACGAATGGGCACGGAATTGCGTTCGTGGCCATCACGTTTTGAACGCCGCAAACAGATTTGCGTCTGTCGAAATTCGCAATTTCACTTGAAAATCGATACTGTAACGTTTAATGCTCCGAAGTGGTTTGCATAATATATACAAAGACGAGAAACAGGCTTGATATAGGGCAGTCCCTCGAAAAGAATGCAATCCCTTTCATATACCTATTCACAAGTTGTTATTGCACGCAATTTGTATGTACGGCGTGAAAATTTCACGTTTTCTTCCCACTCGTCGTTTTGTTGTGTGATAAAATATTGCTCTCGGGGCGTGTACCGGCGAGGAAGAAATTATGACAGCCGAGTGCTGCAACGAATAAACTTATTATCTTTCAACGGCACACTTAGAGTACTGAATTTTTATTGGTTCCTGTTTTTCCAGTCGTTTCATTTGAATCTTTTTAAATAAACCTTGTTTGTCAGATAAAATTAAGATTTTTGATATGACCAGAAAGAGTCTAGAATCAAAGATCATTATTAAATAGATATATATTTTTTATTTTGATACTAAAAAAGGCACTCACATTTTCAATTCCGAATCAGTTAAAAATCAGTCGTTCAGATGTTTTTGAACCCCTTTATTGGTTGAAAAGGTTTGAAAATGAGTGGAATGAGATTGGAGTGAGAGCGGTTATAGTGTAGGGTTTTTTCGGTCGGAATATCATAGGCAATAAAGAAGACAAAGTGAACATCGCGAAATCCCTGCGCGGTAATGGTTATCGAAGTGGTAGCCACACCGGTGCTCTGTCCAACGTGCGAAAATTATCTCTTGGGTTGAACTCACGCGATCGTGAGTTACGGCCGTTTGCCTATATATGCACGATGTAATACCACCTAATTTCAATGCTCGCAGAGCTTATTTCTCGTAAGATCTACTGCTTGCCTCTAAACAATGAAACTTTCACGGTATAATCGAGAAACTTTAGGATTTACCGTCTGTCTGTCTGTACTAAAATAATTACACATACGTCATAAACCCAGCCGACGTCTTCGCCGATGCATCATCTTTTGGCTTTCGCAAGAACTTTCTTGTGAATTCCATTTCTCGTCTCGGAAAACACGGATGTTGAGTTGTTGGTTGTTCTCGGGTTTTCGATTATCCTCGAGAACGATGCGAACGGGGGATTAAAATAATACCCGTTTGAATATTTGATTGGCTTTGAGTGATGCAACTAAGTCTTTGATGTGAAATTAACTGGTTACACGTAAACGAGTCTCCCACGATCGTTTGAATTTCATCGTTGCAAAACAGTCTGAGAACTCGATCGCAAGGTCCTTTAAGCCTCTTTGCTATGACGATAATCTCGAGAGTTTGCGAAATCCTCCGCGCACGCTGTGTACCAATTGTAACGAGAATCCAAATTTACAACCACGATGGATAATCTACTTCAATTCTGTATCAAGATGTTTGTTCACAACAATAACGCAACCATGCAAACTACCGGATCAAAACAAATTCGACTTTTCATGTAATTCTAGCGAACCCATTCTGACGGTGTCAAAATACAAAACGACCAATTACACGCCAATTTGCAAAATGTTGCAGCTTCAGGCGTATAAAATAACGAAGCTAAAACTGACCATCTTGTTAAATGTATGTGAAAGGGTAGATTTCCCAGCACTGCGCAGTGCATCGAATTTCGTAATGTCAAATGTATCTTATTTTTGATACGAAATTACAGAGAGCGGACGAGCTTGTGCAGTCGAGGCGAACGTTCGGTTTTCTTGCGCTAGTAATCGAAACACTGAATTAGCCGAAGAAACTTAGACAAGGCAGTACTTATTTTTGTTTCATTTTAAATTTACACGGAAATTAAAGCTGACAGTTGTGTTTGAATCTCTATTCTAGCGAAAGAGAACGTCAGTCGTTTTGTGCTATATCAATTGCGATCGATGTTTGATGGGACAAATCCAACAAGAGCGTCGTCTGACAGATGGAACAATCACAATTATAGTCGTGGAGGCTGTTTCAACGCACAGCCTCCAAGGACCATTGTCGATAATTACGACCGCAGCTTCCGAAGCCTTGATACCTTGACTGAGCCATCAGTTTGTGCGTACAAGGCAACTTCCAGTAGTATAAAATGTTTACAGTCAGACAACTGGACTAAATTCTCCAATATTTTAATTAAAGATTTTTTATTTGAGAAAAAATATGTACTTAGTTACGTTGACTAAACAATTGTCGTCTGAAAGATAATTAATCGAACGATTATCGATAATTGTTTCAGTTTTAGATCGCTTCAATGTTGATTTTATTCAAGTAAAAAAACGTTTGGGAACAAGCGTCTGGTTTGAATAGTTGAACCACTCAAAATATTGTTTTTCAATTCGAAGATCAATTGTTTAATCAATTTGTAATAACTGAAGGTTTGAATTGTAATTAGAATTAATAAGTAAAATTAAAATGAGAATATGGAATAGAAAGCTCGTAATTCTTGATGAGTCAAATTGGCACTGTTGTCTCATTGTGATCTGTGAATGAGCCAACACGTAGTACATAGTTAGTCAGTTTGATTTGTAGTCAAATCATTGTAAGTCATATATCCTGTTTGTATTGTATCGTGGAATTCATTCATTTACAAAACACCACCTGGCATTGTGATAAATGTCTTACACGTCGACTTGTTTAAATTTTCTTTCCTGCATTCTTTCCTCCATTCAAATTTATTACCATACGGTTTCAGATCCCGTGCCAATATTCTTACTTAGTTATAACATATTTTCTATATTGCAAATTTGAATTATCCATTGTCAACTACGCTTCAGTGTAAGTAATCAAAAGAAAGAAAAAATTCAGTAAGTAAGTAAAAATGTTAACATTTTTACTTACTTACTGAATTTTTAATAATGTTTCTGCAAACTGCTGATAGCTAAACAAAACAATCTTAGCTTATGAACAAAACATTTACCGTGAAAAACAACATCCCGCATGTATATGCTGCATAATCTTTTTTACGGGTTGCAAACTGAAACATTGTTTCCGGTAAACATTAAACTTAAGTTTTTAGTCCGCAATATTTCCAACTTCAGTGAATACATTTCATTTATATAAGATTATAACGGAATATTATTCTAATTCTTAACAAAATATGACAAATTAAAACTATTATAACAATTTACCTGCATTACTAAGTCTGCAGTACAAAGTGTACTACTACTGCATTACAAATTTACTACTTTGTCATGTTTATTATACTTTGACTTAATTTTACTATCATTAGCATATCATTTGTTCATTCTGTGAATAACCCTCAAACAATTGAATAAAGCATAAAAAGTTACCAACAAAAACTGACATAGAAGCTGGAATAGTGAGTAAGTGAATTGATCAAATGAATGTATAATTAAGAGAAATAATAGTCTGGGTGTGAATACGTGACGTGAAGGAGACGCGTATAAATAAGGTCGGGTGTTATTAGCGAAGCTGCGCGGTAGTAAGGGTTGACGTATCGGAGCACGTGCAGGAGCAAGCAAACGTCGAGAGCTTCATAGGTTCAATAATAAGTCATCCAAAGAAGTGCGCCGGTGGCCGTTAAACTCAGTGCCTTTCCCCTTCGGAGCCAAGGTGATAGATCAGCCACTTACTTCCGGACCTGGTCCAACGCGAGGGTACTGAACCCTCGCTCCCTCTCGTCTCCTCTTTAGAGAGCGACCTTCTTCACAGCATTATTCAACCGACTCAGCTCAGGATGCATTTAAGTGCGCGCCACCTTGCGAGCTCCAGCCCGTTTCGAATTATATTATGGTGCCACATCAAATCTCTTTCCGCCCAAATAAGCCTTTCTTCACCTTTTCAACTTTTTTCTACACTTCATCCGGATTAAAAACTCCCGTGGGGTGATTATTCGAAATCCCCTTTCGCTGCCCAATCAACCGACAAGTGTTACACTTTTCATAATGGCTTTAAGGCGAGGAAAAAAAAACATAAAAATACATGGGCTATGAAATGTGACGAGAGAAAATAAATAAAAATAATGAAGCCCCTTGTTTTTACATCAGTCATTTTTTCTTCTAGCCTCGATATTGTTTGACGACACGTGTTCTCGGAACTTTGTCTATATAAGGATCTTGTTGAAAGGTATCGTATTAACATCACTGAGATTGTCCAATGCTAATCGTGTGCCAACCACATTTGATTTCTTTCCGCAAAAACCTATCAGGACGGAAGATTGCGTTTTATTGGGAGTAAATAATCTTTTTTCTAAAATACGATTATGAATCGAGTTAACTTAATGCCGATCAAGCTAGATGCAGACAATAAGAATCAGTAGAATTATGACGGCGATAAACGTTTGTTTTGACGGATGTTGTACAACTACTTATTTTGTGCACCGACCGAAAACAATGCGATGATTTCGAAGCATGCGTTTCTCTGTGTGTTCATATCATAAACGGTCAATTGCACTTTGAGATACCAATTTTAAGCGCAAAAACGTTTTTAAATGCAAATCATTGTTACCTATCGAGATTGATTATTATTTTAGTGATGTTCATTTTTAGTACTTTGCAACACCTCTCACAAAGCATGCTGATCAAAATGGAAATTTACCGTTTCAGTGACAAGACATTGATAATTGAAAAATTGATTTTTTTGATGAATAAAAATGAACGTTTTAGTTTTTGTTTTCTTTGAAATTTGAAAAATGAAATTTTGAGATGGTCTTGTATTTTCATTTGTTACAGTTACAAAATTGCGGGAACACTGGGACGAGACGAATTCAAAAGTTTTACAACGAAAGTCTCAACTGGACGCAATGCTCAGCGACAGTCAGCGATATGAAGCGAAAAGAAATGAGGTGGAAGTGTGGTTATCACGAATGGAAACGCGAATGGAAAGGATGCGAGCCGTGGGTAACACCGCGGACGTTCTCGAGGCCCAGCTGCGAGAACAAAAAGTACGTTAGTCGGGCGTATCAAAAGCTATCGTGATTTTGTCTGCTCTGTGTTTTTCAAACCGCTTCGTTATTCACTTTGCATAACCGCAGGGCAGCAGATATTTGTATAACGCGTTGTTGATTTGGTTCAGCTGACCATTCGCATCCGTATGACTTTTAATTTAAAACACTGGTTTTCACTTTTTTTGCAGTCATTTCATGCCGAACTTCATCAATACAAACATCAAATAGAATTGTTCAATCAGCTCACGCAAAAACTTATTGCGGTTTATCAGCAAGATGATACGACGCGCGTGAAAAAAATGACAGAAACTATTAATCAAAGATATAACAATCTTAACACCAGGTGAGTTCAATCTATCAATCTTTCATGATGTTAACTTTAAGTTTTCCCATTTATTATCTCATGAATTGCAGTGATTATTTTTTGCAAAAGATTATTTTAATCTTCACAGCTTAATTCATTATGGTAATTATCGATTATTTTTTTTTTTTTGTTTGATGAAAGTAGATTTGTATCACACAACAAATTGACAAGACCCAAAGTCAAGTTTCAGATAAGAAATAATTTATTTGTCCAGTTATTCAATTTCTACAAAAAGAAGAAACGATAGAGGTCGTATTTTCTCAAACGAATGATTGTCCACGTTCACAAACGTCTTCATCGTTTAATTTTCAGTATTGTGAACCGAGGAAAGTTGCTTCACTCGGCGGTGAATTCGCTGCACAACTTCGATCGGTCTCTTGATAAATTCTTGGCTTGGCTCAGCGAAGTTGAATCATCTATGGAGGGGCTTGAAGCGGAAGCTGATCGACTAGGTGGACGTCGGGATCAAGGAGCACTCAGACGACCGCAACAACAACTCAAGGTACGTCCAAAATTTCACCGGATTATTTCTTATGGTCGATCTTAAACGAGCTCGTTCAATCAAGAAGTCCTATCGTGGCCCATTTAAAGACCCCATAAACTTCACAACTCATCAACCTTATCTCTATAGAGTAAACGTTGTTATTCTGCCAGAGAATACATAGCTCAACAACCTTTCGGCTTCCATTTTTATTACATTTTTTTGAACTCCTTCTTTTTGCTAGTGTACGGAAGTTAGTTTTTCGAACGAGTTTTAAACTGTTTGTCATAGCTGAACAACCGGCGGAGGTAAAACGTTATTGTTTATCCCGTTTCTGATCAGTAAACTCAATACGGAATCAAATCTTATTATACGTCCAAGAGTTTATGTCGTTGATTTTAAATCTCTGTTCGTATAGAATCAATTGGTCGTCAAATAAGAGATTTCGTTTTTGTCAAGGGTCATTTTTCGACAAATTTTCAATTTTTTCACATCAATACTTGTTTTTTAAAAAAATAATTAATTAATCATAAATGACGTTCTAATTTTATAAAAATCGTCAAAAAAATTAAAATACTCACTAGAGAAATTATCTGTTTTTCGACGGTAGTTGACTGCATTTTTGAACAGAGCAGAGAAAGCTAGATAACATTCCAGCTTTTTTCGGTTAATCAACTGACACTGCAACGATGTTTATATAGGCATCAACCTCATGCCACAATTAAGCCGTTCATCACGTCGCATTACAACGTCGAATCGAAAGATTATTGGCTCGTAAATTTAATTTCCCAAACATTGGTTTCATAATAAAAAATTTTGTTAAGGTTTTATTCGTCATCAAAAAATGTCATCAAAGTAATACAGTTGATAGTCTTAAATAACTATTTTTTTCAAAAGTCACAATCGTTTGTCTGAGAGAATAAGATTTGCAGGAGTGTCCGGAGTACGCTAACGTGAATTTTCCGAGTCGAGTTTGTGTTATCAGATAGACATAAGGATGCCGAGGGGTTGAAATAATACAGGTTGTACATCTTATGGAATAAGAAAAGTATTGATAAATAAAGCAACAATGGGACAAGTCGAGTTGGTAGCCAAGCAGCCACTTTCCCTTTTTCGCTTCATTGCGCCGAACAGCGTCACGATCGATAGCACACTCTCTGATAGTACGGGCTAAGGCTGAGACCGCGCGACGCCACTGTCACGGCTCTGCCACCATGTGTGCGAACCCTGCTGCCGGCTATTATCTGACTCTTGGCCATCTTTTTTACCCTTCTTATTTATTTCGTACATATTGTCTTTCTTCAATTATCTTTTTTATTCGATATTGTTCCCAATTTAGAATCAATTGTTAATATTTTTAGATATTATCTCATTTTCTTATCTGCTGAGTAATTTTTAAAACCGATCAAGTCTGATCGATTAGTAATAAAGATAGAATTTTGAGATGTATTTTGCATGAATTTTGTAGTTTTGAAAATGAAGCAATGATTACTGAATCGTGACAATGAATATCATTTGGCATACGTTTCTACTCTGATGCTTCATGTAAGTTCAAAAGCAGGCGCTATTTTCCTCTCGTCTGTTAGACGATTTTTGCAATGCCAACTCGACACGCTATTGCTCGTGACCGTTTCTCGCGTGAAGTTAATCTTGAATTCATTTTAAAGCTAAAAAAGGAAGCAGACGAGCATTGAGAAGGAAAAAAAGCAATCAAAAATAATGACGAAAAGAAAAGAAATACACCGAACATTTTACATTATGAATGCTAAGTCATTCAAATGAATTGCAAATTGCAAAATCAGCAAGGGACACTTTTTCAATTGAACATCCATCTTAATCCTAAATTATGTTCACGTTTTAAATTCAATTGACAAAAATATCAAAGATTCAAGACATTTTCGGACGAAAAAGAATTTTTAATTCGAAAGTTAAAACAACAATTCGGGTGCAGTTTTCTTTGAAGCATCTCGACTTATTCCACAAAGGTGGCTCTTCAAACTTGCTTCCTCCAAGTTTGTTTTACAAAGTTTTTGAAATTTTCTCAAACTACGAACCGAGTTTTAGTCCAGTTTTTTTCGTATTCTTTTTTTCTTGTCTGTAGTAATAGTAGATTCTTCGATTGCAATTTTTTCCTCTTCACGCGTCTCTGACTTGCGATCGAAATTTTGAGCGCATGCGCTCTCCAGCAAACCAGAGAGCAGCACGGTCCAAGCAACATTATCGTCGGCAAAGAAGAGCGAGATTTTGCGAACTGTTATTTTGTCGGGAATTTGCGTAGACGTACGTCGGTAACTTGCTGAATTCAAGGATTGCAGAAATTTCGGGCCGGTAAATTAGCGCCGTTTTGGAACCAAGGATTCAGTTTCGTTGCAGATAATTCGGATGATCTTCACTTGATAATTTTGCTTGGTACATTTTCAAATAGAAATCTTTTAAATTGATTGTCGGAAAACCAACTTTTTCAATTTGTTTTTGTGATTTATATCACTGACGAAAACGATAAAATAGTTACTTAATGCAATTCAATTTGCAGGATAAAAAAAATCAATTATTCAAATACCGCCGATTTATTTTTAAAAATACAATTGAGAGTTATCGGGATCCCCAAATGAGAAACTACAAAAATCGCATCAATCAGCCTGCGAGCGGATTAAGTATGGAATGTCAAGGAAACAAAAATAAAAAAGGGTTGAAATTCGCAAAAACGTATTTTTACAAATGCAATTCCCGTTGGTTTCATTGCATTATTTGTATAATGCAATAACAGTGCTGCGAGACTTGAAAACAAAACCTCGTGTGCTGTAGGAAATATAGCCAACTAAAATTGGGGTTTTAAATTGTTGAAATAATGAAAAGAAAATGATTGAGAATGCATTAGCGTAGGATCGTTAGTTTTGGCGTTATCATAACAAATATGAGGCTGGGAGGTTGAAAAAAAAGTCATTGGCCTCTCTCCGGTACGTAACAAATGGGCTTAATTACGTTGTCGTGTATTTGGCGCATCAGCGGGTTGTTATTCCGGACGTTGACGCGAGTCCCTGTTGATTTGCCAGAAAGAGGGCTCGATTCCATTATTGCGCATTCGAATTGATTAACGCGATTGCGGTGATTGAAGCTCGCCGGGTCGTTTGATACGTTTTGCTAGCTCTCGATGCTTCACTGTAGTATTGACTTGTATCGCGAGCGACCGTTGTCGGCAACTTTCGCGACTATAAATATCAATGAACGACCGAAACTTTGAAGCCGCAACTCGAGACGCCAGACGCCACGACCTCTCCCCGGATAACGTTGCCGAGGATACTTCAGATTAAATATTATCCGCACTCCAAAAGCTTCCGACAAGGATTACTGGCAGATGCCCAGGGCCACCATCATTCTCCAACTTCAACTTCTGTTTATTTTGTTCGCCCCAAAGCAAACTCCTTGCTATAATATATTTAATCCCATCCCAACCAATAACTACATGTTACGCGATTTCTCATCTTTGGCCGAGGACCATCTTTGATTCTCTTTTTCTTCAATTTTTCTTCCTTGCTCTTTTATTTTTCTTTTTACTCAATGACTTGATTCAATGAACTTAACTAACCATAACCAATCATCATAATTTACTTTTCATTTCAAAACCTGTACAATCATTTTATAATCCATTCTGTCTGAGAAATGAACATTGTTGTTTGCTAATGCCTAAAGGAAAAATGAAATATATTCAATGACTACAAATATTCAATTAATACATTTTTACTTCTTAAAGAAAATCATTACTGGTTCAAGAGAAATTTTGATTTCAAAGATCACTGCACACAAATGTATTTTTAGGTGACGGTAGAAGTTTTAAACAACTCATATCATATTTTAAAATTATTTTTTTAATATTATTTAAATGCCTTTTATGTCAAGTATATTGACTTTAAGAAATTTTCATTCTTTGACAAAAATTGATTTGATTTTAAACTTCAAAACTAAAACAGCTTCTGAAATCAATCAATTGATCTAATAAGACATAGCCTCATGAGGTGTAATGAATTGACCCTTCATGTACAGCAAATAGCGGTTCATAAAGAAATTAGAAAATGACTATTACTAATGGCAGTATTAATCGAGCTTTTAGGTACAAAATAATAAGAACAATTTTGTTTGAGGGTGGGTCGTCTGGTAAGAAGGGTGGATGAAAAAAAGGTTGTAAAAAGGGAATACTGAAAAAGTATAAAAACAAAACAGCGAGAGATGAAGGCTGGCATTTGTTCCGCGGCATCTAGCGAATTAATGGCGACCGAGTACAGTAGTTCCCGTTTCCAAGTAGCGCATTACAAAGAGCTTCTGTCGTGGACGCGTGTGCACACCCACAAAACGTTAGCCGGCACAATGCTAGCGGACGGATTACGTACGCGTAGGCTCTCTTTTGCCCTCTGATGACAGTAACTATCTCTCTGTGGGCATGTGCAGCCAGCATCGAGCCACCCGACAGCGACATCTGTTCCGAACGTTATCTTTCGTGTCCTGGCTAGGCCGCATTTACAAACTATCGGATTTGTCCAGTCGTCCAAAGACCTTTCTGCTTTATGCTACGAAATCGTCTGATCTTGTCATGTCCATAACCACGACCTTCCCTACCAATTTCCTAACGTTTGACTTTAGTTCATTTACGAATTTGAAGACGCAGAGGAAAAACGTTTAAAAAATGTTCGACAGGTAGAAAAAATTTCAACAGATTGCTGTTTTGGTAATGAATAATTTTTGTTCAAAAATATTCATCAAGCTTTGTTAATTTTTCAGTACGTTTGGAAACTTGTTGAATAATTTAATTTCATTATGCAGTAAATAACAAATTAAAGTGACTGCTTCATCGTGCGACTCAGAAATAAACTGAAAAAACTGCACTTTTTCCAGAATTAGTTGATAAAATGAGATATTGACTGATGAGTACATTAGCATTAATTGAAAGACCTTCTGGTCCGTCAAACCTATTTGTGCACTTATTTGAAAGTGACTTTGAGAAATAAAAATTTTTTGCATTTCGAATACAGTTGTTGAACGCTCTGTTAACGCAAAATGCGCACCATCTGACGCAACACGACCCGGCACAGCTTACTCACTGGTGCACTAAGTCTTCGACTTGATGTGACCTGGGATTAGTATGCAAATATTCGCAGTACTGAAGCCCTTGGTCCAAAATGTGCCCGGCTCAACTGCTACAATTTTTATTTCAATTTTAGCAGACTGAAATATACCGGCTGGGATTACAGAGCGCCAAGTTTCGGAACGCCAAACGTCAAAAGTTAGCGTGGATCCAATTTCGAGCGGATTCTAATCGAAATCTCGTCCGAATATGGAGGTTGTCAGTTGGCGCTGGTTGGCCGAGAGGATCCAACTAGTAATCCCGTATCATTGATTCCGCAACGCGATAGATAATTCATCGACCGTTGAGTATGAATTAGTGAGTGGCTATTTTTGATGCATTATAAAACACGAGTCTGAAATGCATCGAGTTATCGAATCGGAGTGACAATTTTTGTAACATTTTTGTGCTCGCCCGTTCGCAGTGTCATTTGTTGGTCGTTTTACATTTGCATACAAAGTTTTATAGCTTCGTTTTGGTGGGGCACATGATGCACGCGAAATTGAAACGCTACGTTTCATGATTTATAAGCCAATTTGTATCCATCGGTGCGACTGAATATTTTCATTTGTTATAAACCCATCCACTCAATAATTAAACTCAACTTAGAAATTAATTCTAACATGCGGTTTTCAGTATGTCAAGGTGAAAAATATATTCCAAGTTTCGGTGATTCAAAAGCTTGATTGTACAATGATGTAACAAAGTGTCCATCGTAACTACCCCAATGGATTCTGAAAATGTACTATTTTCATGTTTGCATAACAATAATAGATGAACTGTAAATTTATGCACCGTTGGTGTGTTAACGCGCGTGTGCAACCGCCGGCAAATATTTTTCTTGGCACTTTTGGAATGATAATTTTGGTGTGCAGCGTCCGCCGATTGTGTTCATCTCGCCTATTTAAATTGGCTTGCACAATTTCGCCTCATAATCAATTTGACGAAGTCGAATTAATCAATGACAAATAATGAACGCTAGCTGAATTTATTTCATACGCGGACAAAATTAGCCCCTTTTTGGGCAATCGTCTGTCAAAGAGACTGACATAATCTGACGAATTAATAAGTGAAAGAGAGAGAGAGAGAAATAAAATAGAAAGAGACAGCCTATTAAAAATATAGCATTTAAAGTTTTAACCCGTTGTTCCATTTTCATAATGCACTATAATTCTCCATAAAACGTGAAGCCGCGAAACTCGACGAACACTATAAAATAACATTTTTGTTCTTTTATTTGAGATATTCAAGACTTCGGAACGAGTACACGTTGGTAATGAGTTTAGTAAATGAATAATTAAAACGCAAACATCAAGCCCGAGCTTGTGAGAATTCCAAATGCCGCAGTATGAACAACGCCTTTGCGAACTTGGGATTAGCGTAGTTGTGAAACAAACCTAATCGTTTAAAACAACTTCGCGCTTCGCATCTATTCGATTATTTACAATTTTCGAACTGACAACAGTCGATTTATCGGTAAACTTCAATATCCAAAGCCAACATTAATCACATGTTTTTCGTGTACATGATTTATTTAAACAAGTTTTATTCTTTAAGTGGTTTTGGGTCATTCAATTAAACGCCATTATGAAAAAGTTTCATTTTACAGGATTCATCAGAACTTATTGCTATTCACTTAAATTTCACTCATTCTTAATGTGCATTTGAATTTCCAATGACTTGGTTTCTGTAAATTCGCAACTAAATTCCTCAAAGTTCATTCGCAGTTCCATATTTTTTGCGTATTTTTCAATTGCGCATCAACTTGCATATTCCAAATGTTCTAAATGTATTTAAATGCGACATTAAAGAGTTAAAATTATCAAAATTTTCATCTACTTGTTTTGTCTTCTAAACAAGCCACTTGAAAGGAAATAAAATGAAAATTTTGACAAGTTGAAAAACGGGGTAAAATTAAAAACTGGACAGGTCAATTGTGGGGTGTTTTTCATTCAATTCCGTGAGCACGTCGAGGACAATTTATTTGCGACGGACATGAGGTCATCAATTTTCGCGTCCGTTTTCCCTATAAAGGCAATCTCAGCCAGCTCTATAAGCTAAAGACGCTAATATAAGAGTTCTCTCTTCAAAGTGTCTCCCAGCGGCGAGACGTTGGTCCGCAAGCACACTCCGAGCGCAATTCCGGCCGGCTGTGTCGTCTTTCTCGTCAACTCGTATTTCTCTGTTGGTCTCTTTTCTCGGGCTTGCTCCTGCAGTGTTAGAAAACCTGAACCTAACCCATCAGACGGACTAATTTATCTCTCGAACGAGGCTTAGACCTCCTCGTCGTTTATCTTGTCGCGCACCAACCAAGCTTTTTTATCTTTTTCTCCGTGTATCAATTTAGAAGTTACGAAAACACAACCCTTTTGATAAATTCTTAACTTACTTTTTTGCCTCCATAAAAATTTGGATTTTTGTAAAACTGCAATTTATGAGCGACTAAAAACAAACAAAGCTCTTATTTTTTGTCTCTTAGCTCACATCTGGCTCGTTGACTATCATGGTTTAGTTTTTTTGATCATGAAACTAAAAAATTGGCAAGCTAACGAATTTAAACGAAGCTTTTATTATTTTATCATAATTTGATCATAATTTATTAATGAATTATAATGATCAAATATATATAATGAATGATAATATAATAAGCTAATGATTATTTTATCATATTTTTTTTTCATTGAACTTGCAAATTGTTTGTCGATACAAGTCGAGCGAGAGAAAATTGAATGAAAAGAATTCGCTTGGGTAAAACGTGATATTGACAAGTAGGTTACGAGTTGGGTTACAGGAGAAACGCGGATACGAAATGCTGATAATTGAATGCAAATTGACGAGTATGATAACTACAAGGCCTGTTGCTTCAAGTGAGGATTCAACATTCTGCAAATGTGTAACATTCGAGAAACCAAGTACACCACGCAATGCACGGATTACTTTTGATTACATGAATATACATTGTCGCTAAGGTTATTATAACCAGCGTTTTCGACTCGTCAACCTTTTCAAATATTTTAACTCCCACGTTAAACGAAGTGGAATTCCACAAAGAAATGTGTACATGAAATTCAAGATGAATGTTTTAAACTGATCTTTGAATTTTTCAAACTCAGAGCTTAGTAAATCAAAAGTTGATCTCGCATGGACGAGTGCGATGTGAATCTTACCGCGTCGGTCATCTCGGTTGAAAGGAAATGAAAAATTCCAAACGATAGATTTGCGACACAGCGCCTTATACCAATATAGAATTTATGCGGGGCCAGGATCAAGCCAGCCGGAAATTGACAACTTGGAATACTTCAATTGACCCTTGGCTTTTTTTTTCATTAACAAACGCAATTCGTAGAGCGAAAATTTTTGATGAAAAAATAAAAAGAGAGGAGAAAAGAGGCAAAAAGTAGGAGGTACAAAACTTAAGAACAGGCGAAGTTGCTCTCGCGCATCGAGTAATCTACAAGGAGGTAAATTGTTGACTGATACCCAACAGTATCGTTGTGGAAGGCACGGCCTTCTTAACTTGCTAACCCATATTTCACGGGAGCACTTATCCCGAGACCGTTCTTTCCTCACAAAGCCACTCATTTCGTAGAAAAATATCAAGTGAGTGCGGCGCATCTGTGCGTCTCTTTTTTCGGCTCTCTCCCTCTCACTCTAGGCACTTTTCGAATACGCACGGCGAAACTCGCCTTTGCAAGAGCTTTGTCGGAAGTCGAGAGCGTCCGGCCTTTTATGTATTATCTCGTTGGCTCCAAATTTCACGGTTAATTCGAACGTGCTTATTATTTTATGAGATCAAGTGCTTTATCTACTTGCGAGAAATAATGCAGACTCAAAGTAGAGTAATGATAACCATCTTATATCAGCCAACGTGATTTACGCGACGTAAATTTTATCTTTATGTTTTTACTTCATAATTGATATGGTTCGAAAAACGTTTAGGGGAAACGAAGCAATAGAAATATTTTATTTTTAATTTCAATTTTTTTCAAAAAACGACTTAAATCAGCACAAATGCATCAAAATAATTTTGAAAAGTAACGCCTAAATCTTGATCTTGATATAATTTTAACATTTTTAATTTATCTCTGAAGATACAATGTGATACAAAGAATCAATCTGAAACTATTCATAATTGGATGATAAAAATTGTTTAAAATAAACGTACTTGGTTAAATAAGTTGTTCGAACAAATCAATGTTTTTTTCGATTATCTTTAGTAAACATAGTTATTCAGGATGTTATCTGTCAGGTATCACTTTCTTGACGACATTTTAATTTGACAGTTGAAAGTCAGGACAAAAGGCAAACTATCGCATCGACTTATATGATAGCGGTTGGCAAGTTGGCATTCGCCAGTCGAAATTAAGATGAGCCCAGGTGAAATGGATTGCGGACGGCAGCGATGTCAAAGTTGCAAAACAAGTCGGAGAGACGAGCAAAATAAGGGGTTTCGCTTGCTCATTTGCACAGCCCTGTCGGCCAACCTGTACACGGTCTCGCCGGTGTTGTTCGTTGCTCATTTAACGCTTCCTGTCTGACGCGGTTAGCACGCGTTCACTAACGAACCCATTGTGGTGGCTACGCCGACGTCTGCTCCGCTAATCTCATGACTTATTCGCGTCATCGATCTTTTCTCTATTGTGAGAGGAGAGATGGAAAAAAGCATCAGCCAACCGCAACCTCTACATTTCACTTTGTATCAATTTGCGAAATCACGAGCTGCTTTAATCACGTCTAACAAGTGTTTATTTCATGAGATGTGATTTATTCAGTAGCGCTAGTCACGAGCCATCTATGATGACAAATTTTAGCCTTGTTTGTCGGAATTTCCCTACACGTTTGACTTGCAACTAAAACAGATATACACATACATCAGAAAGCTTATTTAAATTCAACATGACGTACGGTGACGTCGTGTCTGACCGATGCATCTCTCTGTATTAGTCTCTAAGTGTACAAACATACTATACAGTCGCTCTTATCAGCATTTCAATTGCTTGTAATATCCCTTTGCCATTTGCCATTTCGCGTCTCCAACTAACACTTCAAACAATGTTTTTCGCAGTCCTATCAAACTTGTAACAATTTCTTCTTTTTTGTCCTCTAAAACTAAACTTATTTAAAAGTTAGTTCCAAATCGCTTCGATGAGTTGGTCATATTTTTCAACTGTCTTTTTTTTAGAAAAGAACACAATTGTTGTCTTTTCAGAGATAATTTCATTTGTTCGTTCATCATAAAAACATTGCAACTGTAGAATGTCTACTGACATGAAGATAAAAAAGTAGAGCAAAAAGATGGATTCCAACAATGACTGAATTAAAATTTGCAAACGGAAGAAAAAAACTAAAATGCGCTCGGATTTGCCGCGAAAGATAAAGAGATTTGCAGTAGGGGGATCAAGATACAAAGACGAATAACTGACGTCGGTCTTGTTCAGCAACAAGCAAAAAGCATTCTTCGTAACGTAAATACTCAATGAAACAGGCACAGCGTTAGGTGCTTGCATTGTAGTTCACAAGTTGCGCATATCAATCCGCATAGCGTTCATTTCGAGATTTCTTTGCAGGGTGAAAGAAAAATTTTTATACGCATTTTTTTATTTCTTCCATTTGAATCGTTTTATATTAAAAATGCCTAAGCAGGTTCGATTTACATGAATAAATTATTGCGTGTTTAACTTGACAGTTTTGATTTCTGGATTTCGTCTTCCCCTTATGTTATTTTTAATCGAAATAAAGGTATTCATTCTCGATATTTTACATGTTTTTTTATCTGTTTCAGGTATGTACTTGACTCATTTACTTCTTAAACACAATCCACATCTCAATGGTAAGTTTAAATGAAAACCATAAGAAACAAAATAAAAAAAGCGAAAAGATCAAACAGTAAGAAGTCAATTGTGAACAGATAAAATAGAAATATTAGTCAACGACAAATTCAATCGACCAGAAAACAAAAAAAAGGTCGACCTTAAATAAAGCACCGAACTGGATATCTGAATGCGAAGGCTGTTTGTACGAAGATCCGACGCACTTATGGTTTCAATTTTGTTTCTCCTCTTGTCACGTATCTTAGTTTCTGCAACACGATCTGGTAGGCAGGAAAAAAAAACGAGACACGAGAGGGCGAGGAATAAGAAACAGATGAAAGGTACAGAGCGAGCTTTGGGACGACTATATTTATAAAGCAGCGGCAGTTCGAACCACGTAAGGCCGTAATCGAGAGCGTAAAAGAGCGTGTGCGGGATGAAATGACGGATGATGGAAAAGTCGCGGGAGATTGTTTGAGTAATATTTTGACGGCGGGGAGGAAAATGAGGAAACTAGGAGATGGAGGGAGGAGGAGGAGCAGGTGGTAGGGCGGACGTCGATGGCGGTGGAGGCGTAGCGGAAGGCCCGTAAGGGTGGCGCAGGCGTGCGTTTCGCGACTCGAATGCAGCCGCCAAAGAGGAACGCGCCACTTTGCCTCCGGCACGGCATCCACGCGAGACCGACTAACCTCGTGAACGTGCTCGGTGCTAAGCTCAGTATCGGCGATGTCACGCTGCAGACCAATGCCGCAAGCCAAACGCTGCGTCATACAGTTGAACATCCGAGCGTCTTGTTAATTCACAGCAGTTGTTGTCAGTGGTGCCAGGATGAGACACGTCGCGATGAATTATTCAACCGGTCGAAAATGACGCTCGTGTTAGCAACCACTTTGCCCCCCACAAGTTGTTGACTTTCCTGTTAGAGAATTTGTTCAGATGATTTAGTGACCAGTTGACAAGTGACGTATGCTACGTTTTTGCAGTTTTCAGACGCGTTGAATTGTTTTCAAATATTTTATGCGATAGTATCGTCTCGAAAGAAGGCAAGAAAACCCAAGCGCTAATAATTGCACGCCGACTGTGGAATTATTTTTAAAGAGACTCACAGAAGGATCGAAAGAAAGAGACCTCGAGTCACAACGAAAATACACCGCGTACTCAAAGCAGTCTGCAACCGAAACAACGTACGCCAAAACGAATTAGGATAATCCAAGTTCCGATACGTGTGCTGTGTTAAGTGTCAAACTCTAATTTGTGCCAAGTGAGAGTTGTGTTAGTTTAGCTAGGATGGCAGGATCGTCGCAGGAAGCTGAAGTAGGCAGGTGGAAGGAGAGTTGTGATAAGCTGTCATAAGCGAGACTTGGCGATGTCAGAGGGCCCGAGCGCGCGGGGCTAAGTCAAATGGGCGAGCCGAAGGCCGACGCGCCTCCGCAGCCCAACGGCGGAGTGAAACAGAAGCCAAGCAGTCTGAACCTCGGGGGAGGCTCGGTTTTTTATCGCAATGTAAACGGAAGAGTGAATCTGAATGATATTCATTTGCGGCACGCGTTCACCGGCAACGGACGCGACGGTCCCCGACTCAAGTACTCAGCCTCAAGTTGCTCGATCAAGGAGCAGCTACGATCAACGCTACCTCTCTCATCAGTTCCTTCAACACCAGCGACCGCTCTACCAGCATGGAGCCTGCCCACGGAATTCGAAGCCCTGCTTGAACCCTCACCCCCTCCTCCCCCGGCCCCCTCGCACTCCCCACCCGCGCTTCGAGTCGACGAGGCCCAAAAGCAGCTCAGTTGTAGTCCAAGTCACAATGGATTCTCCCTGTACACCCCGCCAGCACCAATACCCGCCTCAGGTGCAACCAAAGTACGCTCAACTCCGAACGGACTTTTGTCCCAGCCCGCGCCAAGACGTCCTCATAGTATTGCCACAGCACAATACGCTCGCGGAAACAGCCTGCTCGTGGAATCAGGACGAGCAAACGCGTCGCTGGCTCAGCCAGCAGCACCAGCTCAACCAAGCACCACTGCTGCCAGCAGCGTATCAGCCACAAGTTCCGGGCCTCCCCCTGTCGTACAGCGTCGTTCCCATTCTGTCACAAGCACCCCAGTTTCAGCCATACCAGGCCCATTCCCTAAGCCCAGCCAGGAGCAGCACGATGTGGTGCAGCCCGATGCTGCAGCCAACGGCACTCGCGTCGCAGTGCCACCTCAGTCGCTGTGGAACGGCCAGCTACAGCAACGTCTTCCACGTCGACCGCACAGCATCGCGACAACACCCACTGCTACCACAGCGGGCCCTTTATCCCAGGCCGCTGTTGGGCCCGCAACCACTGCTCGTACGCCAGGAGAGCCCATACAGTGGGGCGCCTCAGGCCTGGTTCTCCACCAACCAGTACCACGTCGCGCGTACGCCACGACCTTGCCCCACACCCAACCATCAGCGACCACGACCCAAGGCACTGGGTTAAATGTCTTAGGAACCAACACCTGGACAGGGCCCCGATCCAGGCCTCATAGTATAGCATCTAATGGCACTGACGCCATCACACCCGCAGTCTCTGCCTCGCCATCCGATTCGGGCTATCGTTCCTTACCCTCGGCTTCAAGTGATTACCAGATTTTACAGTCACCCAACAACCAGCAGCAGCAGCAACAAAATAGTGCTTCCAGAAGACTGTCCCTGCCCTCGGCACAATCTTTGTTGAGGGCCAATGCGCCCAGGCCTAGTCCGACCTTCCATGGCTCCCCGTTCAGGCCGTTCACGTGTGGCGTGTCGCCTAATGGGAACCCCATTTTTTTGGGATGCACTCATTTGCATAGTTCGAACGCTCAGAGCACCTTTCCTACTTCGGTTAGCACGCCGAATATCGCGAGGACTCCCACTCCGGCTACTAGTCCGGCTTATATGCTCACCACGTCACAGGCTATACAGCAACTACTCGCTAGTTCGCGCAATGGATTCAATATCTCGGATGATAAACTTGCGCTCTTCATTGAGATTCTTGATACGCAGGACAGATTTGCTAAGGTCAGTTTTTAGGCCTCCTTTTTCAATAATAGTGTTGCATAGTCAATTCGTATATCATAGCGCTGAAACTGTACAGAATCGTGTTTCAAACACAAACGGAGTCACATGAAAACTAAACTTTGTGTGAGAGGGTTGTTTCAGCTACTTTGCAATAAATGAGCTATTTTGTTGTTTCTAAACTCATCCATGTCAATGTGCAAACTTTATATTTACGAATTTTTTTATGTTATTTAAATCACATTTTTTATTCACACATGCAAATAATGGTTCGCAAATTTCGTTCAAATTTGAGGGAATGTTTGTTAGGGCTCAATTTGATAAATCAGAATTGTTGACTAATTGAGTTACGAGATGAAGTTAGGATTTAAAAAGAGATATATCATTTTGACAGACTACATTCAAGTCACCGGTCGCGTTGCACCCCAAATAATCGTCGGTGGATTCTCCAGCGTGTATCTAAGTAATCTCTTATGATATGGTGAAGCAAGGCGCAACGAGCTTTGGCTTATTGAGTTGCAAAGTCATTTCATAGCAAAACCAATTTAACTTCCTTCGGTTCGGGAGCGGAAAAAAAAGCACAGCCCAACAACTACATAATCGTCGCTGAAAATACATTCGTGTTGCACTGCGTGATGTTTATAATGGGATTAAATGCCGTGATCTATGTGTCGACGTTGCTCGCGATGACGTGCACAGTTTTCTGTTTACAAACTCGTTTGTTTTTCCTTTAAAGGTATTAGCTGTGAGGTTTAGTTTTGTATACCGATTTTCCACTTTTTTGATTGTTTTTTTTTTCAAAACTAGCAAACAATTGTTAATTTGTTCAAAGTAGTCAAATCTATGGTATTGAACAGTTTCTTAACAGTAGATCGTGTTGCAAGTCATTTCAGTTATTGTGATGATGTCTGACAGAGAGCGACAAAATGCGCAGATGAGAATGAAACTTGTTTGCCGGAACGGTTAACAGGAGCATAACTAGTAACGCGTGGTGCTGTTTGTGCACTACGTACGGGCTTACAAACATCAGAATCGTCAAAGGCATCCCACAGAGAAAACGTAACGGCACGTGTTCTCCTTGTGACGAAGTTTGCACGGTATTTGTTTCTCATTTAGTCGCTGGACTGTGCCCGGAGCCATTTTAACCCTCTTGACTAGATTCCTAAGACGACGAACAATTACTGCACAGTCCTGTTGGTTTGGTAAATTCATTTATTTCAACCTGACGTTTTCGCTGTCGGTGCTATATCAAAAGTTTGGTTAATCCGATTTAATATTTGCAAATATTTGCTTGAGTTGTCAAATCACTAGACAATCAATGTCGAGTGTTCCTTTTATTTTATTTCTTTAATTTTCAATGTTTTGAATTTGGACGCATTTTTCTGAATGAGTTGCCATAAAGTATTTAAAAATAAAAAACGTGAATTTTAACGTTGAAAGTGGTGTTATTTGAAAAAATTGTATTTTTGATTAACACAGAAGGTTAAAAGCAGTAGTAGGTTCAGAGGTAATATCAATAAAGGAATGTTACTGACGGAAAATTGTTACAAAGGTGAAATTTTACAACCGGCTTTTTTTGGAAATGTCGTTAATTGAAAGTATACTGACAGTACCAGTCGCGCTGACAGCAATGCCGTCGTTATTTTTAATTTTAACGAGTTTGAACAGATGAAAAATCAATAAGTGCTACCAGCGTAATAAATAAAATTGCGGGGGATCGCGAACAATTTATAAGTGTCATGATATCATACAAACAAATTCAATACATAATAAAAGAACTTGAACAGCGGTAAAAAAAAGTTGAAACAAAATGTAACTTTGTTATTGAATATTGGACGAGGACTGTTCCAATTTTTTTGCCCTTTCGATTTGATTCATTTGTCTAATTATTACCCATTTTTGTAATAAAATGCGCTTGAGTCAAACAATTTGATTAATTATCAAACAATTCAAATAATTAGTTCGTCAGAATGCAAGGATGACAAAATTGAAATTCTGAAAATTGTTGTACAAATCAGTGCAGTTCAAAGGCAGGGTTCGAAACAACTGAGAGTTACCTCGGATAAAATCTATAAATTCTTCTAAACTCCGCGGAAAAAAATTGAGCCATATACACTTTGCTAATAGAATCCTCGGAATAAATTAACTTTCGTTACGGAAAAATAGCTGTAGCGAATGGTTTGTTAACAATCTATATGAAACAGAGGCTTCGTGCGGAGAAAAGTTTCGGCAGCTTCACAATAGACTTATTAACGTTTTAATCGTAGTTAGGCACAGAGAAGACGTGCAGCGAGACGAAGTTATGATATGACGTCTTTAATAATAATTTCAGCTAGGTAATTTGAAATTCACTGTGGCAGCTTTAAGACTGATTTTATGTTGAATTGAAAGACAATTTCTTTCGTCCGAGATATACCTTTATTTATGTTTTATTCCATAAATTCCATAAATAAATTTTATGTAAACCTTGCGTGAACTCTAGAATAAATGACATTAAATAAAAAAGATAAAAAAGGCCCGAGCAGATGTGTTTCAAGCAGAATGGCAAAAAAGAAATGTCCGAACCGCGGTCATTAGTGTAATGCTCAAATAACTGGAAAACGATAATTAGCGACTGTGGAGGATGAAAAGTGATTGATTGAGTCAGGACATGCACGGCGCGCGTACAAATGCAATGACGTTATAGTTACTTTACTTGAAAACAGCCTTTGTGCGAAATTGCGTTTCGATGATCGAAAGTTATGTGAAACGCTGCTCCAAGTAGCAGAATCGTGTGTATAAACCTAACGGCCAAATGATGTAGTGTGAGTGCAGTTCAGTGAAAATTTGCTCTGCAAGTTTGGACGTCGCTGACGAAGGTTTAAGGACTTGTCTCTGATGTCGACGCCAATGTAACCTCTTTCCAGAAAGTTAAATTCACCTTTGGGACTATTTTTCTGTTCTTTCCAACTTGAAAAATTGACAGTAAATAAAAACAAATAAAGTGTATTCTCAAATTGAAAAAAACTAACAAGTTTCGGATCAAACAAAAACTTTTTTTTTATTTGCAAGTTATAGGTTTGGTGAGAAATTTTGGTTCAAAAAAAAGGATTGATGAAGCTTTATACAAACATAAAAGTTAGTTACGAGGGGGCGTAAAAAAAAGAAGAAATATTAACTGATAAATATTTTCATCGGTATTGGAGACGCGATAAATTTGATTTAGTTCTCGTTAGGGGATAATTGATGGATTAGCGTGGTGTCGGGTGCGTTGTCATCAAGCGAGACTGTAGAGTCCAGCAACGTGCTGTTTCACCAAGCGTGTTATGATCGACGAAGAATCTGCTTAATATGAATTGTGCATTAATAACTAACTAACCACGAGGACGAGTCGCGTTATTATTTATTAAGCTGGTTATGGTCCTCGTATTGTCTTGCAGAATGTCCAAATGTCATTAACTTTTTATCATTCAATTAATTTTTGTTCTTCTGATTTTTGGCGTTGAAAGAAGATTGTTATTTTGTTGTCACACCTTGAGAGAAAAATGTCGTTCAATTTATTCTCAATCGAGCACTGTCAAGGATCAAGTTACTGATTTGTTGCAATTACTTTTCAAGTTCGAAGTTTTATATCGTTAATAACAAATCGAGCCGATAAATCACGCGACTTGTTTGATGGGAACAAAAAGATTCTTAAATATATACTTTTTGCAAAGCCTCGTTTTTCAGTCGTTTGCCATTGACATGTTGATTTCAAAATGGATCCTCGTTCTCTTACGCGTGGAAAAATATGTTTTCAGACTTGCCGTCTCTCGATACTCGACGATGAACTGAAGCAAAAATATGCGCACTTTGCGGCTCTCAGTTATAAACTTCGTTTCTTGTTATTTTGCAATTTTTTGTTCGTCGTCGTTCTTTTATTATCCTTTTATCAATTACTAAAAGCCAACAGTTTTCTTTCTTGATAGAAACATAAATTGTCCTGGCAGAGTGAAAATTGCTTTGACTCGAGTAGCATTAACGCTCTATTTTCGGGCGTATTTTAATGATTATAATTGTGCTGTTTTAATGTTAAAATAAAGCTATATGAAAAAGAGTAAATGTCAAAGCACTTTTTTCCCATAACTCGCAATAGAATGCGAAAACTTTTTTTATTAAAAAGAAGTGGACTGCCTCTAAGTAGACCGTTGAAAATATTTTGCACGTGTTCCCAGGTTCACGTTTGAAATTTTTCTTAAGCTATTTCATTCAGCTATTAAAAGTCGTAATTCACAGTCTGTACGTACACGATTCGACATTTGCACAAAATGCTGCTATTCAATTGGCGCTTTTCACTGCTTAGAAAGGAATCAATTGATTTTTTGAATGTTCAAAAAATCGTTTCATTTGATTATTTAAAATTTGCCTTGTTAAAGAAAATCATTGAGTAACTTGAAGCTTCCTTACATGTGAATTAATTTTGAAAACAATTGCGCACTAATAGAGTTGATGGAGTGTTGGAACGAAAGTTGTTACTAGTTACTAATCAGAGAGGGAGAGAGAGAGAGAGAGAGAGAGGGCACTAACTAGCAAATTATGTAGGTGGGCTGGCAGTTAGAGAAACGGCTAGAACGCAGAGACTAAGAGGGACACGTCAGGACCAAACTCTAAGTACTTTTGATAGGATTTAGCTCGACGTCAACCGCGGGGTTAGATTCAGCAGAGCCCGACTCGGCCAATCTGCAGAGACCTCGCTTGTACGATCGTTCCTCTGCATCCGCCAGCTCGTAAATCACTAATCGGCGCTCCTTCGTGGAGTTTACGTTGGCGCGACAGCTCGCCGAATAGATACGCTACGTTCCTCACAATCTACGCTAATCAGTTTTACAAAAATTGCTCCACACACGATTAATTAATTATGTTTTTATAAAATAACAGCCATCTAACAATCAGGAACAAAACAGGTATAGGTCCTATCACAAAATAACAAAAACAAAACGATTTTCAAAAAAACCTAACGAAGAATAACTTGTTTGCTTGTAACAAACGAAGTGTGAAAAATATCGATGATGGATAAGTGTGCCTAACATTGATAATTTTCAGACAAGTTCCTTCCGACCGGTGGCACAGTCGTAAAATAATAGAAACATAAATTCAAATAGCCTGTGCGGGCGGCGTGTCCTTTCGGTGAATTGGATGTGCGCCAAGGCAGCGCGGGGAAGTTCGCCGCCGTGGTGACAAATTTTCAGAAACAAAGAAAGGCTAACCAAATGAACGCTCGCTACGGATGTGAAACGTTGCTTGTTTAATTATTACGTTTGTTATACTTAATGATCCCTTTCTTTACAACAAAATGCTGATAATTTAACGAAAAATTTTTCGATTCTCGTCCTCTTGTGATAATTTTGTCGCGATTGTATCGTTTCGGCGACCGGAAATGTATGAACAACTTCTCTGCTCTTTGGTTCCAAGTTGTTGCCGACCGACAAGCACATAAATTCAATATGTTGAAGCCACGGAAAATGAATTGTACCTATGATGTTGTTTTCGTGACTAAATTTGAAAACCACATTTTGAACGTGTTGACATTTATTTAGCACTAGAACAATGTAAAACAGTCTTCTAGGTGGTTTTTTATACTCAAATTGAAAATTTTGATTATCTGTATATAACGAAATATTATTTTAACTGATTTAAAATCGTTGTTTTCGTATTACCAGTCAGTTTATATAGATCGTACGTTTCTCTTCGGAACATTCCGCACGTGTTTTTGACTTTCATATTGCTGCTTGGACGGATGTTTCGGACCTAATTTTCGCGTAACATTCGCATCAACAATTGATGGAATGTTAATCAAAAATACCTTCGAAATAATTAACCCCTGTTAAGCATAACTTGACGGTTTATTTTACAATTTGTTATACTTTATTAGAATTGTTCAATCAATTCCAATAAACGAATAACATATGTGTGCTAGTTTTTGTTGCAACAGAAAAGAAAATTGTTGAATTATCCACGTTTAAAAACACCGGGAAGCCAATATTTGGTATTTTTTGTTTTGGTCCGAGACAAGTTCACACATAAAGAGTAAAATCGATGGCTGTTAAATTATTTCGAGTGGCTCACTTATAAGGAGGATAGAACTGACCCAGATTTCATCCGACGCGACACTGTCCGCGTTTTGTTTATCGCGACACGGCCGAATCGCCGACCAAACATTATGCCGCGTTAGCTTTTTTTATTTTCAGCAAAGTTTACGTGCCGAGATAACTTTGACTGCAGATAAAGCGCGACTGACGTTCACCCAACAAGCGTGCACACTCGCTTATGCCCGGCTCTACATAGCCAGGCTGTTGAATTGCGCCGATGTTTATGCTTCATTACAAACTTTTTCCCTCGTTATATTAAACTCCACACGGGTAATTAAAATATGAAGTAACGATTAAAATGCGTGATTTTAAACTGTATCCCTTCTGCCGACCCATTTCACAATCAAAATTGAAATGGATGCAGTAGTCGTAAAGCGTCCCACGTTTATCATAAAAATTCTTGCCTCGTCTTATCTCTAAGTTTCCGTAGCAGACCTTCTCTGTACATATCGTTTTTTATACATTTTTAATTTGGGCCCTAAAAATTACGAATAAAATGATTATCAGGATCATTATCGGATTAGTGTGTCGGTGTTTGCATATTAGCGAGAAAATTTGCGGTCCAACGCGTACGATCACCTATTTAATCCGTTTACCACTGATATTAATCTCACTCTAGTTGGTTTCTTAGCTCAGAAGCACAAGGGATCGAATTTGGCTTGTCACATAAATTATAATTACCTACGTTAGTGAATTCGATTTCTTTCAAAGTTTTCCTAAATTATTTCGTTTTCATTCTACATTTTTTCTCTCTGCAACATTTTTCTCGAACTGTAAAACAATGGGGAAGAGGACAAATCCGTATAAAATAAAAAGTGAAGGTTGTCAGATTGAGTCGTAACTGAGATGGCTGACTGGTCATTTATTGGTCCCTATTTTCAGAGATGATCAAATATATACGACGTTACTCTTAGTCTTTGTCTGAGTTCAAGTGTTTGGTTCCGACGTAATAAATATTTCGCGGCGTTATGATTCTTTTACCATCGCCAGACTATGAGATCCGAACCAATATTTGTTATCGGGCACCGACTTATCCCTCAGAACTTTTCCGAGTGTGAATTCATCTAAATTCAAAGTTATCCAAGTTCAGTTTAAAAATAGACCCATGAAAGTTCGCGCGGTTGCACATTGCCGGTAATCTTATCAGTGTTCAATTAAACGAATGCTGTAATTCACCTCCAGTCGGCGTTTATCTGGACTTGAATCAATTGAGTTGTAAATCATATCATTTGTATGGAAATTCCTTCGCAACGGCTGAATTATGTTTTTAATATATCAATAAACTCGCGAGTCTCATTATTTGCTTCTTCTGATTTGTCTCAGCATAGTCTATAAAACTCTGATTTAAATTCAATATCAGAAAAAAATTGATTTTACGGAATGTTAACTGTAAAAATGATCTGTCAATGTTTCACAAAAACGAATATATTTCAGGATGCGATTTTTAAAAACATTTTTCGGTACCGTAATAAGGTTGAAATTTATAAAGGACGATAATGTGAACCGGTGCACTTGCCTGGTTAATGTAATTAAAATTACGCCAGCTCAGTAGTGAAATGTGAGAGTGATCAGACTGCGGACAGATTATTTGGTCGAGCAAAGATTAATTACGTTGTCGTAAAGGGAGATGTGGGAAAATCAAAAGGTGTCATCGAAAGCTTACTTCCGCGTCGACAAAGCGCCGTCGAGGCGTTACAGAGCGTCACTGCCATGGTAACATGCATCGATAATGGCCGGTTGCTAAATGCAATAAACCATTTCCAAGCGAGCCAACTCATCAAGCATAGTGAAACTCTGAAGATCTAAATTAAAAGCAAACAATTTTTCTCGTTCCAAAGCAACGTTGCAAGTCAGGCACGAGTTTTTGTATGTTCTTTTGGTACTTTTTTCTTGGTCAAGCTCTCCTCGACGATTTTTGCGATATTAAGAAACTTTAGAAGCCAAAATAACTGGCGATGCGCAGAGCAACATCCGTGGTTCACGAATTATAGATGATAGCAAAACACGTACTCCGCATCTGGTCTTTGGCAATGGTGTACCTGCACATTTCGAACGTATCGGAATATGCATTATTATCATTCGTATTTGACAAACTGCTTTCTCGTATACCAAATACTTGTTTCAACATTGAACGTACATTCATATGGAAATGTTATTGAAACAACGTTATTTAACAATTTCTTGCAAACAAAATTCCAAAAGTTTATGATTTGTGACTTGTTATTTGTAATGTTAGTTCGAAAATGCAAATCGTTACTACTTTTTCCAAAGTTTTTTCAAAATTTCATGTTATTATTTTTATGTTATTCTGCCAATTATGAATCTTTTATTTTCTTACACTCTTACAAGCTGCAATGTAGATTAAGTGCACGTAAAGTTTAAGGACACTCTAACCGGAAAAGTAACGATTCAATTCTTCATGATTTCGCAACAATGATGACGCACTTGCAAACAATTACAACTGTGCTGTCGTTTACCTGGATTTTAAATACTTTGTTTTCAAAAATTTCCGTAGACTAACATTTTTGATAAACAAATTTTTTTAGAATGTATTTTATGACTAAAATAAATTGCTTGGACTTCGGAAGCTGTATTCGACTGTAACCAAACATTTCCTATGATTCGCAACTCAATATTTGACTTTGTTATCAAGATTTATCTAGAATAACGATTCAATTATAGAGAATATGATTGAGCACGGATTGCAAAATTTCAAAAGATGTCTGTACAATGTTCGATTCTTCAATTGGATTTAACTTCTACAAAAGTTTGTTCAAACATTGCCCTTTAGGCAATGAAAAGTATATTCGTTCGGAAACTTTACTGTTCCCAGTTCAAGCAAACCTTTTCAAGACTTTTTATCGCGAAAACTAAAGATATAAAACAAAACAACATGAGCATAATTGTTTCAACCAACACGAAACTAGAATGAAAGAAAAAATGTTGATTTATAAATTTTTGCGTTTCAAATCTTTCTGGTGTTACCTCAGACATATGAGAAGACGTAAAACACGAATTCTTTGCATTTTCCATGCTGGTTTTTGTGATGTGAAAAGAGGACGGCTTTTTTGTGCAGAAAATCGTGTGGTCTACAATTGCTTGATATGCAAAGAAAAGCCTCGAGTGAAAGAATTATATATATAATAACATTATATAAAACGTGTCTAGATTCTGTTTCATGGACAAGCGTGAAGAGAACGTTGAAACGCGTCGTGTGTAATTAAAAAAAGTACGAGTAATCCGTGCATTTCTCGGGACCCAACTAGGTCGAGCAGCAAATCATTAGTTAGTAAGTACCAAGATTCAGCGACGATTCACCTTCGTTGGTGCAGCTTTAAGTTTTTTCCTCCTTTTTTCCTTTTATTTTCTTTTTTTCTTTGGATTAACTCTCGTTTTCTTTTGTTGTTGAGTGACAGTTATATGTCATATGTTTTTGTTCTAAATCCTAGAGGAAAACTTGCATTGCAAGACACGTTTTTATATTGTGTAGTACAGAAGTTTGGATAAGAAATATGTATGGGAAATAGTTGGGCCAAGTTTACAGTTTCGTGGGCTTTTCTGTGTATCCGAGAGAATTAATTTACGACGTCGGCGGCAAATCGAATTTGACTCCGAAGGGAAACTCATCTGAATTTCATGTCGGATGTAAGGAGCGGGATGATAAACACCAAAACTTGAAGTTGTCCGTTGCCTCTGATCGAAAACGTCTGTTCCAATATCAGTCCGCGTTTGATATTTCAATATGCTCGAAACACTTGAGACCCGCACTCTTTATGCAACTATTAAATGAAAACGTTCTCGCACTTTGCATTTCAGAATTCCAAATCAAAATGAAATATTCGGGGGAAGGTGAAAAATGTTGCGACCATCTCGTATTTCCTTGCGAAATAAATCGAACTTAATATCGCGCCGCGGAATTTGAAATCTCGATGACGTATACGTCGTGGCGGCGCGTACGTTGATTTAATACGCACCCGGAACCTTTGCATAGGCACTATGTATCTGAGCTTAACTCGAGTGATATATGAGACGAATATATACATTGTTACTCGGCGTCATAAATGAACACCCCAAGTGCTGCGAAGGCGTTTATTCAAACGCTTTTGATTGAAAACGCCGCGCGCCCTCATATTTCGCAGTCCAACTTGATTCGTCGCATTTTATATAACTTATTTACTGAACGGTCAATTGAAATTTCATAATTCCGAAAAGCGAATTCATTAATATCGCCAACCCATCAATATTACTAACATTTAATCCGACGACTTCATTAATGAATAGTATAATTTTATAACTGAACACTCAGACAGAACAGTCGGCTGAGGTGCACTTTATCGATCCCGTTTTCAATTAAACGAGAAATGGATTTGTTCGTTTCTTATCAAAGAAAAATCTGAAATGTAATTTATAAAACTCTATTTTGTATTTGGTATTGAAGTATAGAAAAAAGTCAAGTTATTTTAAATGAATCGGAGAAGTGAAGGGTTACTGTATACACACTATAGTGTGATTACAGTTAGTTCTTATTTAGTCGCAAATGTAACGGCGAGTTTCGAGATTGACAATAAAAGAGCCAGAGGAAAATGTTGAGATCATTTTATAGCTGGAATTTCACTGTGCAGCTTTCATTTGCGCGTTTAGGGCAATGGCACACAACTTGCAGTGGCAAATTCTCCCGTAAAAGTTTTGATCCTCTCTGACATTACTCTTGTCATAACAGATTTTAACACAAGTTGTTTTGCGCATCCGATGAGCATCGAAATGACAAAAACCAAGAGCTCTTTCTCCCGTGACCCTTGACATTATCCTTGACTAAGTCACTATAGTTAACACACATTAAAAACACGTTGTTTTACTTTTATGATTTGACACGTTCAGCAACTTGTCATTTGTTTGATTCAGCTAAGAAGCACTTCCACGTACTTTTTTTCGTTAAAATGTTCTTAATTGTCGCACTTTCTTGAACCGCGCAGTTTTCATTTAAAAATAAAAATGCATTGCAAAAATGATGGGCTGAAAGAAAAATGTTTACTTAAAAAACTGGATTATAAATATATGTGCAAACAATGTTGTAATAATCTTGTACTTGAAGAGGAAAAACTTCGAGTGAAAAATCAAATAAAAAGTTTAAAATTAAAAATTTTTTGGATTCAAATTTTGTTTGTTATTTTGTGCAATGCAGATAAAAAATAATAACGAAAACCTAAATTTAACCGAGACATCGTGTCGTATCAACTTTTCCGAGTACGAGGTTGATGGTACTTGAAATTTAGCGCTCGCGCACGCGCGCTGCACTTTGCACTTGAAACTATTCTCGGCACACATCCCCCTCAATCTGACGTACGCTTCGATCTCCTTCGCTTCGGCATCTTTGTCGCAGCGCCACTTCAGGACAATGCATCTGTAAACCTCTAAAGCTTTCGCGCTTCTCCGTCTCACCTTTCAAACAACCATGTTAAACTTGCCGTGAAATGCGACTTACGATTGCCTCTACCGCAAAAGCTTCCATACTCTAATAAATATTTATCGACTTACTTAACATAATGAACGCGATTCTATCGCTTTGGACAAACGAAAAACGAGAACCTTATTATCTCATTCTTTTTTCTTTTGCTTTATTTTATTTTTTGACGCAGAGCTTTACTGTTTCTACTTTTCGATTATTATTGAAAGAAAAACGAATCACACTCCCGGCGCCTTTATAAAACAAAAGACTTTTTCGTTCATCAGTTTTTTGTTTGCTATTTTTTTTCTCGCGTTCTTTGTGATATCAATGAAATTTTACAAGTTTCTCGTAAAGTGGCGTACCTAAACTTTACGGAGCGTGATTATTGTCTCTCAACTTTACTCGAATCCACGCAGTGTAAACAATATAATTAGACACGTCGTGTATACTTCATTGTAGTTGGATTAAAATTGCAATTCGCGTTTTGAATAATTTAATAAGTTGAATTAACCAACAATTATGACATTTCTCTAAAGCTAGTAAGGTGAGAACGATATCAGATACGAACTGCAGACCATTCGTTTTAGGATCAAATTCTGAAAGGGACACTTCCTAATTAAACAATTGTATACTAACTTAATTTTGTATAGTATTGTCTTGTCACTTCTCGTAAAGTTAAAATCACCATTCTGGCTTATATTATTGCATAAATCACGTCAGGTTTCATTTTCTTCTACTGTTTCTCTTCATCAACAAACTCATCGCTGTTTTTTTCAGCGTTACGATATTGTTCTCTGCAAAATTGAATAGTTTTTTACAGTCGTTGGAAAAATCAAACAGTAAATTTGAGACACCAGAACGTACAAGATTTCGCAACATTTATTTTAATCTTGAAGCTGTGCATGAGATTTCATTCGACAACATTTGCTCGACGCTATCCTTCTCTCTCTCGGGGCGGAATTACGCATCGAGAAGCCGCGGTTCTGAGCTCTCAGTGCTATCCCGGTCGGTTTAGCACGTATATATATAAGTGTCGTAAATCATGCGGGCGATAGCTCGGTGGCGATTGTATTATAAAACGCCGGTGAATTAATTTCAATTCACCGTGGCAAAGTCGGCGAGACAGAAAGAGATCGAACGCTTTTTTGTCGCGTTCGTGCAGATGGCGCATTCTCGTCCAAAATGTTCCCGTAGCGACGATTTTTAAATGTTATTCTCTCGCCATGGTTAGAATTAGTTAACTCAGGTGATTTTGATTGAGATATTCAAATTAACTCGTGTGTTTCAACTTCTCTGGAGCTTTCAATCGTTTTTTTTTTTTTTTTTAGTTTTTACGCAAGAGAAGACCTTTTCAGCAGGAAAATTATTACGAAAATAAGGTTTTTGACCTATTGGTAAAAATGTTCAGGAGCTTTAAACATTTCCATTGATTTTCACATCTTTGTCGATGAAAATCGACAGAGATGTAAATTAATTGCCGGGATCGTGTTGATATAACGTTTTTTTTTGTCGTTGCAAGAGGTAAATATTTGGCAGCGCGCTATCTGCACTACATAATACTCGATGTAAAATACACCTGAATTCGGACATGGCAATTATATTTTATTGTCCGCTTTTATTACAACAACGCCAATAAAATTGCTGTTAACTAAATTGTAGGACCATTTTTTACAGACCCTATAAATCAGACAAAATTTGCAAACGGCATTTCGCACTTTCTGTAATTGAAACGAATAAAAAGTGTGGTGATGAGGTACAAAAAGAGCAGATAAATTCGCGAGCACACGTAACCCCACGATGATCACGGTTTGACCTTATTAAAAGGTGGACCATTGTTTGTCATGGGTCTTCAAACATCGATCGCCATTTTTTGCCGATCGTACACAAAAACACTGTTGACACACTGTTTGTTATCAGGTGTAATGCATCTTGACTTTAGAAGAGATCAAGGTCCAATTCAAAATGATTTTTAAAGATACGTAACAATTTTTTTAAAAATTAAAATAACAATTTTCGAAGCACTGTTTGGGAAAAAAATTATAAAACACCTATTATAATTAAAAGTAACTGAAACATGAAAATATAATCTTCATTGACGCAATGCACTTATCAAACAGTCCAATTTGCATGACAAAAGTATAATTCCTTTCAAGCGAGACTTCTTAAGCGCTGAGATTACAAATCAAATACTCATTATTTAACATGAACATCGTTCACAATAACTAGATGGAATATCAAAGTGTAATTAGACTATTGAATTCACTTAGCGCGCGTGCTCTGTATGTCATTTTAATTAAAAAGTTGTCGGACTTCTTTCGTGAACATGCGCTCCAATCTTTCGCAGTTAACACAATCTTTGAATAATCTACGAAACAATTAAATTTTATACGGACATCGAAAATGCATTCTGTCATTTTGGTTATTTATATTAAGATTCAATTTAATCGGTGATGATTCTCTTAAAAGAAAATTAAACGTATTGACCAGAGAATATCGAATTTTTCGAAATTTGTCCGTCAAAAAAATGTTGACCGTCCAACATCAACAAGATTTGATGCTTAAAAGTAAAAAAAGATAGTATTTGACAGAAGATAGAATTTCATCCATCGAATATCATCATGCATGACGTATAATATATGATGCTCGTATGTGTAATGGCCCTCATACACATACCTGGCAATCATTCAACTCTCGAAGATTCTTAGCAAGCTTATACTTTGTCACTACCTCATACGGCGCATATATGATTCGAGCACCAACTCGATCGACCGTCCGGAAGATGAATTATGCAGGCGAAAATGCAATCGGAAAGTACATATTGCGCGGCTCAAGACGACAGTTTGCTCGTTCCTCCGAACATATAATCAGATTTAACAGAACATCGTGACGCCCACGCGACTCGAAATCAACTTTACCTATGAATTGTTCAAAACCGCGCTCATTCTTTTTCTTACTTTTCTTACTTTTCTTTCATTTCTATCATTCTTTTCGCTTTCATTTCATTTTTTATTCTTCTTGATACTTTTTTTTAATAATCTCATCAGAATGTTTTTTTTTCTCCACTGTAGTTTCAAGTTTTAATATCATTATTTCGCCGAGTGCTTCATTTTCTAAGACCTCTCTCACAATAAATAGACAAAAAGAAAACTATAGTAATCAAAAGAAATAGTGTAGCAAAGGAATGAATGGAGTCAAAGCCGAAACAGCAGTAAGCGTTGTTTCAATTACGAAATCTCGTTCACAGGCCGTCGATTATTTGGTATTCTAGATTTACCTACACAAATAACCGAGCGTAAGATTCTTCCTAATCGATGAGGATGTTGTCCGATTAGAAGCATTTGAAATATTGTTAAACTTCTTTTGTACACTTTTCTGGTTCACATTTGCAGAGGCATACTTTCAAAAGTGCAAGCTCCGTCTATTTTTATAGGCTCAAAACAAATCCCCGCTCATTCGTAATTGAAACTTTTTGCGATGTGAATAAAGTGGCTCATGAAAAATTCACTTCGCTATCATTCTTAGAAATGCAGACGCTTTTTTTAACTCGCTCTAAAAAAATCTCGTCCACTTTTTTTAACAGACGATTCTATATGATTTTTTTTTTCAAATATTACAAAATGAAAGTGCAAAATTATCCGATTACAAAGTATGTTTCGGGGTTTATCGTAGTATATAGGTGTACGTATATGAAATGTAATGAAATATATGAGTGGTGGAAAAAAAGAGAACAAAATGTGTGCACCAAATTGGTGAGTAAATGGGGATACTTGGGCGAGTGGGCGTTCTTGTTCGTATATAGACCTCCGCGAGAGAAAAAGGAACAAGGCGCGTGCTTGAGCCTTGCACCACTGAATATTCATATATTGTAATCGAGCTCTCAGACCGCGCGGCGCGCGTATACGCGACCAGTTCCGAATCGTGTTAATTTTCTACCTAACATTCCTGAATATCGTTACAAGTTTTTCATTTTCAATTTTTCATTAACAAATTTTTCTCTCGCGTACTCTTCTCTGCAACATTTTAATATGTGAAATGAATTGAATAAAAAATATTATCTTTTTACTTTTTTCAGATTATCCGTATTCATATTGTTTATGGTTTTGTTTATTTGAACTGTAAAATTACTAATAAACAAATAGCACGATTTCAATTACTTCGCAAATCGTTATAAACTAACACACATAAAAACATTCTTCATGCTATATTATTCTTTCCATATTATTTTTTACTTTTTTAAGATGATCGGTAAAAGTATTGTGCATGGTTTGTTTATTTGGACTGTAAAATTACAAGTAAACAAGTGGCACGATTTCAATTACTTCGCAAATCTGCTAACCAACACATGAAAATATTTTCCACGCTTCTCACATCACCGCATCAACCATTCGCAATACGTCCGGCTTAGAGAGCTTAATAGAAAAATATTGCGAAATTTGGCATTTGTAAAATGTATTCAACTCTTAAGTAAAATCGTTGTAGAATTATGTTATCAACGTCGAAGAAATTCTCTCACGCGACATAAAATATCTTGAATTTTTATTCGTTATAAATTCCAACGAAACAAACGTGTCCTGTCGGCGAAGAAAATGTTTCTAAAGCCTTGTCGATTAGACTGATGATTTGAACATGAACTTTATTGAATTAAACAATTAATTTAAAGTTAAAATTAAGTTGATGATGAAATTGATTCAGCGACCGTTGTTTCAATCAGGCTCTTCAGTAGCGACTTTATTGATTAAATTAATTGTTGGATAAAAAATTCGATAGGTAAAGATTTGTATGAATATAAGCGAAGAGCCAATGGTAGATAGCAGTCGCTCCCTCGATCGAACACTCAAATTGGAATTTCTCAAGAAGTCGCGCCGTGTCCTGCGGCGCGTTCGTATACCGCGTAGGATGTTGCTGCATTTACATTAGAAGTGAAACCGCTCGACGGATAAACGTGTGCGCCACACTCCTCATCGTAATAACTTGAAACCGCATCCAGTCACGATACCACGACTTTTGTCAAGGATACTATTACTTTTCGTATATCCATCGCTAAAATATTTCTTCCTTTATGATCCAACAGGATTCATACACGTTTCGTGGCCGTCGTGGTTTTTTTCTTTTTGCTATTTCTGTAGATCTGAAGAATCTGCAGAATTTTATTTAAAATTTTAAATCCAGTGAAATGTTGACATTTAAAGTAAAAATGAAGTCGCTAAATTTGTTTGCTTAAATGTACATTTTTTTAATAACACAAATCCATAGAAAAGAACTTTCAGAAAACGTTGATTTCCATGAATTTGTTCCTTGAAAAAATTCTTTACTTTCATTGTACTTGATAAATGCATCTAAATAAACGACCGAATAAACCAGAATGAACAGCAAAAACTTAAACAATGGTCGAGCGTTAGAGATAAGACGCAACGAGGTATTCCACGGTTTAAGAAGTATAAAAATGGAACACGATGAAAACCTCAATCCTGATATTTTTTATCATTAACCCACTGGTTTTTATTCTCGTTTCTCAATGGACCTTTTGCGACAAAAAATTTTTCATTTTTCGCATAAGTGATTTTTTAAGTGAAAGTTTTTTTAACTTACCATGTTCGGTTCTTTAATTTTTATATACAATTCGCTCAAAATGTAAATCATAAAATAATACATATAGGCCGAAAAATATTTTTCCGTTAGAAAATGCAATTTTTTTATCATAAAATTTTACGGATAATCAGAATTTGTATTTTTTTGCAAAAAAAAGTAGAAAATTATCCGCTTCATTCTTATTAGGTTTTATCGCATAACTGGTGTGCTAATTGCAAGAATTTCATTATCAACCATAGCGGATGTTACTTGGCACGGTATCAGTTGGGAACAAGTCTAAGCTTGAAACAAATAAACGAACGAACAAAAAAAGGTCTAAAATATGTAATAACGTAACGCGTTGCTGGTTGAAACCGCAATACCGCAGTTGATACCACAATTGCGCGGCGCTATTAATTTGCGGACTTTAGAAAAGCAGATTATATGCGCACCAGGCGTTAACTGAAAATATTCTATACAAACCATGATTTACTTCTACACCCTATGTGTTTCCCAAAGCGTACATAATTGAACCTAAACTTTTGTTCTTCATTTGGCGGTTCATAGCTAATAATAGTTTTGCATTGAGAATGGTATTTTATTACCAACCTGTTATTCTTAAGATGATTCAATTCTGCATTTTACTTTTCAAACTAAATATAAAACTGAAGTAAACAACTATGGAATTATATTTTTAGACGATTTTTAAAAGCACAAAAAAGTCTAATTTTGATTTATTCTTTTGTTTCAGGTAACTGTCTTTCTACTGTATCATTCCGAGCGTAAGTAAATTGCAAATGAAAGAAAATGGACCGTGATGTCCTGACAATCTCGGTGGTAATTTTTGTTCCGGGTCAAGGATTAGCAGTTCGGCAACGTTCTGCTGAAAGCAATACGTCATCAACAATTTGATAGGACAGAGAAAAGAGCAGTTCACAGATCAAGCTTTATTTTCATGTTGGCTGTCACGATGACGTGTCTTCAATTGCACCCTGCACAATTAGATAACAATCGTGGGTTCCGTGGAAACCTTTAAAAGCCGGCTAATATCCGCAGTGCACCCCAACCCTTCTGTCTCGTGGTAAACAATAGCTGACAAGAACAATGAGTCTAATACTCTCGTTACTTATTTGCCCGCGTTTTCGTAACTCCGTCTCGCCAGCCAGACAATCGTTTTGTACATCTCAACGTGCGTCTATGATTGACAACGCAATTCTTTATCTTTTTGCAAAATAATTTTTTTGTTAGACGATGAATTTGAAAGAGTGTTTAAAAACAACTGGTGAACTCGAATTTACCTTTTTAAAAAGTATCAAAGAAAAAGTACGCGTAATAAATTGAAGTGTATGTTTTCAAATTAATCATCTCTAATGTTAAAACTTTTTGAACGATTATTACTCTTGTCAAGAGTTTTTTTTAAAAAAAAGGCTCATAGAAATATCGACACTTTGAACTCTCGTGCAATTGTTAACTTGTTTTCGAAGCTGCACATTTTCCGACAATACCGTGTCAGCTCAAAAGACTTTACAAAAAGATTTATAGATCAATACCTGATTGGCTGAAAAGAACATGTTTTTGATTAACAACCTAACTGTTACCGCGAACTATTAAACTATTACACAATTATTTCAAGTCTTCGAACTAACTCCATTCAAATTTCCGTTAACTTTAAAATATTAAAAAGTTATTCTTATATTCATCATCCAAATATTTAGTACACTGGCTCGTGCAGTTTGAATGGTACTTTTTCGTTGTTCGTACGGTCGTGTACCAGAGACCTTCTCCTATACTTGAAACGATTGGCGGGAACCCCATCGGGTCCTTTACCCTTCCCATCACCGGTGTCTCTCTCCCTCTCTGTTTGGAGTCTCTCGTGTCTGAGAACTCTCCTGCCAAAGCCGCACTGACGTGCTTGTAAACGAAGGTGTGTATATGTACGTGCATAGAAACGGCTGATATATAAGTCAACCGGAGACTTTTTTAGCGCCTTGGAGCGCGCAGCAACGACAGTGCCGCGTTTACATCGTGTTAGATCAGCGCAAAATTTGCTCGAGTAACCAGTCTACGTTGTTCCCGTCCAGTGTTGTTGTTTTTGTGTGTCCATTTCTCGGTTATGTTCTTTTTTTTTGATCCGTTCTCTTCTTTTTCGGTATGGATGTGCAAGAAGTGAAACGCCCCGGACCTTTTCATTCGTCAACGTCAATTGCTGTCACTTTGCAATTCGCTTGATTTTGATCTACGCGAGCAACTCCGCTCTAACGAAGAAAAATATTACGATGCCGAGATAATTATCCCTGACAAATGAAGTGCGAAAGTTTCGGACGTGAAAATGTTCACCCCGCTTTTATTTCCATTGACGTCGCATCGAGGTAGCGTCAGAAGTTTTGATAGATGAGAACCGGCGCGGCTCATTTCTGTGCTCCCAAATTCGCCAATTGCCGGGTCCGCTCATTCGAACAAATTCATTTCGTAGTCACCCGCACGTCAAATTAGAAATTATGACTCTTTATTACGATGTCTATCGCGGGGTCAGGGGTCGCAATCGCCTAATTGGCTTATTTCCGAGCGACCAATTAAGAGACCGTGGCTTGTAAAATGATCTGATCAGAAGATTCGCTTAACCTTCAAATAAAGATATTCTTTTTAACGTTAACAATTACGTGACATAGACTTACATAAAGATTAAAAAAATTAAAATTATCTTTTTCGAATCTCTGGAAAAACCAACCCGAAATTTTGCTTTTCACACTTGGTATCGAGTTTATCAGAAAGTTTGCAGTTTGCTCTTCGAAAAACACTTTGACATGTGTCTTTTCCAATTACCCCCAACAAAGTTATGAACACTAAAAAAATGTTTCAACGAATAATAAACTTGAAAAAAAAAAAACAATCGACCGGACGCATCGTGATAAATTAATGTCGGCTGTTGAATTGTTTATAGTGTATATTGTGTCGATTGGAATTGGTTTGGACAGAGCAGTCAATTTGTTTTCAAAAAGAATTAACGTGGATTTTTATTCAAAACTCGTCGCGTACGCTGTCATTGGACGCATGTCACGGAACTTAATTAATAACACCAGTACAATTCTAATGAATCAAATCCTTGGCGCTGCCGGACGGCGAAAAAAAAAGGCTAGCTCGTACATCAACAGAGCAGCAGTCGCCTTTGCTTGACGTTTTGTTACTTTGATTTACTCGGATTATTCCAATAATCAGAGGCAAAATTTAACGGGAGAAAAAAGGCAACGGGTCGAGTGTGCCAGCGACAAAAAGAAACGACGAGTCTTGGTCATAACAATTCTCCTCTCGCTAATTGATTATTTGGAACGATTCGTCTTCGGTGCGCTCGACTTCAACTTGATAATTGTGTAAAAGGATTATCGACGTGTGCGAAGGTCTCAACTAATACCAGCTAACAAGACTAAGAGCTCCTTTTTTGATCCATCTTCATTCCGCGAATTTTTTTTTCAACGCGGAATAATTCAAAATAAATAAAAATAAAATTTCCAATTAGAAATATAAAAAGCCGGATCGATAGAAGGGGTCGATAAACCGTAGCGTAAAAACCTATTTCATGTCAATTTGGAGAATAGCCTTGCCGGTTCGATATCGGTTTTCAAAATCGGGTCAAGAATCCTGATGGTGATCCGCACGATTTGCACCAGGCCAAGCGTTCTGTTACGCTAACGAGCACCCACAGTGATTGCGCCCCGGAAATTAAGGCTTGTCAATGTTATGTCATCGAATAAGCCTTCTTTCATTTTTTTTTGTTTTTCATTTGGTTTTGTTCTGTTTGTCAGCATTTGTTTCGTTTTTTTTCGTTCCCTCACAATTCGCAATCATCAATTTATTCATGTCATTCTCATTGTCTGAAATCATTTGTAAACACATTTCAACGTTTACTTCGTGAGAAATAAGCTCTTAAAGCATTCGATGTTCGATGTCAAAAATGCGGTTCGCGCTCCTTTATCGATTTCTTCCCGTTCGATGAAGAAATGTCACGTATCGGTAAATGTACTTTTCATCCACACATGACGTAATTTAAGATGACTGCACACACAGCGGCTCAGAGAGCATGTTAACTGCGATGGCGCGAAATGAGATCTCCGAATACAAGAACGTGCGGTTTGTTAAGGCGACGAGGTTTTTGTCAGCCGAGGAAAAATATCCTGGGTATTTCGCGTTTGGACCTTTTTTCCTTTTTCCGTCTTTCTCGCGATTGTTCGGTTTAGTACTTTTAAGGCTTTCAACCGCACGAATTAGCCCGACTAATTGAGTCACGAAAGGACAATGCGATACGTGATTTCATTGTTTTTTGCCTTGCCGCTAGTCGATAAAAATAGCCGCGCGAGTGCATAAGTAATTTCCGGACAGGTAATTAAAAAACGACGCACAAATCCGACCATATAAATTGATAAAAAAATTAAATAAAACAAGAAAAATGAAAATGCAGTATAGAAATGTTTATTAATCGAGCGAATATTTTGGCAGGCAGTTGAAAACCAATCGAGTATTTTAAGATGTTGGACAAGAGAAAAAAAAGGAGACGGAAAATACATCAGCATCGGGTCCATTAAATTTAATGGCATTTCAATTATAGTTTTTGACGGGGGATAAAATGATAAAAGTGAAAAAACAACCAAGCCGACTTGGAATGTATCAATCGTGGCATAAAGATAGTGGATGTGCACTGGCTTTTGCGTGTGGCTTCAAGAAGTGCGTATACAAATTATATAGTGCTCTGCTTATCTGGAGTTATCGAATGCGAGTCCTCCTGGCGAGTTACGCATTGGATATTTCATTTTTTATAGTAGAAAAATTGAACACTTTATTTGAATCGCGTTTCTTCACCTGGTTCTTACCTCGTTTAAATTGTTCGCGAATTTAAATTACTTTAGTTTAATTTTCTACAACTAAAATTAAAAATCATTTTTTTTGCTTTTGCAAATTAATTTTTAGAAGAATAATTACGATTTCATGTTTTATGATTCTTGCTAAATATAGTTTAGTATTAGAAAGTTAAACTAACTGTTTTTTGTAATTGGATGTTGAAATTACCGAATTAAGGATATTGTATTTCGTCACGATGTATGAGGGATGATATTCCTCGATCTCGGAGCAATCACTGCAAGCAGCCAAGCGTGAAAGGGCGATGATGTATTAATGCTATTATCGCGCGACCATCGTTATAATATCGGCCGACTGAAGTATCATCCGATTAGTTCATCATATCCTTCATCGATGACGCGCGGCGATTGAGTGGCCATTTTTACGACGGCTTCAGTTTCACATGTCGATCATATCTGCCAAGACGTTTCCAACTTTTTTCGCTTACGAAACACGTGCTGACGACGTGAAATTGATATTCTCAAATTGATTCTTATACATTTAACGCAATTTTTTTAATCGAAAAAAACATCTTACATAAATTAAAAAAAAATTCGCTCAGTTCATAACTAGAGGCTTTGGAAGATCTTAGAAGCACAGAATTGCGGGAAATAATGCACTATTCAACAAATGTTCCTTGCCAATCCTCAGCACTCTTATATTTTTTAATCAACGAAAAATCGCTAGACGGTGATTTCTTCCCTGTCTTAGCAAGTTCTTTTATTTCATACTCGTAGAAAATCACCAGATCTAATATTCCATAACAGACTCTCCATTTCATCCACAATTTCGCGCTCTTAATAATCCAACCGAAAGTATATCTCTGGGGACTCGAACCGGGCTGAATTATTCATAGACACCAAAACACCTATGCGAAAATTAATTAATTTTTACCACCCTGTTGAATATGAAATTTTCATCACACTTAGAACTTATTAATCCCTCATAGCTTGGTCATATCTGAAAATTCGTTACGAATTCTCGCATTCTCTTTCTCCCAGTTTTAATTTGTTGTCAATTATTTCTCTCCTTCGCACTTTTGGAACAGAAAGAAAATTCCATTCGGAATAAGATATAACTCATATTTTGTATCTCAGGTACAAAATCGCTCCCGTGTTTTAATTCGCCGGTCAAAAAGGCGTTAGCAAAGACCGCCTATTAAGCTCGAATGTAGGAATCAACGGACAGTTCGGTCCTTTTTGTCACTCCTTTAAAAAAGTGATGTCGACGCAGCGTTGCACGCTATTGTTGGCCACGATAATTATACCTCATTAACAAATAAGTTCTCCTTTGACATCGCATAACGTGTGCAGGGGTTGCCAACGCGTGCAACACGAGAGGGCGAGACAAAAAATGCGAAGCAACAAACCAAAAAAAGGACCGTTCGGACGCGAGAAGCGCCGTGTTGCCACACGTAGCCACGATCGATATTGCACTTGGTTTCGGTACGCATCGTATGCTTTCGACACGTCCGCGTATTTGACCCAAAAATCACATTTATTATCCGATCGTGTGCGCCTCGCAACTTAAACCTCAATCAATTTGTCCGGTTAATTAAAAAACCGCGTGCATAATCGGTGACAAAATTTACACCAATATTTACAGAACTTGAATCTCGTTGTAAACGGCCCTTTTTGTTATTTTCAAAATCGCTATTCAAAAACTGTAAAAAGTTCATCTTTAATTTACTTATTTTACTAAGAAGTGATCTGTTTGATTCAACTCCATCAGTGGAAAGAATCAAAAAATCACATTTATTATGTTTTTTCTAAACGAAAATTGCAATCCTGAAAATCAAAAACCAAACTTTTCGCGGCTTCAGTTTTAACGCCTAAAACCCTTGTTTTGCATCTGCGAAACATCGTTACTCTATCTAACAAAAATATTCAAAAATGAAATGTTTTTCTTGCCAATCGAATAACAAATTTCCATATTGAATTCACGAGCAAACTTTGATTCAATCGCAATAGAAACGTTGACGAATTCGAAAAAATATAGCCCGTGCAATTGAAGACGTATTTGATTGCGGTTTTGGAACGATTGCTCGTTAGAAGACCGGCAATAGAATTACGAAAGCGGTCAGGCGAGAAAAAGAAATGCACATGCAAACATAGCGGAGACGCAGTGCGGCGTAAATCTCTCTGTTCATCGAGGATAAGAAAAGCCACTTGTTTGCGAGACGAATTTTGAACTCGCAGACACACGACAGAAGTCACCATACTCTCGGTGAATCAACTTGGACGCCATAAATGAAGCGGAATAATTAAGTTAGAGCCGTAGTAGCCGGGCGACTCTGTGCGAACTTGATATTCCTCTTGCGAGCAGTCTTATAACTGAATCAAATAAGCGATTCAACTAAACGTCTGAGTTTATAACGTCGTAACCTTTGAAGGTAAAACACGCCGTTGGACGGGCAACAGTGTAATTGAATTGTCGCTAATAGGTCGCGCGCGAGGCCCGTAGAGTTTATTGTTCGCTGATTCAGTGATTCAATCAATATTATAAGATTCGGATGTGCAGCGCGTGTGTCTCCAAGATCAAAGGAACCTCGCGCGATTTCCCAAATTGATTGTAATTGTTTCAACAAAGCTCGTCGAGATTACAGCGCAGAACTGTATTATCACATTTAGTTGGATCAAGCGTCGCGCGCTTAGTAACCACATTTACAACTCGAGAATTTTCGGCTCATTGTCACGCACTCTAAATAATCACTTGCTGTGCTTAAATGTCGCTTGATGTACCATTGTTCTACTTGACAACGCAATTTTGATCTTCGGTCCTTGGGTTTTTGCATTTCTTTGTTTGATTTCCTTTTTGCCTTCATTTTTCGTTTGTTTTTTTTTTCTTGTTATGTTTTCGTTTTTCGCCAAAGCGACTCAATTTGCAATTGGGTCGGCCTGCAATCAAGCATTTTGTATTTATTGTTATTTGCCGGGCAATATACTGCGGACGAATTTTTCCAATCCGCGGAGCAAGGTAATTTGTGATATCTCAAAATTGATCTCCCACGCGTCTCGCCGGGAATATGTGGCGTAATTTATAATTTAATGGGAAACAAGAATGGCGCCACTTGCCGGGATTAATGATAACAATTAATTTCAGTCATCTATCATGCCTGTCAAATAATTATCTCACATTAATGTCCAAACTACCTGAATTAGTAATCCCGCGAAAACATATCACATGATATTGTTCCGCCCGAAATTTTACGCGGTTGATTAAAACGCTCGCACCGAAAATCATCAATTTTGTTTGGCGTAATTCGATGGTTTCGTCCGGACAGGCAAATTTTCTTTTTATATTTGAACGCCTTTTTATGGCAGCTTTTTGAATCAAGGATGGTTGGTTTTCTTTGTCTTTCTTTGCAAAAAAATAGTATCGTTTACAAAATGACGTTATTAGCGGCAACAAACGTAACAATTGAATAAATTCGTCGCATTGCTTCGCCAGTAATGCCAGGCGATCTTTTTTGAAGAGCCAAGAAATCGCTCGTGATACCAAATAGCGAGCCATTTTTCGCGACATTATGCCACTGTGATGCTTCCTAGGGAATTGCCTGACTTTTTGCATTCAAATCCCCCGTGCTTACTCTCGAACGATTTTTTGTTTGTCGTTTTCAATTTTGTCGAAAATTTTTTCTCATTTTTTACTGCCTTTCTCCCACTATGGATGAAGCTTGATTTTTGGGTATTATGTTGAATATTTTTAAATACGAAATTTCACGTGAAAATTGGTGTTTTGTTTCCAAATCTTTTATTAAAAAAATCGTACAAGTTGTACAAAAAGTTACATAAAAGATTATAAAAAAACGATTGATTATGAAAGAAAAAGAATTAACAGAAAGGAAATTCAGTGGAGCGTTTCAGCGTAATTAATTTGCGGGGGAAACCAATAAATGCTAAATTGTATCCCAAAAGAGTATATCAGAAAATACGTCTGGCAAACGGGAAATAAAATATGAGGCAAAGATGCGGCGATTGCAATAGAAAATAGAAAGCTGGTCGTTGAAACTAGCGTCCCCCGAGAAATCATACTTGTATTTCATACAGACTTCGCAGTCGTCGTATAAATGTATAGTGTTAAACGCGCGTAGGTTCTTCCTTGCTGATCGATATCGCTGTGGTAGTGATTTTTGCCCGGCGATTTTCGAAGCCAAGACCAGACCTAATGAAATGAAAAATTGTACAGTTCTCATGATTGCAAAATGTCGTTAGAGTCATTCCATTAATTCGCATCGCCGAATCTCGACATTTTTTGTGTGATTATTTTCATGCTTTTAGGGTCAATTACAACGGTTGACATTAATAAACACGCACTTAAAATAATAAAACAAAACGTCTAGGGCAAATGATAATGATGAAAAATGTCTATCTCAACGTTTAATGACATAATTAATTATGTAACATTTATCATTTAGAGTACCATTTGTTGCGCCACAAACGTGTTGCGACATCGAACAGCATTCATCACTGCAAAATTCGAACGTAAATTAATTTAAAAAAGATAAATACTGTCACGATGGAAACGCAATGTAATATTTATCCGAGCGGTTTTGAGTTACAAGTGTCACATAATGTCAAACAAAAACGAAAATGCGTACCACAAAAAATGTCAGGGGAATTTTTTTATTCATCAAAACGAGTCAAAGTTGGCGAATCGCGCGCAATAAATCTGCATGCAAGTTCTTCAGAGAGAAAATCAGTAACGAGAAAATATTGCCAGCGGCAGAACAATATCGCGATACATTTGTCTGGCGATAGATCATCCAAACGGTAGAGCTCAAAAAAACTGTTTGCTTTGCGACGTTTTTTTTCTGTCTTTGACAAAAAAGAGTGGAAGCTGCGACAAAAGCCAGGGTGTGTTAATCACGCGCACCGGCCATATGCACGAACGTGATCCGCCAAAAAGTGCGGACCAGAGCACGTGTGCGTTCTTTCAGGACGAACAAAACCGGTTTCGTGCGGACTATCGAGCGCGCGAAGGTTAATTACGCCCTCAGCCCCCTTTAATTAACCGCTTGGATCAATTATTTGCCACTGGCTTTTCCAACCCATTAAGAAGTCTCGCACGCTATTATAAACGCCTCGCGAGAGATTACGCACCCCTTCTTTTAAAAATCCACGGCTTCAGGCAATTTTGTTTGTAATATTAAAGAAAAACAAGGGACAGAAAAAAAGATGAAAAGTATAGAATAAATACAAGTTGATTTTTTGTTTTCGTACTATAGATAAAAGAGCGCCGCGAGCTTTCATTGAAGTACCCACAAGCCATGCTCTCAGAAGTAAAAAGTGTCACATATCCTTAAAAAACTCAAAATTTATTTCATAGAGTTGCGTTTTCTAGTATCAAGAGTGACAGCAAATTTCCATGTAAATTTTGAATCTCATTTTTATATTCAGTATCAGAAAGATAATTCGGTTAAGTAAAAATATGATTCAAATTTCTAATTGAATAAAAAAATTGTTTAGAAAACAATAATATTAACTTAAAAAAAAATTTTTTCAACTCGTTATGTTAAAAAACAAGTTAAATTCGGCAAAACGGGGAAACTGACTGGAATTTAATAATAAAAATCTTTTCAACCGACGTGCATTCGAGTTATCAAAATTCTTTGTCAAACAATTTCGGTATAATATCCAGCCAGATATGTATCTTCGTCTTTGAATTCAACAGAGGCCAGAGAAATATGATATGGAATCGAACGCACAATTTCGCATTCTGGAATGCAGAAAAAAATGACTCCGCGGAATGCAAAGCATAAAATCCACGAATAGTGGAAAACTGAAAAATAAAAAAAATATGTCGTTGCTCTCCGACGGGAGATGGCGGAAAATTGTGAAACGTCGCTTCGGATAGCAATCCACGCATCGACAGCGCTGCACTCACTCCGGTGCAAGCCCAGCATTCGTGATGCTCGGATGAACAGAACTGGGCCACAAACAATGGGCGCGTCTCGTTAATGAGTAGTACACCGTCGCGACGACACTGTTGCAGCTTTTGTCTCTCTCTCTGTCTGTCTCAGTCGACCACTGTCACCGTTGACGACCGACCATGTACTGACAGATATTGTCAGCGATTGCCACAACTTGCAACTTAGTGTTAACAAATTATTGTACTCAATTAAGTTGATAGATTCAAAATTAATTTGATCTACGAACCTGAAATGTTCACATATATAAATTTTGATAGGTGAAAAAGTCACTTGACTCTTATTGATTGCAAAATCATCAAACAAGCATTGTTTCAAAAGAAAAAAAACTATGAAAAGAGGTTGGCGTTACGACGTCGAGATTATTTTGAAAATTGAATAAAAGGGAAATGTCATTTTATCGTCGCAGTTTGAAAACGCAAGCCAGACGTATTTTTCTCTGGAATGAATGCACTTTTCGTGTAATACGTCGTGGCATTTCGCTGATGGGCACGTCATATAACCGCCAGTTTATCGATTGTACTCGCTGGTACATACCTACGCCCTTTGTACTGCCACGTATAAAAGCCTGGTTCATTATAATTACGTCTTGGCTAATGGCTCGTCTCACTTACCTCCGGAGAGCGATGAAGAAAAAGATTTTCATTGGCTCCACCGCGCTTTCATTAGTCTAACGAAATAACCACGCTGACAATCTGATTTATCGACTCTGCGCTGTGGTTTGGTTTCATTCATTCTTCGTCCGGTCACTACAATCTGTTTTTTCTCTCTTCTCGTCTCACCAAATTTCGTGCAATTTTTTGCACAGTGCTTTTTCTTTGCAACGAGGCTTGTTAGAAAAAACCGCTTCCGAGAATCGAAGCAATGTTATTATTGGCGATTTCTTTTGTCCTCGAATTTGTCAATTCAATTATAACACAGACCTGGTTTTCATTTTATTTTTCGCGTGTCCGCACCACAAACATATTTCGTCCTAGTACCTGATTCCTTTGTACATGAATCCAATAAAGGCTTATGTCTGGCTGCGCGCGCCTCGAACATTCTTTTAATGCAATTTATAGTTAGAGCTGGTTGGAGCAAAATTGCCATTCTTTGAGCTTGCACGAACTCGACCGACTTAATACCAAATAATTTTGTTGATTCGTACAAACATAACCCACGGATGAAAAGATAAACGAACCGGGTTGCGGTGCGCAAGTGTAAACCGAATTTTCCTATTTAAATATGTCTTTTTGTATTCACTCGATGTCGACTTTCAGGCCCACGAGAAAAAAGTGAACGAAAAATTTTCATCGCCATCAGAGTAAAACGCACGGCTTTCAGAGATTTGCTACGAGTGCTTCTTAGCTTGAAGTTAACATGAACACGCTTTCACTTCTTAACGCCTTGCATTTAGTGGCAAACATTTTTGTATCCTTTTTTATGGAACGATAAAAAAGTGAATTTTGTATGAATGAATTTGAATATCTTAAATGCTGCAGTGCACACACACGTCTGGCAGAAATAACCCGTTCGATTTGCGCAACTTGGATTAACAATTGGAACGCGGATCGAATTGTAAATTAACGCCTGCTCCTTGGATTTATTATTGAATTACACTTATTAAGCGTGAATAATGCCGTTGGATTTGATAGGGTAATTATAGGATGGCAGAGGATCCGTGCTCAGTTTTGATATACCCGCGCAGTGTCGAGATTTCCTCCGCTACAACTGACGTCGTCATTTATCTTATTGCCTATCGAGCCGTTCGGAATCTCAATGTTCTCAAGTCGCAACTGGAATATCAAATAGACGCTTAAGTTCGCGAGACGCCCGAGCACCAAGATATACGAGCCAATATGCCCCATGACGCTCATCGTGAACTGTCGGATTTATTATGCCTGATAACCGATAACTTTCTTATTAACTCGACTCAATGGCGTTTATTGAATCGACCGATCAACATTCGTACCTACATCTACGAACGCATTTTCTTAACAATGCATCCGATTCGAATTTTCTTTTTTCTCCTCGTTTTTCTTCTCTGCATATAGTACTTTGTTTCTGTACCAAACATTGAATAAAAAATCTCAAGACCTCTCATACAAATACCTAAAAGCTATGAGTTCAAACAAAATAAAAAACATAAATAACCTCCAAAAATTGAAAAAAAATATGTTTTTTGAGATTGTGTTTCAGTTTAAAGTGCAGCAGCTCATTGTCATGTAAAATTTTGTGGTTTTTTCGTTTCCGGCATGGAAAAAACCATCAAATATATTGTTATAGCAAAATAATAATAAATGGTGTAATAATGTTATTATAAAAAAAAAATTTTCTTGATCTTGAGATGAAAAGAAATGGTCGTGTACAGTTTGATATAAAATGGAGTCTCGAAAGGAGAATTTATTGAAAGCTATGAACAAACGTGAGGTCTTAAGTGTGTAACGTGCCATTCATCGTAAGATTTCCGTTCCTTTATCACGTCGACTGCCGTGAGTCGATTGTGTAACATTTCTGAAAATTCAAGATACTAAAAGCTTCGGATAATAATGAAACTTTATACAACTTCCCTCGACGCGTTACTCGTTGCTCTTAATTGTTTCCAGTAAGTCGCTGCTAATGCATTTATTCCCAGGTGCTTATTCTCGAAATGCGACCTCCCTGACAATCAAATCACACAATTCACAAGATCTTGATCTGGCATATTCGCGCGCTTCATCAAATTTTTTTCTCATAAATGAAAAAAAAATTCTCACTTCGATGAAAATTCTAAAGAAAGTAGAGGCAAAAATTGTTGGTCAACTCAAGCACGAAATCTGAAGTGGCGGTTTGTCCGATTTTCTTGCGATTAGAGACTCTTCGAGCCGAAAATTAAGACAAACTTCGGCCGATTGATTTTGTTCTTGAAAGTGCGTTCGAAAAGTTGGTTCGGCGCTTGCACACCAGGAAATCCAATCCCGTTCGGACTCGATCGAGCGAAACAAGTCTAATTAAACGCGTCTGAGCGATTTGCCAGAGTGCGCTCTCTCTTTTGATACCTACGAATTGTGATTGTACATTCAGGCCTTTGTACTTATACAGAAAGAGGCAGAGAAATAGTACAAATAATCCGCAAATTAAAAAAACTTTGCTTTTGTGTGTGATTTGACGAGCTTTCTATTTTCGTTTCGTTCAATCGAATGGTAAAATTTTTTTGCAAATGAAAATTTTAATGATTTTCAGCTCCATGTTTTGGCAAAGTGCATAACTCGGGTACAAATAATTAAAAATTCCACTTACTATAGTGTTTTTTGAAAGAAATAGATGCAATGAACCGAATAGAATTAAGTTGCATGTTGAAAATTAAAGTAAATATTTTTTTATATCTAATTTTACAAGATTTTTTAATTATTCCATGAGAACGTTAAAGAAGATACACAGCTATCTGAGACGGTTTCTAAGTAAATTGATGCCTTTGTTCACTAACTGGTTTCACAGACGAATCAATAAGGATGGCCTGACGAAGTGTAAATAATTCCACGACCAATTATCGTTTTATCAGTTTTTCAGCGAACACTTTATTCGAGTGGTCTGAGCCAAAGTGCAAACAAAATGTTGACATTACACAAATACCGAAAGAGGAAAATCAAGCACTCGAATCCGCGTGCAAAATGCTGATATTGACAGGGGTAAACAAACTTATACCCAGCGGTTGAAACGTCTTGCCAGTGAAACGCTATTTCATAGCGTTAATTTTGTCACCGAAGTGTTATTTTGGTATTAATAGTGTGCCTTCGCTTCACGATTTCTCGAGCTTGATTCATCAATTCTAATTCATATGCAGTTATTATCTTGACTGTCTCATTTAAATGTGCTCGTTAATAACGAAAAAACGTCGTATGAATTTCACGAGAGAGTTTACTGTAAATGACAAAAAGTTGGTCGAGGTATATAGCAGAGAGTAGAGTCGTACCGTATAACTGAATCGATTTGTGGATTGCAACCACGCTGCACGCATACTGATTAGACAACTCGAACTAAACTGAAATTTATTATTGAACCGCCCACATAATTTGACGAGATTCATGATTTGATAATTTGATAATTTTTTGAGTTGACACTCATGGGCGTGGGATTAATATTTATTTATTTGCATTTTTTTTATAACTTGAGGAAATTTGTGAATGAAGTAAAATTTGAATGACTCTGGACCTTACTATAAACAATTGACGAAATCGTCGCGATCATTGGTGATTCGAATCAAAAGGTTTCATAAGGTGTGTGTATATGATAATGCTGAAAGTTGGCCGTGTACAATTTGCATGGCTCCCATATTATGCCGGATTCGTTATCTGTGCTGACCACATGCCGCGTAATCTTCTTCATTATGTCCTCGTGCCTGTTTTATATTTGCATTCAACGAAAATGTTTGTCGTATGAACAAAGCACAATAACGTTCCAACCCGTTATCATCATCTCCCAGTCAAGAATTTCCATCGCAGTAAACGCCCGGAAATATATTTTATCGCCAAGTTTATGAATTTTAAATAGCCTGCTAAAGGATTCGGATGTAATTGCGCGGAATCGATTCGTGCTCAGCTCAATCTTTAGGAACGCGAATTCAAACATTTAAAACGAATTCTAATTTTTATCTGATTACTTTTTTGCATTCCGAAAAAATAATTTTGAGTTTGATAGTTGGTTAACTTTTTTAGCAAATGCAACACTTTTCTTACTATCACACATGTCTATAAGTATTCATGATTATCTTAGCTCGAAAAAGAAGAGTTAACGAGTGTAGAACAATGAAGAAACGTGCGGTTCTGGATGTGTTTTTTCTCTTTTTTGTCGAATTCCAAGCGAATGCGCTACTCTTCGTAATTGAAGCACCTCGCTCAGAATGAATATGGTTCTGAATACGTACGTCGAATCACAGAAAAACCAACGCCGAAATCAAGTTCTCTTATTTCGTTATCTTCAGCAACTGTATCAGTTGTAAAATCCATTAATTAATACGTCAGAATCGATTGTTTGTCAAGTAAAACAAATTCTTCAAGCAAATTCTAATGAGTGAAACGCAGCGAAGCTTGACTAAATCAATTAACCTGATTAAACTTTGGTTATCTTATTTTATTCAAAATGCTGTCAACCAAATTATGTGACAAAGCGATTTTTCATTTTTGCACTTAAGTGAATTTTCAAAGAAAAAACAGATTCGTTTCATCATTCCTGTTATTTTTTGGGAATTACACATCAAGACAAACTTGTACATTTGCTGCAACCTGTCGCAAGTTGCAAGTTAGACAAATGTGTCCCTTACTAGACTAAAATACTTGTTACGATATAAATTCTCCGTGAAAAATTGCCCCCTTTACTTCTGTTATGACGGATGTACTGACGAATGAAAATAAGTTGAATTTCGAGTATTAACTTTTTTGTCGAACTTTGTTTTGTAAAAGGCAAAAAAATTACCACATTAATCTTGCTGAGTCAAGCTGGCATCCCTGAATGACAGCGGGTTTCACCTGTAACTTGGAATTCATTATTTTTTATCGACCCGAAAACCCCCTTCAAGAAAGTAAAAATAAAAATGAACAAAATGAGAAAAAAATTTTTGGGAATCTAAATTCAGTTTGTCTTGCATCCATTTCCAAACGTTTTCATATTTCTTTCAATTTGACGTTGATATGACGATAGCGATAAAAATAGACATTTTATTTCCGTTGTTTTGAAAGCTACTAAAAATCCCATTTTCTTATGTCACGAAACCCCCAAAAAAAGTCTGCAATGCGTTTCATTTTTGTGTCCTTTTTTTTAATAGTCTGTTGTATCATTCGATGTTTGGTTAGAAAGATTATCAGACGTCTCATGTACATCCGTTTTGACCCAGAAGTTTTGTAAACTGGACGTTTGCAGCCAGTCAGAGAAGTCAAAGTTTGTTGACGTCGAGAATGCGCGATAATCAGGGACAGAAAAATAGCAGAAATTTATAGGACGATCGATACCCCGGGACAAATTTTATGAGACTCCGCTGTCAAAGCAACGACATGGCGATTGACGCTCGACAGTTTGATATGCGCTGACCCGTTGGTTCATTGGAGCTTGCTGGCCAGTTAGTGGACCACCGCAGTGTAATCATTTGCGGCGAACCAATCGATGCGACGCGTCTCCACTCGCACGCCATGTCTACTTACTCGTCTAATATGTTAACACTGCCCGATATAAGTATGGATTTGGGACGAGTTTACACGCCAATTCAATTAACGTCATCAATTTGCGTCCTCCCCAGCGACAACCGGCTTTCCCTCAGGAAAAAAAGCATTTAACAAAGTGCCGAAATCAAAAGAACGAGCGAACTAAAATCACTTGAACGAAACTTGAACCCGCGCTGAATTCAATTAACCCCAGATCTAATCGTGGGGGATCATAATTAAACCTTATCACGAGAATTCCTCCGGCAAACTCATTCAGACCTTAACAAACATTTCGTGTTTCATGTTCGCCAAATATTATCACAGGGATCGTACCCTTTGACCATGTCAAGTCTATGTAAATAAAAATTCCGAAATTGCCTCTCTTCGGTTCGCTATGTTAACCGAGCTGGCTCTAGGTATCATTATTATGATATAACTGTTCCTTCGTGAATTTCAGTTTCGTTGTTTGCTATCGACTCGTGTCGAATAGGACATACCTATTAGAGGTATTCGTGTCGTAAATATGCAAACATATCAGACACGTCGAGTCTGTAACGGTCTGCCAGATTGGAGAACGTCAACTGATATAGCAAGGTCGTAACTCTGATCTCGAGCCACGGACAGTTTTGATTTGTTCGATTCAAATTAGTCACATGTTGAATCAAATGTGATGAAGAATGTATCCTTAGATTTTCAGAAGTAAAACGAAAAATAAAAGCTTTTTTGGAGCTTCAATATTTTGGTTTTTGGTTCAAAACACAGATCGTGTCTTCTCGAAAATAAAATCCTTCGACAGGAATTTGTTTCAAACTTACGAACTTAAACAAATTGGCTCGTCAACAATTTTGCCGAAATCCTCAACTTGAATGTTGAACTTAATTTTCCGTACCGCTGAATCAAGCTGTGCGGTTTCACGAAATTCTATTTATCGGTTGTGGTCCGTATAAACGGCCCGGTGTATTTGTTTAAACCAACGCGTTTTGTTAACTCAATTCGCAATTCCCGGTTAAGAATTTCTCTTCCGAGCGATAATCACGGAAGTGAATATTTTCTTGATTAAGATTTGTTCATAGGTTATTCACCACGAACATCAGTTTGAGATTTGCCAAAGTACACGATGTACCTTTTCAAGCGAAAATTTAATGTAATGAAGGTATTGCTGACATGTTAGCAATGTTGGTACAACAATAATAATGTTTGACTGAGATATTATCAAAGAGATTTCTACCATCGACTATATGTACCCCCTATCTGGCCATCTCGTAATGGTTCTGGTGCGCGAGCATGCATTATGATCGCGACTATTACTCCTGTCGGCGAAAGATGTTTGCTTCTCGTTGACGATCAATGTCATTTTTATCGTTCAAAATGAAAAAAATTTTGAATTGAACATTTTTCAATTCCTGACAAACCGAATTCGAAAGTTTTTCATGCAGAAGCAGTGACTCATTTTGAATTCATTATCCACACCGAACGAATTGCCACGAGGCGGATTTGTATGCTTTTTTTCTTAAAACTGTAAACATACTCGAGCACTCTCATATTTGTGAAGTACAGCTATATTCTACCGCAATATACCCGTAACTTTTTGACCTTTTAAGGATCCTGTTTAAAAGATAGTTTATTCGCCAGCAGGTTTGCATGCGGAATGAATCTCGTCTTGCTCTCTGCTTTAAACGTTGATGTACTGTCATTCCGGGAGTTTTCATTTTAAAACTCTGAAACAAATCAAATAATCTGTTTTCCGGCATTTTTTACAAACCGAATAAAGAAAACTTGACGTGTGCACGTTTTAACTCTCATCGATTGCGGAAAATTTTATTACGCGTGGGTTTTCGGATTTCGGAACGTTGCCATTATAACGAGTTAGCTGCATTAGGAAGTTTGTGTCAAACGAAAAAGCACTCATTTGGCTGAGGGCCAGTGTTTAACCCTTAAAATATAAACCGACCGAGGTCGCCCTGTGGTCCTGCGTGAGTTTTAATTACGATCCCTGGAGCTATACGTTTGCTCCCTTTGTTTTCTTCGCATCACCCATCCATTCTGCACAAAGTTTGCGCTTTTATTGCACTTTTATACTCCATCGAGCTCACAGGATACAATTATCTCTCGAAATACCGCACTATTTTATGACCCAGCCATCGGTGATCAAACTCTGCTTTATTCTTTATTTCTTCGCTTTTTTCGCTATTGCAATCTTGTCACAATTTCATCTTTTTCATCGTCAAACGCCCTTGTAAACACAAAACTTTTCTACTGATCTAAAACTTAATCTTTTCGTGCTTCTTCCGGGTCGAGACTTTTAGTTACGATATAATCTTCTCAGAAACTATCAGAATTTCACTGTTTTGCATACAATAATCCTTTTATCCTGTAGCACTTTGAATAATACAAACTTTTATTCGCGTATGATAATGATAATGCTACGAAAAAATAAAAGGGACCGTCACGTTAATCGGGATTACTCTTTTTTTCTTGTAATTAAAACTGTATACGATTATTCCTTCGTTTAACTTTCATAAGGTACTAATGTGATTTGTTCAAGGGATTAAGATTTTTCTGATTCTCTTTCTGGCATTTTTCCCTTCCTTTTTACGATGCAAAACACGAGATAAAATATTTCGAAATTTCACGAAATTCCGATTCCGATAGTGCTATTTCCTTTTTACAAATTCCAACGATGATACGATTAATAACTTTATATAATTTAAGTTTTTGCTCATCAGTGACAGACTTTTCTCGTCCACTTTTCAACGTTCAAAATGTTTGCGATTTCCAATAAAACGACTAAAGGTATTTGAAACGTAACTATTAGAGAATTCCGTAATATTATTACAACTATACACTCTGAAATTATCGCTTTCTTGTAATTCGTAGAAAAACTGTTTTTATATAAATACAATTTTTATTAAAAAATCCTATCAACCATGCTGGGACAGAAAAAGTGACAATTTTTTATCTCCTTTTATTAACTTTCTATTCATCAAAACGTTTTTAAAGTGAAAAAGTTTTTGATCGATTCACGATATTATGCGAATAATAAGCTGTTTGCGGTACAACTTTGGGTGTAAGTATATAACACCGAATTATCCGTTAAAGGAAATGTAAACACGCCTAATCTTATATACAAGTAAGTTTATAAACGCCAAGAAGAGACTTTCGCAAATAAACGTTTGCGAAAAACGTTTTACAACGTTGTAAGTCTCGGCGGCATCCTGGATTTCTCGCTTTGAAATTCCGGAAAATAATACGTTGCAAATATAATCACATTAAACAAATTGTATTACGTGAAATAACAAGAAAAAACAGACAAATTCCCGAAACATTTTTTGTCAGAAACATTTAAAGAAGAACGGTTTCATTTTCGAATCAATAAAAGTCGTGAAACACGTCCGCAAAACAGAGAATCTGAGTATTAGGCCGATTCCCAAGTTTTCGCAACAAATTGAAAATGTACACATTGAGAAACTCATTGTACACTCGAGCCAACTTTATCCCGGATCGGATTCAAGCGTTAAAAAGTTGTCAGACCATTCCTCGGCTACACTACTTATTTTTCATCGGCCAAGTTGGATATGTAAAGCGGAGAAGTTATCCAAGAGATATAAAACGCTTGTCGCGATAATGCTCCGTGATTCACTCTCGGCCAGCCGATAATCAATCGCTATACGTCATTATTTTGTAATAGCGACCTGTCATCGCAGCTTTAATTGAGTTACACAATTTTGCGCGACAGATAATAACTGTCAGGGCTTTTACTTTCACGTCATTATGTTTTCGTCTCGTTTACACCCCCCCCCGGGCTTGCTCTACAACCTAATTCTTCAGACGATTCAACCAAACCTTACTTTACGCCATGTCGCAATTGAATATCCAATTTTTATTCTATTTTAGTCAATTTTGATTTCGATTTTGAACTTCAATAAAAAAAATCAAATTACAAAGTTTCGTTGAGGTGCGATAAAAATGCAGCATAATGTATAAAAGGGATAATTTTGCGATGCGTGATATCGGATAGAGGCGGTAACATCAACGTGCAAACTTGGTCGCCGTATCGGGAAAGGGCGGATGCGAGAACCGACTGTAATTAATTAAGAGTACGACACCCCTTTGTGCACGAAAATGTAACTCTTGGGAAAGAGCGGTTATTGCCTGGCGGAATGAACCGACGAGGCGATCACGCCGATGATGGATGGTCTTGGCGCCTTTCACTTACTTCCGTTTTCACTGAGCTAACATCCATGAGCAATTTACACCTCTTTCTTCTCCTCTCTGTCCACATGATTTTTTTTGAACTGCATTTTTACGATTGAAAAAAAATTGATTTAGTTTTTGAGTTTCCATTTGTTGTTTATTTTCAAATCATTTCCCTTTAGTCAGTAGAATTGAAATTAAAACTTATGAAAAAAATTGCGATGAAGTTTTCACTGAAATTTCTTGAAAATATTTTTATAAAATGCCGTTTCTGATTAAAACGAACTCGTATCTATTTTTAATTGCGTTCAATATAATTTAGAATATAAATTTCAAATCATCAGAACAACTTGTGGGGTTCGACATAATATTTAAGTAGAATTACAATCACGCTTTGATGTTACTTTCGAACAAAGCTTAAGTAAATCTAGTAAAGAAGTTACCGCTCAAAGTTTCTTGTTAAGTTAATTCGACTGGGTTGAAATGTGTCATACATTTATGATGCTACGGATGATATACGGAATATTTATATACGACGTTAACATCGCTCTTCATATTCTTTGTCAAACAAAAAGTTCGAATTAAAAAAAAACAAATTCGAAATGTACTAATTCGAGCCAAGAAATACTGTTTTACGTCAGACAGCAACAAACAAGTTTTAGGCAAACATTGGATGTTTATTGGCACAGTGATAAAATCTTTGTTGAAACAAAAGAAACGGTATTTTCGGGACGACCGAACGATACACAAAGCCAAGTGGCAAAGTTTGGTATTGATAAAATAAGCTTTGCGGGATAAACAATTTGGCAACGCAGAAAAGCTGTGGGAAAAATAACAAGTCAAGTTGCACGTATAAAAATGAGACGGACATTTTAATGTGAAAAGTAAGTCAAATAAACAAAATCTGTGAGCGGTGTAAGTGATGATTTGATCAAATCAAACCAAAGCGCCGAGTAAGCGCCAAGGAACAATTTGATCAGCCGAATTATACGACGGAGATCTCCTTCTTCTTGTTCTTCGACCACTTGCTAAGTGCTCGCGATGCATTATTCATGAATCCTCGTTCCGAACCCTTTTTTTCGCTCCCATTTCATGTCTATTCTATTTCAAGTGCTTCTTATCGAAAAGTCACGGAACCTCGTCAATTTTTTAGACAAAAGCGAAGAAACAAGTGCAGCACGATTCAGTTAAACGAAACTTAATTTACCAAAAAGGAAGAGCTAAGAAAAAATCGCAACATTCACTTCAAATTTTATACACGGAGTGATAAAATGGTGATAATTTGATAGAGCAAAATCTTCGATAAAAATGTTACGCGGCGACGGAATCGGCAAGTTGGAAAGACACAATATGAAATCGAAGAGAGACGAACTGATGACGAACATTAATAGGTGAAAATCACAACGGGCAAAATTTTTGAACGAAAACAGTTACGGTGGATTGGAGGGTGCGTGCGAGTTTTGAGGCCCTGCGCCTCAAAACACACCAAAAAAGATATGACATTTTCGATCCAAGATTCATCATCATTTCTTATACTCTGCTTGCTGATCTTCAATTTTTTGAAGAGGTAAAGTATTTATCAAAACATTTTACCAAATGAGAATCCTTAATTGAACAATCAAAATTCGTAAATTTCTTATTGAATAAAATTTTACTCTCAGAGACTCGTGTTTAATTCTTTACAATGTGCATTAATAGATAGAAATAAATTGTTCGGCAAATTACATAATTGCATATTTATTTGCGGTGTTTGTCGATGTGTACAATGGGCCTATAACAGTACGCAGGCGATAGCGAACATAAGAGGCGCCATTGGCGCGTTGAAATGCAGAGAAATATATCGACTAAGTGAGCCATCCAGTCGAGAATCAAACGCAATGGCTGAAACGTACCGACGCTTGAATGGAACATCGCCTTGTTGGTGCTATGAAAATAAAGAAATAAACCCGTCGACCTTTCCATTCTTCCACTTTACTGAAACTCAAGTTTAGTCAAGAGTAAAATAATTGCCTAATCAGCGAAAGGATGCGACAATGTTAAATTCCAAAAAAGGTGAAGAACTTTTTCAACCGAATAACTTTTTTTTTGACATAAAACATTTTTTGGCGATTAAGGTGTAAAATTAAATTGGGTCAAATAAAAGTTGCCAAAATCTTGTTATGTTATGGTTAGAGTATTAGTTTGAAGATTCAGTTGAGGATTTGCAAAATTAGTTGAGTTCAGTACAGAGGACAATTGGGGCAGATCGATCTTGGTTTTGAGCACAACTAGATGAAACAATCCATAATTACATTTCTACAACTTACTGGATTTGGCTGCTTCAGATATAACATGATAAATGCACCTGCATGAAGTTAGAATGCGGCTTGGAATTTAGACGTCTGCTTGCCATTGCTCGGCAACGGATGTCCGATCTGCTTAAGTTCCAACTGATGGTTCTTAGACAAACCGAATATTACAATCTTATCCGTCAAGTTGACTTCCTATTATAACAGTCCGTCCATTGTTGCAAATTTCATACCGCAAAAGCCCTGAGATGACTGAATACAAACTCGCGTTTTCCATAAAAACATCAAACTTAATCATACAAAAAATGCAGGACCAAACAATAACTCATAAAAACATTTGTCTTTTTTGTGTTCCAGGACTTGCAGTCAGAAATCGAAACTCACAGGGATGTTTACGCCTCCTTAAACGGAACGGGACGGAAACTTTTAAGTTCGTTAGCTAGTCAGGATGACGCGGTTATGTTACAAAGACGACTCGATGAGATGAATCAAAGATGGCACCATTTGAAGGCGAAGAGTATGGCAATAAGGTAAGAAAGGCAGAACTTTCTCAATTCAATCGCAATCTTCTTTGCAACTCGTTGAAAAAATCAGAAACAAAGACAAGTACGAAAAAAAAAACAAACAAAAAAAACAAGAAATCTCAAAGGCACTCGAGAATTTATTTTTGTCAATGAGTTTTGTGTATGCGATATTTTAGTAGAAAAGCAGGTGTAAAAACTATGCCAACAATGTCGTCAAAGTTTATTCTAACTTGAGCTCATGCACACACTCACACACACACACACACACACAAACACACACACACACACAGCTGTTAAGTCAGGCGATCGCAGAGAAATTCAAACTATGGCATGTCTTTGACGATGTTACAGTTATGCATCTTCCATGATGCAAACGCAAGCGTTATGCGCGCCTCTGGTATACAAATGAGAGGGTGCATTTCGGCTGAAACATATAACCGCGTGTACGGTATGTATAAAGTAATATCAAAGTAACGACGCGAATCGGTCATCGGCAGGCTCGATGCTCGGGAATAAATGTACAATTGGCTAAGCTTTGGTCATGATAAACGTAGCCAATATCCTGCGATATCATAAGGATGACAAAGTATCAAAACTTTGATACGGTTTACGAAAAAATGAATCACCGAGCGATAAAAAAAACACTTCGTGTCCGAGATTGAGCACTTCATTTTCCGAGGGAGAAAATATATGAGAAAAGGGAGAAAATGTGTGTCCATGAATATGTGAGACTTCATCGTAGAATAAGGTCGGTGGTAGGAAGGGGAGGGTGCAGGCAAAAAGTAAACGCTTGCTAATTATTTATCGGAATACAGTAGGAGACGTTTTGCAATGGAACAATATAAAGCAAAGCGATCGGCCAACAAGGTCGATTGTGACGTTTTAGAATTGTATAGGAAACCGATATCCGGTTTGTTTGTGAACGCCGACGTGCACGATACGCCGTGGGGTTTAACATTGAAATAGCCGGCCTCAGTATAGTTGGCTAACCCAGATAGATAGTCACCGAACAATCAGTCTACATTAATTAGCCAACAGACTAGCACAGCTCGGCTTGATTACTAACGGCTACCAATCCTCTTCTAATATATCGACTTATCAATAAATTCAAAAACCTATAGAGGAGAGAGGGGTCGAGACATTTTTGTTATTGTCACACTGCAAAACTAACAAATATTAAAATTTTATCAACAAAAAATAGCTCTGACTTCACCCTGTTAGTAAATCAATTTCATATAACCTGTAAAAAAATTTCGTTTCAATATACAATAATTTTTCCAACATCATGTAAAATTTATTATATGATGATGAAATTGAAATTGAAGTCGAATTTAAAATGCACAATGGCAACTTATTTGGATTAGCTTTCTCTGATCCGTTCCGCGACTTTCCATAGAAACCAATTTTTGTTCAATTAATCGAGCCTTGTGTCGAGTCAAAGGCTATTATATATCGGAGTGATTTTAATTGTTATCGACTGTCCGGTGATTGGTTTGACCGCCGTTCGTAAACTTCGTTAGCGATTCTTAAATAAATTATTGTTCAAATTTGCTTGCGCATTGAATTACGCGATTTTTTAACCCGTCAGGCCAATGAATTTGTCAACCCGCCGTGTATATTCTTGGCACCAGTAGACGTAATACGATGTCACCATTATCGAATAAACGGGTTAACATAAATAGTTGTTCGGAAAGACTGCCAATAATGATTAGGCGCGATTCGAGTGTCGTTAATCTGACAGCGGAAGCATATCTTAAGTAGGGGTCGGGGCGTCGCTTTCAGATACATTTTCACTTTACGAAATGTCTAACGGCGCCGACCCCGGCACAGACAGTCAAAGAGCTTTACGCCGACTTATTCAACGCCGATCGAAGTTATTTTTACAGGTAACACACAGAGGCCGAGCAATGATAAAAATGAGACACAGCATGGAGGCAAAAAATTAATGGACGCTTCTCTGGTGCTATCTCGTTTCTTCTCGTTGATGCTACACTGCGAAAACCACCGGGTTGTAATTCATATCCCGAAACTTTGTACGAACAAGCGCGGCCGAGGCAGCGAACGGAAAGCAATAAATCGTGCGAAGTACAAAAATGTTCTCATACATCCGTTCAAATTGCGACCCATTTTTATATGCACCTTTTATATTCAACTACTGTTACATTCATCATTAATAATAATGCACCCAGCCGAACCCAGTTCATCAACGAGCTACGTTTTTTTCTTTGGAACAATAAAATATTATAATCCCGGATTACCGAATAAATTTTTTTATTGAAATGGACAAAAGTGGATTTGTCAGGGCTATGAATTTTTAATTCTTCTTCTTTCATTCTTTTCTTTTCATTTAAAATAAAACTAATATTAGATAGTATAATATGTAAGAAAAGAAGTCCCCTGAAGAAAAAGAGGATGGTATAAAACCAAAAATCAGAGAATTCAGATAAAAATATAAAAACCCATTTTTTATTTTAAATAGGCTACGAATATATAATTTTGAAATGAAATAGAAGATATATATACTGAAGACTCAAGGCAGGTGAAAATCTCGTTTACTGTTCTTGATCCGATGTTTTCAAGTTTTTTATGGGTTGAATCTGTAAAAAAAGGAATGACATGAAAATGTACGGAATAGTTAGTTTTTCATGAGTCGTAAAAGGTCGTAACAGGGATGATAAATAAAGAGCGTTTAAAGGAAACCCGCGAAGCCAAAAGAAAGTGTATTGAGAGTGTCAGATATAAAGTCGGTAATGGGGGCTTTAGGTGCGATAAAGTAGGACTTAACGCTAATCCGAGGGATGTTAGTGAAAGCTGTACTCGAGCTTATATAAGCGCCGCTCCTCGGAGGCTCGTCCCGCCACGAAGGAGTTGCGTATACGTTGGTGTGTGCACTCTCTATTTCCATATTCTCGCACATTACGCCCTCTTTGAGCCAGATGCGCCCCGGAGTTTGCACAATCATTCCTAATCCCACGCGTACCTGTACAAACGGATCACGGACGCCGCTGATTGGGCGCCATTGTGATACGCAAATACGTGGTATCCTGCAATAGCAACAAATGCATTCGCAATGCCCGACGATTCGCGTCCCTGATTGTCGGCGACCAAACAAAATCAAAATCACCCTGTCCGGCGTTTTCATCACATTTTTATACTGCGTTCAAACAATTTTCAGACTCCTTCATTTGCGTTAGATTTTCATCTTTGAAACTTCCACTTTATTTCCATCCCCCTGGTCGATATTTCGGTTCATGTACTTGAATTACAGCCTCGCGAATTATTTAGTGCAAACTCTCTTCCCTTGACATGAGATCAGGAATCTCTTTTAACGTTTGGTCGATGTGGGTATATTTCCGAACTTGATCAGAGCTGCGAGTCGTGTCATTGAGAGAACTCTTTCTTTCTCTCTTTTGTTTTTCCTCGTCCAGTTTTCACGCTAGTAGAGACATTTATCTCGCTCTTCGAGTGGTGTCATTTTTTATGAACGATCATTATCGGCGAACTGCTCGGATGCCCGTTTAATCATGCAAGAAAGAACAAGAAAGTAGACGCTTTTCCGTTGTTACACTGTGTCAGCGAAAATGGAGTTTGTGAAAAAGATGAAAAAAGGGAAGGTTACAATTCGTTGATGATCGGAGTGACAAATAAATGGGGGAAATACGAATAAAATTTGACAAATAATGATCATTTACGGTGTGCATCGATTCGGCTTGTTGTTTTCATGAATTCTTCCAAATATTTAGATAATATTTAACCACGTTATCTAAAATTCATAATTTTGATCGACCGATAATTAATTATTATTATTATTAATTATTAATTCTATATAGAATTCTTGAAAAAGGCCATTGAAAGACTTTCTTCTCTTTTGAGAAAAAACTTTTTTAGAACTTATTTCAGAACGTACAATATGTATTATATCGTGTAAAAAATAGTTAAAATTTTAGTTTAGACCTTTATTATTAAAATGTTGCCAAAAAAGATTTTTCCTTTGGTTATATCTTAATCAAAAAGGAGAATTTAGAATTTTATATTTAACGTTATGAACGGTTTTTACAAGCAATAATTTTTTTATGGCTACAAAATATCATAATTTCATTTTACCTACGAAATAATGTCAGAAATTACCCTTTCCCTACACATGTTACTTTGAGTTAAACGTCCATAAAATGAAGTTAATTAAGAAAAAAATTCGTGCAGTATAACATTTTATATCATAAATTATTGAGCTAAAAAGTAAACTAACTATTCAAAGGGGAAAAAAGCTTCCGATTAGTACAAATAATTTAGGGTAATATATACTTTGCATGTAAGTCAATTATAACCGACGGTATAGCATGCACCTAAATATTTGAATCAATACATACAAATCACACTAGCAGATGAACCAACAATCTTGATTATATATGCCATTAGCTGTTAAAGGAGAAGATCTTATATTAGCCCCGAGTGCATCGTGATACGCTATATTTTATGCATGACTCTGGCTACCATCACAATCGGCCCAGTTATGTAGTATAAATAGTGAAATTTTGGAAACTCTCTAACCGCCTATAGACACTGCCACGAATGTAATATTCGCGAGTGAACTAAGTAATTATCTGACCCTTGATTAGAAAGTTACATCCCATCATTAAACAATCCAATAACAGATGCGAACGATGAATAACCGACGGAATTGTACGGTCAGCAGTTTAGCCTATAGATTATATACAGCTAAACTCAATTTTCGCCCATTAAAGTTACAGAGCCATCGATTTTCAATTTGGCTCGACGCAAACTCCGAATATCAATGATTCAATAAAAAGAAAACAAACAGACAACAACAACGAGAGTCAAATATATTTTCTCAACTCGAATCGCGCAGCGAGTGTGTAAACGTGATATAGAATAGCGTGCAAAAATGTGATGAACATATTCGTAGCGTGGAGTCTATTGGCCGTGCTCGCACCAGCTGACGGATGCAGCGCAGATGAAATTGGAATGCGGTCACGCGAATGCGTGTGTACGATATGAGATCCAATTCGATTGCCATTGCAAACATCAAAGTTCGTTTCCGAGGAGTACGCGCGACTCCCAACCTGACGTTTTTCGTCTCGATATATTTCGTCGGCTGAAAGATTCAGACGCGAAAATGCGACTTACCACCCAAAACGTCCTACCCGTTGGCAACGTTATAATAATAGGATATATATCTGAGCGTTCCTTCGCTCGCTTTCAGAGCCAACTCGCTAAGGGAGTTCGAATGACAAAAGTCTGCGCGGATGACAGAAAAAAATATATATATATTTTTTTTTTCTATACACCAATACGACATCCCCGCAAAGTATCTCGCAAGTGGATATGTGCGCTTTGTGCTCGAAAATTGCAAATAAGACGTAGAAGAAAACTTCTTAAGATGCATTTGAGAACAATTTTTCACGTAAAAAAAGAACAGTGTATAAGAAGAAATTGAGCGAATTTTTATAGTGGAGATTCTATTTGGATTATATTTGGGTTGGTAGCAAACAATTTGTTTGTTCGGAAAAATGGCTCTGTTTTAGCTTTTGAACTTTTCGAATACGTTTGAATATAGGGATGACAATTGCATCGAAGAGATTATTTTTCCATTTTCTCTATTGATCGTATGATTATAGAACGGTTTATTTCAAGAAATCTACGAGTAATCTGTTTTATAATTTTTATTTGCAGAAACAGACTGGAGAGCAATGCCGAACACTGGAATGCTTTGTTGCTCTCGTTGCGAGAACTTATTGAGTGGGTTATAAGAAAAGACACCGAGCTAACTGGATTAGGACCTGTGTGCGGAGAAGCTGCTGCTCTACAAAAACAGCAGGTATGGACAGACCGTAATGTTTTCCTTTTTTTCACTTTTTTATAGTTTTATTATTTTTTTCATTTTTTAATCAACCGCAATGGAGCAAAAAGATGTGCAACAAAATCGTATTACTATCATTATTAAATAACATGATATAAACAGTAACACTTTTTTAGGTAACACTGTTATCACATTTTTTAATCGTCAAAATTCAGTGGAACAGCAAAAAAAAGTAAGAGCTAAATGTAAAGTCAAAATGTTTTTTAATTCAACAAAATCATTTTGATTACAAAAGCATTCATGTTTCTCATAACATTTTGACGAGTCGTTCCAACGAAATCGTTCGATTATTGTCTCGTCAGAGCCGTTTTACGTGCAATATCTCAGTCACACAAAACGAAACAATTTAGTGCGCGCGCGCATCACACACGTGTGGCAACTTTAAACGCAGAAACTCGCATTAATTTTGAAACTGAAAACGAGCAAAGCCAATCGACGGCACTTTAATTATGAATGGCACTTGTTTGTGACGCATAATGCTGAGGTTTGCCAATTGATGGTCGCGCGACAGTGACACAGCCGACGATAAATTGTAAATCGGTCGCCTGCCCTTTTGTCGATTTCGCGAATTCGAAGACATATCATCTGAGCATGTCAAAACCGTCGGGCTTCGTACAATCAGTTTAATAGACAGCTTTGTTGTTATTGCGATAACGACGTCGTTCTTGCCAGAAAAGTCTTTACTGATATTAAACTTTTTACGTAATTAAAAGTCTCGCATTAACGCAACTATTAGGACGGTGAATTGATAGGTTCTGTGAAATTAAAAAGGATAATTTATGAACAAAGATAAGCAGAATGGTTTATTTATTAGTTTTAAGAAGAACATTTTATTTTTTTAACATACTTTTTAAAAGGGAAAATAATTTACTTGTTTAATTAAAGCATTATTAGAACCTCAAAAATCGTTCTTGTGTTGTGCTGAGGATAGAATTTGATTAGACTCGTTAAAAAATAGTTAATCGGAGGGACATGACACTGATACATATCATGGGATATATTGTCTAACAGGCGTTTGTTACATTCGCGTACTAATCAGGATTAGGCTGAAATGCGAGACATCCTTGTGTGTACACTTGGACGTGCAAGTGCACGATCTCATGCCACTTGAACGTGAGCGTCTTGCACACACCGTGCCCCACGTAATTACCTTGTTTTACTGCGCATTTTCAACGACAAACAATTGAGGCGATCAAGTAATCCTATTAGACTCACAACTAAACTGATCAACTGATTTGCCAGATTTAACTTGTACAATTTTGATGTATAAAAAGAATTTGGTTTCATAGTAACTACATTTTTCATCAAATATTAAGAATAAAAAATTTTTAGAACTATGTATAAGATTTTTTTATAAATAAAAATTAAAAACTACCGACTAGTTCCGGGTAGTCTTTCTAGATAGTTAAAAATTCTAGTTCTGATAGAGATAATCAATTTTTCCCCTTTTTTCAGTTACTCATTCGATACAGACACATTTTTATGCTACCTTTCATTTTATTTATCGCTCATTGTTCGGTGCATCGAATTGTTTTTGATTCACGCGAGAGAGTTTATGACTCAGATGAATTTGCGAGCGCTTGTTTTTTTCAAATACAATTTGTGGATATTGAGTTTGTCAGATTTTCCGTTTTTTTTCTTTTTTTCGCATTTCATTGTACCACGAAGGTTCAATTGGTTTTTCGCAACATCACGAATTTCATTATTCCTAACAGATATTTCGGTTTTTTGGTAAACGATAAAATTGATAACTGAGCCAAGATCATTTTTAAATGCAAACAAACCTTTTTTCTCCACTGCGAGAAATCCAATTTTGTTTCTCTTTTGTTTTTTCTCCAAACCAATGAACGTTCAGAATAACAACCAATAAAATGTTATATTCCACTAAAAAAATAGCTCTTATTTTGATTAAATAAAATAAATAAAAGCATAAAAAAGTGAGTCATAAAGAACATTTCAGCAAATAACACTTTGCATAGCAATTCTTTTTCATCGCGAATGTGTTACATATTTATTTTATCATAGTTGAATTCGTGGAACAGTTTTGAATAGACTTTATTCACCCCCTGCTACAATCTAATTTAAATTTCGACATAAAAAATTACAACTTCATTCTTTTATACATGTTTCATTTTTTTTCTGCTATTCCTGCCAGCACTTTTAATGGTACTTTTTTCCAGATTTAATCCACATCGTAAAAAGCACAATTTTTAATTCCATTTGGAGTCAAAAATTTGTGTCATTTTACAGGTGTATTTTTTTGTGTCTCAAAAGAGATTAAATAATTTGGTTACCGGTACATCTTGCAACGAGCGCGCCATTTTGCAGCGACAAAGTGGCCCATCCACTCGTTCTGTGCCGGCACTTTGGCTTTGCTGATGCTAATTACGTATGCACGCGTCGACTGGGCGATAGTTTTAAAATATGTAGCGCGTAATTCTTGTGCTTAGATTACGCGGCGCTACGTCGAGTGCCATTGAACGCGACCAACCGCGCGGTGCAAAGCGATGCATGCAAAAATCATAACGACATCAAGTGGGACAGTCTATGTTTAAAAGCGAATCGTCTCGTCACTTGACACACTTTTGTTTTTTTTCCACGCCGTTGCGATTACTTTTTTACCCGTGTTTTGCCGCCGCACTTCCCTAGTGTTAAGAGGATCCACTGCTCGGTCCATTTATTCGTCAAACGCGACAAAACAGATCCATCTGAAAACACAATTAAATTATATTCCTTTTATTTTTCTTGTTTATTAATTATTATTATTATTTTGGGGCAATCGGGGTATTTGTGATTTTGGGGTAATTTGTGACATTTCATTTTTAAACAATTTAACAAAATAAAATTGATCCGATGGGTTAATATTTCTAAAGACTGAACATTCTTCTGTTAATTTACAAAAGTTTTAACCCTTAAAAACGTTTTAAACAAAAACATTCTACAAATTAATGCAGAAGTGTCAAAAACTTTTACAAAAAGTCAGCCAACGAAACTTTAAAATTGTCACTTATGATGGTAAAGTGTTGTTAAAAAGCTTTGTATGTTTCCAAATTAAAAATTTATCACAATTATATAAACTGTTGTGAATTATTTACTTAATAAACGAAGAGTCAAAATTACCCCAGAATTTTTCATTTATCGGGGTAATTGTGACGGAACAGTGCGGGGTAATTGTGATTGCATAAATTAACACTTTTTTGCACTTGCAAATAATATAATATCATAAATCAATGCCTACGACAACCTAAAGTCGCGTTATTTGTTGGTATTTTACTTTGTATTTGATTATTTTCGTTATAAATGTAAGCACACACGAAACATAAACTCAAAATCGAACAAATAGTTTTTTGTAAATATTTTAAGTTTCAATGTGTTTTAACACTACAAAAGCATTGCTCACGACAATTTGAACATTAAACTATGTTTGTACAATGTTTTTTCTTTTATAACCCATGTTATTATTGGTTTTTATACGAAGTCACATATTACCCCGCTTGTATGGAGTGATTAAAAGACGTTTGCGTATGGTTAGAAAGTTATTAATATTGGTGATCTAACAATTATAAATTTATTTAATTTATTAAATATTGAAGTTCAACTTTGTGAATTCGCGTCACAATTACCCCGATTGCCCCTAATATAAAACAAAATTTAAATAACTTTATAGAGTAACTGAAAAAATTCATGACCCTTTCCATTCAAAATTGTTTTTATTGTGAAATTTTTTTTAAAGAATAAGGATTAAAAAATTCTTCTGGGAGTACCAGAAGAAGAGATATAGAATTTAATTTTTGGATATCTAAAAAATTAATTCTATCATTTCAATTATCTTGAACAGAGTAATAAAAAAATGATTGTTTCAGGACGACCATCGAGGCTTCAGACGTCAACTCGAAGATAAACGACCTGTGGTGGAGAACAACCTGCTGAGTGGACGTCAGTACATCGCGAACGAGCCCCCATTATCAGATACTTCGGACTCAGAAGGTGAGGGCGAATAAATCTGAAAACTTTCCGTGCAATAATAATTGGTGGAACAAGTTTGTTTGTCGGGGTGGAAGCAAAATTTAAGAAAGCAAACATAGGATAACGCTCGGTAGACACTCAATGACGAATTTATTTCAAGTAAGAAAGTCAGCTTGCAAGATTTCAGACAGATGATATAGCACGTGAAGCGCAAATTAAATTATAGACTAGTGTAACTCGCGCACAAGATCCCACAGGGTTCTCGCAAAACTCGCAGACAGGTCTTATTCCCGGGGGTTGTTCGCTGGTTCCGCTACTACAGCTCTATCTGCGATGCCACTTAACCAGTCACGGAGTTACTTAGCTATAGTCATTTACCAAGACGACACATACGATAGTTACTACATTTTGTCTTCCAAAGTCTACTAAACTATCGCGGCGAAGCCTTTTGTATCGAAAAATAGTTATCGTTCAGGTTCTATCCGCTTAGCTGCTTTTTCGATGTCCAACTAAAATACAAAACCGAACGTTGTAAGTACACCACAAATTAATACTGTTTGCACGATGTAAATCATTTTCTCTTTTACATCCGCTGTTCACGTGGTGCAAATTCACATACTCTCTCTCTCTCTCTCTCTCTCTCTCTCTCTCTCTCTCTCTCTCTCTTTCTCTCCCAGGCGTGCACTTTTTTTGCTGCCTTTGCAACAGATTCAGAAATCAAGTCACATTCATATTCATAAGGCAGCGCAAGATTTAAATGATAAACATTACTTACTCCTGATTTTACAACCAAGAATTTTTTCCCTTGGATTTATGTGCGAGGAGAAAAAATTTATATTTTACGAATAAATTTGGTCTGTAATTAAAGGAGAGCCTGACTATTGCGTCCCTGGCAACTGAAATGTTATTAAAGTTTGTGTTTAACGAATAAATTCAACCGGAATCCAATCAAACGTTCGTTCTTTGCCATTTTTATCAGTGCTTGATATTTCTTTTTATCGCGCGTAAATATTTACCGCGAATAATTGGAAAGAGAATTTAGTTTATCATGGTAAATAGGCTACCTCGATGATACGAGCGCGTATACAAACATGTGACCAAAAGGGACACGGCGTATAGACGATTTTTCAATTCAACATAAATTCATCATGAAATGTTGTGAAAGTTGTAACTTGAAGATAGAAATTTTGTTTTGCAACGTCAAACGATCAAACATTTGTTACATAATTTTTCTTTTCAGTTTCCGCGCAAAAATATGATTTCAAAAATTTCATATCATTCTTTTTTGTCGACATAAAATCTTTCGTGACAAAAACAGAATAAAAAATAGAAAGGCAGCCAAGGAAAACAATTTGCAACAAAAACATAAAGAGAGATTTGTGTCGCAATTGTGGTGTAATACGCCGTCAACGAATGGATGAAAATCATCCGAGCAGTCAAGTTCGATCTCGAGAAAGAAAATTCACGCGTACGTGCCTGGCTTGGCAGAATAGCAACTGTTGAATGAACGGGCTACTGTCGTTGACAAAAAAAAACACGTTCACCTAATTCAATTGAGACATAATGATTTTGGCTTCTCCATCTAATGAGCTTATCGATGAAACTGACGTTGGACGAAAAAGTCAACGGTGGGGCTTTTACCGCGACGGATTAGCATATTTGATTTAACGAACGCATTCAAAGTACCGCAGGAGTTAAAAGTTTGTCACACTTGGATGTACGTCTCGATCGCGGATCGCAAATTTATGTTGCAAATTAGCATGCCCAAGCTTGGAAAAAGTTTGATTCTCATATCAAATATTCATTGTAGTATTAAAATACATTAGAAGACATCGCAATTTGTCCTTTAGAACTTTGACTTACTTGCGTTAATTCAGCGTTGAATTATTCATCAAACACTTTTTTTAATCACTTATTGTCATTTTACTGCGGGTTTTTAGAATGTATGAGTTATTGGAAAAAGGAAATACCAACACACTCTCCTCATTATTGATTCATTTTTTGACTTGATTTTGTATTCACTCTTTGTTATTAAAAGAGTATGTTGTAAAACTTTGTAAACATTAATTATCCTGTTTTACTGGAAAAGAAAAGTTGTTAGAAATAGACAAATCTCCAAGTTGGAACCTTCATTATACTCACTTTACATGCAATTATTTTGTTGCTCATAAAAAATTGTCTTGCAAAAGAAACGGCTTGCGAAAGAACACATAGTTCATACAAATTTAAAAAAAATGAAAACTTCCATCCCGTTCAAGTTTCGTAACAAGTCAGATTCATGTTAATAAACACTCCCCAAGCGTTTGATTATTCCAAAACTGATTATTTTCATTCGTATTATTTTGTTACAATCCGAGATTTGTTCCCTGCTCGGTTCCCTGTGGATGAAATCATAACCGTTGTTAATTCCCGCTTAAAAATTAAACCGAAAATATCCGAGCCAACTCTTGTTCTGATTAACGAACAAGAGTGCGAAAGAAAAAACAACGATATCATCACGGAACGGGATTACCTGATTTAATTTAATCGCCAGTTTTGTAAATCAGCTTGGCTCAGAATCAGTTTCTATAATACTCGAATGGGTAGAGTTTCGTTTTTTTTTTTTCGCATTTTGAAAATACAGTTTTGTGATTGTAAAAATGTACTTACTTTTACTGATCGAATTTGGTTTATAGGTTGGGATAGCTGTATCGGGACAGATAGACGAGACCAGGCGGTGGGGTGTGTTGGGGCTTGTCAAAACTAAATTGTCCTATGAATCAAAGCGCGTATCAAGCGCGATTTTGCACGCATTTTAAGCTTCGGTATCAGCGTCACCCGCGCGCTATCCACTTTTGCAGGGCGTTATGTTGATTTATGATAACGCCAAGCAAATCTTTTATGCAATTTATTAAAGCTTCGGCGCGTGCCGGCGATGAAATTTGCAACATGATTCAACTCAAAAATTTCACACAATTAATAAATTACTGACGAATAATTTTATTTAAAAATTTCTTTGGAAAATCATTTTAGATATATTACGATCCGAAGAATGAAAATATAATGCGAAAAAATATTATGACGTCGGTTGTATTATAATAGCGTTGATGGAAAATCCTTGACGTTGATATATCGATTTTTGTTATACATTTATTCGCGATCACTTTTCAAACATTCCACAGCGCGTAAAAATTTCGTTCCACGCTCGAATGATTGTTGATGTCGGGACACGTCATGACGAATCGAAATGAACACAGTAAAACGTTGGAAACAATTCCCCCTTGTTCCAGAGCAATCTCAAGACATCACCGCAGACGCGCACTTTTTGATATTTCTCTGTTTTTAAAAAATGAAAAAATCCGACTATGTTTTATCCTCCCACTTCATGGCCCCAGCTGCGCGGTCGTATTTCTCCTTGTTTTACATCACTTATTTATTCAATAAGATGATCGGAATCGAAAAATGGTAATCCTATAAATTATGTGTCTATCGAGTCTGCTTCTTTATCTTTATAGACACATCTTCAACCGCGGCATTCGAATTTTTACAAATCTTATTTACAATCATTTTTTTATTTTCCTCGACTTTGATTCTGTTTCCAATATAGAAAACTTATAAATTTGAATCCCAAACGTTGTCGATCATCAGACGGAATGAGATGATTGGAATATTTTCATCTGCCAATTGACGAGGTACAATTTGTTAGCCTGAGCAAACTGGATCTGCGTTAGCGCGCGGTATTTGTGTAATTTAATTCTGTTTAACTTTAATTCGCGACTGCGAATCAATTTATCTTTTCGATATAAACGCGACGGATAAATTTCTAAAAATAATTACACCTCATTGATCGAACGGTTATCGAGCGTAATAAAGATATTTGTTCACTTAAACATTGGCTGGCGGGTTATCCTCTAAATCAACAGCAGGCGAGACCCAATACCAATAAATAAATGGATTTAATGTGTAGTGACGTATCCGTCAACTCGATTGAATGTTTTAATTTCGAATTATTCAGTTACGTTCAATTTACGATTTACCAAAACAAATAAATCATTTTGTCCCTACATCAGTTTCTCTCAATCAATCGCACTTATTTGGTTAGAAAAAAATGACAGATTTTTTCGAGATTTTATTTTCTTTTTAAGTTGTCGACAATTGTTAAAATGATAGAGAAAAGCAAGATAAAAAGTAGAAAAGACGTACTGCTATTAAAAGTTGAAAGAAAATCACTTTTGCAAATGGTCTTGCGAGTTTATTTGAGCTTTGTGATCGGTGATCACGTTAACGAGCGAGCGACTCTTTGACATTATCAAAAAAGCACTCTTTTATTTACTGTCTTTTTTGTGTTGGCAACAGGCAGGGATCTAGACGGCGACTCCAGGGGCTACAGGAGCGCCGAGGAACAAGCCCGAGAATTAACGCGCAGCATTCGTCGGGAAGTGAACAAACTGTCGGAGCAATGGAACGCCCTGATCGAACGCAGCGATGCCTGGAAGCACAAGCTCGACGACACTGCCAACGTAAGTATTTTGCTCCGCATTCTTCCGTCAAGAATTTTCTACCCGATCAGTGTACAAGCAAAATCACTAATTGCGTTTGTTCTGTTCGCATTTTGTTCATTTGTTCTTCACTCATTGACGTACATTCTTCAATCATACCAAACAGATTATAATATTTCAGCAGATTATTCTATCTTATTTTCTTTTAGTTTTCGCGATCAGATCTGCAAAAAACCATGGTTTTTTTATTTCATTTCACGTACTTCTTGTTCAAATTGTTTAACTCTTGCATATAAGAGAATTTGAAAAAAACAAATCCACGATGAAAAAATGCCGAAGAAAAGTCTCGTCATTGCTTCCGTGCCTGCAGGCGAAAGAATATCTCGCTATGTCTTGGGTTGAGGGTAAAAATCTTTCTCAACATTACAGCAAGACAAATTTTATTCAAAACATCATCTAAAATACAGTAAGACGACGGTTAATACGAAAACTTGAGCAGGGACAATAACGCGGAGTCGTTTCGTAAAGGCTATATTTTTTCATCTCGCTTTTATCGTGAAAAGAAGCGTAATATCCATAATCGAATGGGCGACATTCCACAAGCCCGCCCTATTTATTTAAGAGAATGATCCATCTGTCCCGGGGCATCGCGTTTTTCTCTAGACGATTCTCCTTATCGCGAAAACGCCTTCAGTAGCGAATGATTGGACTCGAAAAATAAAGACCTTTTGTCCAATCAATCCACACCAAAAAAGTCTTTCTTGTATCTTACAGTATGAAGGACTTTGTCAGAAACTGTTTTTATTGCGTGTCTCTTGCAATAAAAATTAAATTTTTTTTTTAATTTGTCTTTTTTTCTCTTGAAAAACACCTGATGGCTAGGGAGCAAGTAACAGTAAACTATTCAAATTATTTTTCGTTCGGACTTAATCAGCTGGGAAAAAAGCGCCTATAGTTCATTTACCCGTCATGCATCCGAGTTAAGCAGATTGACAGTTTTAGCTAGGACTTGAAAACGTCGTTTTTACCCTTCAACGATCTTCCAAATCTATTTCCTAAAAAACACGATGGATTTTTAATGACACTTATTATTCAGTTTGCAGAGTAACGAAATTTCACAATCTTTTCATAAACTTTGTTAAAGGAATTATTATAAAAGAGAGAACAAAATGAATGAAAAAGAATGAGCTCGAGGCAAAGCAGTACCTTATCGTATCAGTGAACTTTTTTGCGTCAGACGAAATAAGAAAATCAGAACATAAGATTCTGTGTGATATAATAAGAAGCGCGCCATTTTGAGTGCGCGTCCGCGGGTCAGATCGGATACGGAGATGTCACGCGCCGCTAAAACGTTTCAGCAGACATTAAGGCGCCGGGCGCAAAGGTTAACGTCATTACGTGGCCGGAATGCGCTCCCGGTATCGCCCATATGCTCCTAGAACTCACGATTGCAGCGCGACACTTTTATTACACAGCTTCTAATCTGTTTGAATGATGCAAATTAAAATCATACGCATTTAATGAAATTAACAAATTTCATTCCACAAAATTATTCTGAATTGTCACAAAAAACACTTGCATATGTAATATTCATAGAACATTCATATAGCTGAGAATATATAGTTTAGAAATACAGTCTATCATATCGTTTGAATACGTTCAATATTGCAAATAGGGAAAATGGAATCCTATTACAAAATATCATACAATAAAAATTATATACGATATTGTTGTTTTTAGTATTTTTCAAGTATTTTCAATAAAAATATGCTCGAAATTGAATTAAAATTTAAGATAACAGTTTGATGGCAAACTAAAATTTCAGATGGGATTTTGGATTAGAGATAGCAATGACTAGAGGCTAATAAAGTTGCTGCTGAAGCCAATTGAAATCATCGAAACTCTAATGCTCGTTAACGAGCAAACACTGTCAATAGCGATTTCGAACTTGTTTAGATTTTGCGGCTGATTTAACAGATAATATGGGTTAAGTGTGATTGTGGAAATCTTCGTTAATGCCTAATAGTTGAGACTGGTTGAAACATCAATTCGAACGAGAAACGCTGAAGCCCATCGCGATACGTTGCGGATTAAGTCGAGATCAGCACTTCTTAGCTGCTGATCATTTTCTAAACTATAAAATAAATTCACGGATTTCTTTGTCTGCGTTCAAAATAAAGCATCCAATTAAGTGTGCAAATGCCTTTTCATGGACGAAACGGCAACATAATCTGGAGGAGTTGCACCGATTTCAGATTACATCGTGGAACTGCTTATCAATTGCCTGCGGTTCTCAGTACTCCGTGTCTAACTAACGTTATAATTTCACGTCATAAAACCACGATACAACGACGGACAGATGAATTCCATTTAATTCAAGTAAAATTTCATGACTTTCATTTCGTTTTGTCAGTTTTCTATAAAGTATTTACAACACGATTGACATCTCCAATTAAACAAAAGACAGACAGAGTAGTATGTGAAATTACGTTTTTTTACTTGACTGTAGGAGAACAAAAATCAATATAAAAAAATGATAAGTTTTTTGCAATTCGTTGTTCAAGAGTTTGTACCTTAGTTGAGAACAATTGAAAAAAGGCAGGTTGAAGTGAACAAGAACAAATCAGAAAAAACGTAAACTTTCTAAATAAATTTTGTTGCGAATTTGTTTGTTATTTTTAATCGTCTGCTTGGAACGGAGCTTATACTTTTGGCAAACTGATGAAATAATACGTCGCGAAATTTAGTTTAAAAATTAATGCAATCCAAACTATTACTTGCGACGCAATTAGCGCGGTGCTCACATTATTAAATGCCGACGGACCGGTAATTTAATATTTATTCAGCGTGAGAACTTTCTCCACACGCACACGCCGCGCCGAGTTAATATGTATACCTTCGGCTCGGGCTCTCCTATTTGTTCAGCATTATTTTGAATCTCAAGGGTTCTGCCGAAATTGTTACGTTCAATTCAATTGTTGATAATGGTAATGATTGCGAATCTACAAACTTAGTCGGTTAATTAAAACCGAAAGAAAAACGGCTGGGTCGAGTTAGAAAGTTGTGGGGAGTCAATGATTTATCAAGAGGTTATTATCAAGTGCCGAGTTGCAACGAAACGAAAAAAATTGATTCAGTCAGTGTGTCTCTCTCTTTGTTCGTTATATTGCGAGTAATCTCTCTGTTATTGAGCGGCTCTCGTATCTCTCTTTTGTCGAGTCGAAAGGTCTTTGCCTTAATTAAAAATTCATTCCCACCGGTGAGGACCGTTCCTATTATCGTGTACCTACAAGCTCGCGCTACAAACCCCTGAAAAGAAGGGACAACTTGCCAACACTTAACCTCTTTTATTCACATTTTTTCGACACAGCAGGTGCACCTTCAAGATCAGCTTTTTTTCCTACCAGTTGGATGAAATTTTGTATTAAAATAATCATTTAATTAAGTCGATAAGATTTCGATTGGATTTGTCACAACATTTGTGGCTATCGGGCCGAATTATTCATAAATTCACTTACAATTTGAATTGGAACTCGTTTGATTCTTTTTTATCTTTCTGGTTTGAAATCGCAATTGAGATTGCAAGTTTTTTCAAATGTTATGTTTTATTTCTTTTGCAACTTTATCAACACATCAGGTTTTGCCCGTTTTTTACTATTAATAATTATTAGAAATTAATCAATAGTGATTGAAATGAGAAGAAAAAGTTGCAACTGATTGGGCACTTAGATCTGAATTAGGGATTAATCGATGAACGTTGCGTGTGATTAGCAAAATGACGGGGCATGCAGCGTATACAAACAGGAATGTAAAAAAAGGAGAACCCGTTCACAGAGAGAGGTCAAAAGTTACTTTGGCCAGGCTCTATAATTGTAATAAAGAATCCTCTTTCCCTTTGACTTGGAAATATTTCGCTCTTGTTGGAGCGAACGTTTTCAATGCCCAGTGCAATATTTTAATAATAATAACGAGTCTCTTAATTCCTCGCTAGCGATGGTACTTTTTGAAGCACGCCGCGTTGCAGTTGAATAAATAATTAAAATAATTGACTTAGAACGAAGATATTAATTATTTACGTTACGTTGATCAACGTTATTCAATGAAAAAAAATTTTCCATTATAACACGCTTATGCATAATGACGACGCTTTTCAACCGGACTTTCTTTTTATCCATTCATGAAATAATGTACAACTTTTGATTCTGTACAATTTTGATTAACTGAATTGGTCCATCTTTTGCGAGTTTTAAAGCAATTTTTCTCTTTCGTTCGGTATTTAAACTGTTTCCTTTTTTTTTGTTTAATGTTATGACTTTTTAATTTTGTGTCTCGTCTCTCTTGTGTGAAAGGATACTTGCAAGTAAATTTACGCAGGGAAATAAAGAGTAACATGCGTGACAATGCGAACGCTCATTGTGAGTTAGCTTAACGACTTGCATTGTGACTCTAATCAATTATCTTTGTTTGACGAGCGACGCCAGGAAGTTTAACGTCCATTCCTCTCTCTTAAGTGCATCCGGAAACGGACACTTGTGATCCGGTTTCCACTCCCAAATCCGTTCACAAGATTGTTCGTGCGTTAAATTTCATTTCTACACACAATAAACACAATTTGACTTTGATATCTTTATTATCATCTCTGGCAGAACCTTATTCGTCGACTGATCCGCAAACTTGATTACACTTGATTATACTCTTTTTTCATATAAATTTAAACCTATTTTTTATAAACTCACAATTTATGGAACCAAAAAAAAGTTGAAACAAATTTATTACGATTAATAAAGCAGGTAATTATGAGTTTTCCAAAGTTTTGTGACGCTTCAAATTGTATTAGTTTCAAACTCAAGTTTTATTTGGTAACATCGTTTGATTTAAAATCTGATTTCATTTCAATCTCATTATCCTTTCATTAGAAATTTTAATTAAACGTCAAAGATGTCGTTTTATAATTTTTAATGATGAATGTGTATTTAAAATTGAAAAGCAATTTTCATATATGAGACTGTTCACTTTGCTCTCTTATGTTTTACATTTTCAATTACACTTTCAATTTCTTTGTCTGGATCAAGTTATTTCATTGGCTGAATTAGATAAATGTATGGCGTGCAAGGCTTTTATGGTTCGTAATGCTGATTGATCAATTTATCATTTTACTCTCAAGTGAGCCGTCTTCATACCAAATTTTATTTGTTTAATAGTCTTCTACATGGAGATTAGACCGTCTCTATGGTATATTGTAGATCACATTCAATCAGATGATATTGACTTTTTTAATAAAAAAAGACTTTTATAAATCAGTGGACTGAATGGAGAAAAAGCTATGGCAGTAGTGAATAAATATTTTGAAATATCATACACCATAATACCCAGACGACTTTCATGAATTATAGACTGATAATCGGCTTACACACAAATCTCGCGTCGTTATTATCAACGGATCGTCTTATCGATTAATACACAAGTTTGATAAAGTTTTAGCAATGGCGGTTTCGGTTTGTCAATGATCAATACTATTCATTATTTCCGCTGAAGGAATTTTCATATTGACTTTCCACCAGTGTGTTCTTTTTTTACTTCAATTTCTATCGCTTATACGTTTTATTGCTTAATGAACAAAAAGTACAAAAAATGTAACCATATCAATAACTCTAATATCCTGAAACGAAAATCCTTACGTTTTTTGGACTTTTGGGATAATGAAAGGAAATTAACAAACGATATTAAAGGATTATTTATATATTTTTTACAGCACTGAATTAAGTTTCACTTAAACTATCTCAAAATATATTATAATTCTGACATTTCACAAAATTTAATGTGAAATTCAATTTAATATCATCTAAATTGTTAGTCAATGAAAAATGCTTATATTATAAAAGATGCCCGTGAATTACGATATTAAAATTCCGCGGATACCAAAGTGTACGTAAATTTTGCTGCAATCGTACTTCTTAGCAATGATTTACCAAGAATTAATCATAATTTTTTCATAGCTCACATTAAACCGAGTTACAATTTTCATAACTTTAATCTAACCGGAACTATAATTTCAAATGCTGTAAAAAGTATTCGCATTCCGGCAATGAGGTGTTTAAATGAACCATTTGCAAAAAAATACCTGTATCCGGATTTGAATCATTGCTATACGAATTCCCGTAACGCGTGGCGATGCATTTTATAACTCAACCATAAACGCGCGTGTGCAAAATGAATGTCGCGAATTTGCGTTTCAACAGCGATTGAACACATTTCAGCTCGATTTTAGCATAGGCGGCGGTGGTCATTAAATTTATATCACCTTCATGTGTGCGTGATTAAACAAAAACTCGACGCCCTGCGACTAAACTATACTAAAAATATTGAATTGCAAAAAGCTGTTTAGTTCAAATGGGAAAAGTGAAAGAATTTTTCGAAAAGAGAGGGAGTACAAAAGGTGCCAACCAACTCAATACCGGCTATCATTTTCATTACAAAATCATTTTGGTCGGCCTTGGGATGGCTTGCGCTCGCTCAACGAGAATCGAGTATCAAGTGTACGCGAAAATATTTATAACGTACTCCATCACGATTTTCTCATTCAACGATCTTCGAGCTCATTACAAACAAAACGCGGCGCTTATTTCGCGTGTAAATACTGCTAATAGATAATACACTTTTTTGCACATTTTTGTCACCTTTCCCTACGTGTGCGTAATTAACTCAGTACAATTAGCAATTGCAAAAAACAATTTTATCATCGAAACAGGTTTTATTATTTCCACTTTTGCTTGTTAGAAAATGTAAAATCATTTTTTCTAAAACTGGAAAGTGAATCAATTTTGCAATACTATATTATATAATTCTGCAATATTATAAATTGAACACTTCAAAAAATGTGATACCAAAAAATTATACACATAATAAAAATGATTTCGTTGAGATAGTAGAAATTAATGTATGCGATAGTGTTCAAAACAGAATGTTTCTCTCTTTGTTAGTAATAATGTTGTAAAATAGTTGCAAGTTAAAAAACGGTGTTGAAAACATATAGTTATTCGACAGCGTGAAATGTCTTAAGGCGATGCGAATAAATAAATCATGTCGGGTGACCAGCAGCAGGTCGCGGCGCGCGATCCTAGAGAACGCAACGGCTCAACATCTCGATAAGCCCGAAGACCTTTGCTGCTCCTGTAATTCCAAGAGCCGAATCCGTGTCACGTTTTGCGCCACGTCTCATTTCTTTTTTCTTTTTAATGTCCCATTCGCGATAAAAGAAAATACACAGTCTTATTAAGAGTCTTTCTATCCAACGCTCATACGTATTCATCGCACTGCCACGAACATATTTAACAACACATCTTACATGCATGTTAATCACTTTTAATAATACCTCTTTTATTTAACTCGCTTCAAACCGGAAACTTAATGAGCATCTTTTTCTTTTTTTCTTTCTTTCTTTTCTTTGCTATATCTCTCTAAACGACACTTTATTGCGATTGAATCGCGACTCTCGCTATTCACTGATGAATGATTGATGAATCGGAAAAAGTATATCGCTACTATCGGCGAGAAATATAATGGAATTAAAATCTTGAGACGCCTGAACGATTGATGAGCGGAGGGTTTTATAGCGACGTTTGATCGGTAAATTTTTATGCTCAATTACAACTTTTATCATTTATTTATTTATTTATTTATTTATATGGCAGCAGCAAAGCTGCTGCTCATTATTTAAATGACGAATTTTTAAAATTTAAGAAAATCGTAATGAAAATTTTGTAATTGACGATTATCCCTCAAGTTGGCAATATTAAGAAGATAAAAAATAAACTCGGTATTGAGAAAACGGAAATGAGAGTTTGAATGAAAATTTGTATGAGTTACACAATTAACGAAACGAGAGAGACGGAGAGAGGGAGTTCATTGGGGTTGCTCATTCTCTCTCTTTGAAACCTACGAGGGTTAATAAATGCCCCCAGATGCTGCAGCTGTGGTGCCATTCGTAACGAATAAAAAAAGGGTGAAGAGAGTCGGCGAACAAAAAGTATTATACCTATGCACAGCATCGCACCCAATGGCGCAAACGCGAATACGCGCATTTTCATTTCGTCTTAAAATATATATAGGATTTTGACTTTTGAATTCTCAGCTGCTGAAACTATGTAGCGGAATTATAATACAATACACTGTGTCTAAGATAAATCAGAAATTGTATACTTAAATATGGTTCATAAATCTTGATGGCTTTTAACTCAAATATGAAGCTTTAAGTACTTTGACTTGTTCATATTTTGTTGTAACAAAAAATAGAAACAAAATTGACACTTCGTGTACTTTGCTACAGAATATTTAATTACAAAGTTCGAAATTGAATTTTTGGTCTGAGTTTTGTTTTCCGGGTGGTTGAATATGTAACGTTCATTGATGTTGCAAAGACAAACGGTTTTACAAAAGTTAAACACGCGTGAAAGCAAACGTGCAGCGGTTTGAATTTGTATAATGACACAAAGACCACGTTTGAACTCGCAAACAATATTCATTTACTATTTCAAAAAATCCAATATTCCAAAACTTTCACTAAAAAATTATTTTTCGCTATATTGTGCATATTAATTCGTGCAAATTTGGTTGAAATGAATTCGCGGTAAATTCGGAATTTACCTATAAAAGTTTCATTTTAAAAATGAGGTTTCACCAAGGTTTTACACATTTTATTGTGAGACTTTGTGTTTTTTTTTATTGTAGATTAAATATATGTAAAGCAAAAAAAATGTCAAAAAAAATCGGCTACCGCACGGCGAGTCCTCGTGTCCACCCACGCGATCGTCATGTCGAGAATTTCCGATCGTGTCCGAGATCGGCCGAGGCTCGGCTCACAAAGTCGGTATAGTCACACGCGCGGCTCAAAGCCGGGCTTCGCTCCGACGCAGCGACACCGTTACGCTCCGGCCGGATTTTTGTTTACGATCGATTATGAATTTATTTCGCGATTATCGTCGCGAAAATTACCGCGCCGAGATATGATCAGAGGTGGCGCCAAGTGTCGCGTGAGATTGGTCCTCAAGTGTCGACATGACCTACGACACGGATTTTGTGCGGTGACCAAAATATTTTTGTGTGGTGTGAAAAAACATTAGGAAAACGTTATTTTTTTGTTGATCATGATTGGTGATTGATATCAAATAGGAAATTGAAATATTGAGTTTGTTGTATTTGTGGGAGCGCTTTAGTCAACTGACATACTTTCGTTTAATGATTTGCATTGTCGAATTGTCGGAAACTCATATCGAGGATGTAATTTTAATTACAATCTTTTGATCGCCTCATCGACGTGAACCAATTCGTCACTTAATTGGCACGAATAATAATAATTATTAAACGTCACAAATCGTTAGTTTTGATCATTGTTCTCTGTCGGTTTTGTTTTACAAATGAAAAGATGAACGGATAATGGGTTTTGCGAAAAATTTATTCCACTGACATATATGTAGCAATCGCTCCGCTCATCAAAGTCTTGTTAAATAAATACCTCGTTTCGCAACAATAAACGAGCAAAAAAAGAACAAAACAAACGATCGCCGTATTCGAATTTCAATTTCGACAAAAGTTGTGGCTGCAATTTTTTTGTTTCTTTCATTGTTGTTGCATCAAATTGCATTGTCTTATCAAACGTATCAATCGAAATATGATTTTCAATCGTATATCTGAGACAATGAGATTTTTTTCGCTGTTAAACACGTTTTCAATCATGCTACACCCCTTTTATCATTGCGCAAGACCAAATTTACATAACGATTTTCAATTAACAATCGGCCAGACAGAAAAGATGCGAGCACGCAAAGTGTTTTGAGTTTCGAAAAAGAGATTTCTCACCGAAAACAACTCGACTGTGTTGCGAACTTATTCATAATTTTAGCGATGACGAGGGCAATTTCGAAAGACCCATGTGTATCGTCGTGTTCGTGTGACTTTTTTTTAGGCTCACACTATCGCAGAGCGGATGCATCGGTACTCTGCTGATTGATTTATACGATCGGGCGTGCATTTATACTCGAAAAACACAAATTCGCGCATTTTACAAAGTGTTCGAACGATAAATTTAGCGGTTATACAATTTCGCTTATCCTTGGTTTACATTCGACGCATCGTTAATTTTATCTTTTACCGAGAGTGAAAGTGATAAAACACATTTCCGCGGCTAATAAATCTCGTTTATATATAATTGTTAATGTAATCACGTGCTGACGTCTTGAGAGGGGCCCGACAAAAAGTCGTCGAGAGGCTTTTTCCACCGGATTAAATCAATAAAAGGACTAATTATTTTGTCAGCGTGAACTCGAGGCGACGGCTTGTGAAATGTTTGCGATTCTGCAGACGGTAGCTAATCAAAAGAATCATTGTTTCTCTTATTTGCAAGACGGGCTTGTTAATCCGGACCAGACACGCTGTTGCCGCTCTCTTACTTTCTTTCTTGACACTTGAACGTTTTACCTTGTCCCGATCATGATCTTGTAGAAAAAAAAGTTCTCCTTATCGGTGCATCAAATTGAAAAAAAATGAGCCAATTCAAACCTTTTTTAACTCAAAATTTTGCACTTTTTTCTAACGTGTTTTTAAAATACCCTTCAAAAGATTTGCCACGGTTTTTTTTTCCTTTTGTTGTTTGACTTCGGTCAATAAAAACGGTTGAATATGTGTGGTTCCACTTTTATGACTGTATTTTATAGAGTGCCTCGACTTTTGTATACACCCGAAGCAAAGAAAATGCTTCGTTAAGGTTTATTTTCCCTCCGTCTGGAATATTTGGGGAGATTTTTGCGAGTCAGTTTATGGTCATTTATATCCCATACAAATTATCGACGTTGACATTGGCCTTTTTTCTTTTTCATAAAAAAACGTGATACGATTTAGCGTCTAACGACCTCCGCACTCTGAATTTAGAATCGCAAATACCAACTTGCTGTTGTTTTTTTTTTACCCAAAAGAGACGAAAGGGAAGGAAGGAAAATGTTTCCGTCATAAAAAATCAAATCATCAACATCCTTTGAACGTATCCTCAAAGGGCGCTAAAGCGTCCGGTATTACTTTGTATTTTATTGTACATCGTTTTTTGAATACAACTTGCATTTCATATATTATTATCATTTTTTGTATCACTTTCAAGTTAAAAAACAAGGTTGAAGTAATAAAATAAAGCGTAAAATATGTGTGACGTGAATTTTTTTATATTAACTTTGATGGAAAAAAATGTTGGAACAATATCGGTCGATTGATTTCGATTTCAAGAAGAATCTAAAAAGGTTTCCTCGATCGAGAACTGTTGAAATTCGGTTTTCTCTCAAGTATGGTTTAATTAAAAAAATTCCTCCATTTCGTATGTACCTTGAAGGAAGAAAAGCACCTATAGTTCCTTGCACAAACGAGTTCAATCGATTAAAAGCTGATTCTTTTTGGTCGTGAAATTTGTTTCATTTGAGGAAAGAAATATGGCTGGGTGACAAAAAGCCCGAATCTGCTAAGACAATGTTTTCAAAGTCAAGAGATATAAACAATAAGTTCTGATATCAACAAATATTTCAGTTTCGCGATTTTCACATTTTCAGTTATTTTTAAAGATCTGAAAGTGCAGCAAAATTCCAGTATTTTTGTTCTTTGATTTTTTAACCATGCAAAGGAAATCGATCTGGGGGATAAATTTGATAAAAAAAGGAACGGAAAAAACGCCCACCCACTAACACACAAGACAAGCGACGAAACTTGAGAATCATACACAAAAACGTACGTTTATTCTACCGCGGTCAACGATCCTTGAAAAACGTTCGACTATGACCATTGACCCAACGGTTTAGACTACATCTATATAGTTTATTCAATGATTGACTCATGAACAAGAGCGTATCCGTTTTCATAAACGCAATTCTGACAAATTTCATATCTGCACTGTAGTTTTTTTATGGTCGAGACATAACATTCACAAGTGGTGACAAAATTGGTTTTGATTTTTTTTTCAATATTTCTTTCACAAATTTCAGTACCGACGGCTTTGTTTCAATTTTCATGAGACTTCAAACAGACTCGAAAAATGTGTTTTAATTGTACAAATTCGTTGAAAGCATGTCGTTCAAATTATTGCATGCACTTTGGCATCAAAAACACGAGTGATCTTGCCCTCGTGAGAGAGACAGAGAGAGAGAGAGAGAGAGAGAGAGAGAGGGAGAGAGAAAGAGAAAAGAGAGAGAGAAAGAAAGAGAGTCGTGATCCTCTGATCCGTGCAATCTTTTCTTATTTCCCGTGACTCTCTTTCGTAACGTCGTGAAGTTATTTTCGGTGCAGATCGCAGACGGTAGTCCGGTGCTTTATATGCATACCGGTCGGAGCAAAACAAGTCGAAAGGAGAGCATAACAAGGACGCGCCGAGATTCGCGTGATTTGACAAAGACAACGAGATTCACGAGCCCGATTTTGTTCGCTTGCAAACAGCTTCTCCCACAGCCAGTGACCGCGCGTCAAATCGCAAAAACAGAACGATCATTGTTTGTGCACGTGACTTTTCAACTCCCTCTCATGAATGGAATTTTTCTTTCATAAAGTTGCTGCAGGCCGGATACACAACTTTTCATTTTTTTTATTTTGTTTTTCTTTTTTCCATTCTTTCCTCTCTGTCTGTTCTCTTGCGTCTCTCTCGCAAGGCTTGTCTGATTAACACTTGCGCGCAAAAAGACCTGAACGTATTCGAGGACTTTTCTCTCCTTCGGCAGTTCTTGCGCACTTTTTGTTAAAAAACAAAAACCAAACGATGATAACGCTAACTGTAAATGAGCGGCGCGGGACAAGTTTTGCGCCAGCATAGATACACATACATACAAAAATAGAACGTCGCCATTGTTATTTATGGTACAATATTTGTGTATCTAGGCAGCCGACTTGTTAGCCAACTAATTAAGTCGGCCTTATTGGAAAACTTTCTCTCACAGTTTTATCTCGCAAAAAAGGGACAATCTCAAAAGAGCAAAGCCGTTTCAGATGTTTGGCCAAATCTCAAGTCTAAACATTTTCTTTTTTCCTCTTTGTTAAATCCAAAATTATGTGCAATCAAAATTTACCTCATGAAATGTTGTTCATTAGATTCTGTTTTTCTGCACAGTTAATTTAGTTTCGATGTTTTTTTTATTTTTTATTGTTGGATGAAACCTGCAAAGAGCTCAGAGGTCTTCAGAAAACTTTTTTATCGACTTCGTTAAGCGCCATACAAAATTTTGATTCGTAAATATATATATCGAGGGCCAGCGATTTGTCCTAGAGAAGTTTGTTGGCTCTGAAAAGTCTCGTCGCGAATTCCTTCCTCATTTTGAATACACTCATGAAAGTTCAGCTGCACGTACCGAATTTTGACTTCCATAAATAACATTAAGCGGAGTTCGAAATTGATTAAAGGAGGAATAAAAAAAACAACAAGTTTTCAACTGTGACGCAAACTGAAAAACGCGTTTGATTAGTTAGGAAAAGTTGTTTTCTTTTTTTTTTCGTCGTTGCGAAATTCTCTGTCGCGTCGTCTTTTCGGTCGGGAATTGAAAACATAGTTATCCGAATGATTTATTCTGCGCGGTTTATTTATGCATCAGTTGAGAGTGACCAGAAACATGCGATTTCTAAATTTATATCTAATTTTACCAAGGAATTTTCATGCTTTACTTGAATGAACGTTATGGTTTATTGTGTGCTATTAAAATATCAACCTGGATGAATCAACTGTAAATTTCAAAATAGAATTGTACAAATTTGTCAGTAACAGAAATTGTAACGAAAAACTCCAATATCAAAAAAGTGAAAAGAAAATGAAAAGTAAGAAAACAGAGAAAAAAATTTATTTATAAAAGTGACAAACTAAAATTTTGTACGACAGATCAGACATTACGTTTGACGTTGATAAATGCATTTACTATGTCTTCATAAAATATCAATTCGATCAGTCAGCCGTCATGTTAAGCTTATAACAAATTAATTTAGTTGTTAATTCTGGAGAGTAGCAGCGATAGGCTTACGAGTCGTAACAACAAGGCATATCCTTCGTCGAGTCCCTTCATTGGTATTTATGACACACACGCTGTGATCATACGTGTGTGTACGCAAGCTTGTAACAAGAGCCAAAGATATACGTTTTTACGACTCGGCGACGTTCTTCACTTAGTTGCACATATACCCAACTCTTCTCACTTCCTCTTCATCGTCCTCGCCACTCCATGTTTATCGTTTATACTTTCAACCCTTCATAAAATTCGACACTCTGACAAAACCAATTGCTTGATAATAATTCTTTTCAAATTCCGCAAACATTTTAACCCTTCTTCCTCTTCATTCGAAACTCTGTAAGTTTCACCAATTCGTTCATTTTTATTTTCTTATATTTTTTACACTTATCTGTTGTTTTTGTTTTTGATTTAACTGAAAAGTCTTAATTTTTCAATGTTTGGCAAAAAATTTGTTAACGTTTGTTTCAAGATTTTGGAGGGAATTTGTTGGTAAAAAAGAAGCGTGAAAAGAAAAATGATAATATCCGTTGCAATAAAGAGTTGGAGTCGAATCAACGTTTTGATACGGGATATAATATTTCGCAATTGTTTCTTTTTCCATTTCCGGCCACCTTGGTTCCCTGTGGCAAAATTACAAAGAAACGAAACGTCGCCTTTGGTAGGGCTTATCTAATACTCGCGTAGCTCGACACCGCTGTATCAACACTGCGATACGTGCTCTTTCGTTGCCCCGACTCTCACGATTTACTAGTTCCACTTTTCAGGCTGCACACTTGCGTTCCCAACACTTATCTTCCGAAGACATACCCGCCAATTTTTTCCTTGCCACACGAGTTAACACAAATACAACTTTTTTCCTACCACTTTTTGGTGTTTTTTTGTTCCTTCGAAATCTCCAGTTTAATCAAACTGTTATTTTTTGTCAATCACCAATCCTCTGACGTATTTTCGACAGTAGATCTTCTTTTTTATTTATTATTTTTTTTTCGTTCCACGTAATTACATTCTGTCACATTTATTTTCACATTGTATGTAGACAGTGATTGACGAACGATTACATGAAATTCGCAGACCTCTCGTATCAAACCGAAACGCAATATAGCGATGGAAAGAAATTTCATTCTCTCGAGATAACCTGAAAAGACTGGAAAAATGTTTGGAAATGAAGAGCCTGTCGAGTGCTGCGGCTAAAATCGAATTTTCGTGTACATAAAACTCAAACGTAACGAATCGAAAAAAATAACAAGTGCCTCAAAATTCGGGACGAAAAAAGATAGAAAAAGTAGTAAAAAATTGAAGATTTTAAGCTCGTACAAATTTTTGTTCCACTGTGTGAAACAGAAAGTGAAAAAGTAACCAAAAGTTGAAAACAAAACTGCTGTGATAAGTTAGTCGTGGGTGACAGATGTATCGAGGCGTAAACGTGTGAATTTTCGTTTATAAAGTGTGACCGAGCGGGACAAACAATGGAGCTGGTCGAAAATAGTGCTATCAAAATGATATCGCGGCACAGCTTAGCTTTAAGGGATTACGATAACAATTGCGATGAAGACGTGGAGGACAAACAAAACCTCTCTATGGCCGAGCAGTTTTACTACGAAGTCATCTCGTCGTTTCAAAAAGAAGAAGAGGTATTTATGAGAGTTTACACAGGACTCTTGTACCAGTTTATTTTCCAGCTTTTTTATCGTTTTGTAACTTTTTTAACAACTCATGAATTTCAACACATTTGTATCCCCATTTATAATAATGTAATTGTAAAAAGAGCATATAAATTAGAATTTGTCATTTGGAATAGGAAAAATGAATTGGTTTATCGGACACTCATCAAGCTTGAAAATTGAGCAAAATGAATTGACCAAGTTTTGTATGGGTGCCATTTGTGAAATAATTTTGATAGATTGCAAAGCGTCAGGCGTGAAAAACGAGTTCGTTTGAACTTTCGCGTTCCGGCTCATGCAGCGCGTGTCTCTCGTCTTTTAATAATTGCCACCTCACTCGTAGAAAATGAAAAGCGACAGATCGTTGGCAGACTAGATCTTTACCTAACCGTAAAAGCGTGAGAAAAATAAAAAAAAATGAATTGTAAATATTATTCTTTTCCTGAAAAATTGCTTTTCCAAAACGAATATGAACTCGTTAAAAATGAGCACGGGATGTAATCATGCTTCATCGAGGAAATCACACATTTTTCAACGAAAACTTTTTTATTGAATGCAAACACGCGATGCTAAGCCAATTTTTTTCACCCTTCAATTTTTTTGAAGCTATTCAAAAATTCATTTATTCATTTTTTTTCGATGAAATATCAATACAGAAAATAAACACGTTCGAAAACGGTTTTTTTTCTTTCCAATTTTCATTTATCGGCTCAATGGTGCAAAAAAATGAATAAAATCTAGAGCACAATATTGTACGATTTAATAGGATTACAAATGGAAAAGAAATTTCGTTGCAAGGAATGTGCGAATGATGCAGAAAAATCGTAGCCGATTATACTCGATTAACGTGCGTTTATGTTTGTGGCATTGTGCGCACGACGAGCGCACCCATCGGAGGCCGAGTCATCATCGGGTTATGTGAAATGTCGTACTGTCGGAGTTTTGGCAAAAATGCCGTTTCACTTGGCGTGAATGACGATGTGCCAACACTCCTTTAGAATCGTACCAGTACAATGCACCGTCGAGACGCGACTAGGACTTTTACGAATGAACACTTTTTAACCTCTGCTTTGTAAGCGAGAGGCCATTGATGCGTAACGTTTATTATTCCACTCGTTCCATTCACAATCGTGTACACGATTCATAGAAATTTCGCCCACGACCATAATTGAAACTTCATCTACATTTACAGATTTCTTAATCACTCCTGATCAATGTAAAGATAAAAACAATTGCAATTCATTTAGTTTTTTAAACTCGGTAATTGGTCATAGAAATCGTAACAGCTGTACATCGAAATTTTTTCGTCGTTTTTTATTTAACCCTTTTGTCCCTTCACAGCTTTGAATCACATGTGCACATTCTATGATGCTTGTTATAGAATGTATTCGAACTTATTATATTATCGAAAAAAAAAATAATTAAATAAAATAACCCGAATGGTCATTAAATTTTACAAATTTGAAAATTTTTTTTGAAAAATAAAATATACTTGAAATAAGTTATTGTTATATTGATTAGAATTACATTTTCAACCTAAATCGACTCTAAAAATGACATTTGCATTCATATTTTAATGTTTCATTTTGATAATATTGATTTTAGTTATCACTGAAAGTTCAATTTTTATTTTGGTTACTGACAAAAAAATTTCCATCGATATAAATAACTTGGGAAAGGGAAAGATTCAGAATAAGTGAAAAATATTAAAAGAAAAACAAAATTAATTGCTCCCAGTGAATTGTTGTTTTTTTCTGGTACATTACTTGGATTGTTTTCTTCTTTATTGACGAGTTTAGGATTACTCATCCTAATAGTCTTAAACATATGGCTGAGAGAAGGAAATTAGTGTGAGAAACTTCTCCAGTGCAAGCATGCTTGCCATATGACATCAACGTGACGATTCGTTTTGTTCTCTTGAACTGTTCTATTATTGATTTGACACATACAAAAAGGTCGTCAAAAATGTAATAGTAATCTATACAAAGAAAACTTTCGCAGAAAATAAATTTTCTCTACTAAAATGTTATAAAAGAGCCCAAAATGTAATTTAACTTGCAAGTCACAAAAAGGAAATGAAAATATTGAAAGGGAACTAGTTCACATGGTATCAGCTGTTGGTCATCGCAATAACTATCATCATCATATCAAACTGGACGAATTGGACGAAACAAGGGACGATGAAAAAAAAGAAACAATAATCGGGCAAAATTGTCGCGCATTATCCAAGCTCGTCCATCCGTCACTGGCGCTTTTTCAAATGCGTAAATTGAGTTGCGAAGCGTTTTTTCTAGTCGACCGACGACGACGGAATTGTATCGGCGCGTATCCAAGATACGTACGCAACTCCTCGTTCGATTCCCGAGGGTTCAGACACGCGACGCTCATGCATAATCGGTTGCGTGCATAATCACAAGTCCCTGGCAAGCATTCCGCTTGCGACATACCTACGTTGCTAGCAAAATGCACGACACTTTGGAACACGCGTTATTTAGCGTCCTAATTGTTGTCGGCTAATGGTTATAATTAGTGTCTTTGTTCTGCTCCACTCAATGACTTGAAAACACTTTTTCCTACCCATTGGCCTACCATTCTCTTTTTCTTCTAATTCTTCTTTTTTTTTTACTTTTCGCTTTTTTTCTCTCTTTCGTTAGTGTTCAACTTTTTTTCTTGTCCTCTCTTCTTTGCGGCTACGCCGGTGTTTCTCTCGAGTTTCGCTGTGAGAACAATAGGACAGAAATTAATACAACTTAATCCCTGACTTACGAGATTCATTACGACGATGAATGATTTAATTACATCCGTGCGCGAGCATAAATAAAACGCGTTCATTAAACTCGTGACAAACTTTTAACCCGTCTATATTTGGGCTTGACAAGTTGCTCTCAAATTGATTTTCTGATTTAATCTTTGATGTACTTCTGCACATCTAAATCTAGAACATCTCAACGATTTAATTGAACTGAATTGTACTCCTTGGAACAAAATAGAATTGAATACAAAATCTTATTTGAAGATGAAAAACATCTTGAGATACCGTTTCAAATTAGTACATCTTTTAATCATTTCGCGAAATTATTATTATTTTGTTTTAATAAAGCCTTATGTTGACAAAAAAGACGAAATCTTAATGGAAATGAGGGAAAATGAAATGATATTCAGTTGATGAAATGTCGTTTTTGAATAAATATTTTGCGGTGATGTTTACAAGAAACAAGAGCGTCAAATATAAAGAATGTGTCGGGAACGCTCGCGAAACTTTTTAATCCATTACACTGCTCTGCCTGGCAGATCTTTTTATTTCTCAAGGCCCATATCGCTTTTGTCCTCGAGCATATTTTATCACCATTAACATCGCCAAACCCGAGTCAAATGCTTTCATAATTTTGTCTTGTTTATGCTCGCTGGTTATTGAAAAACGGACGTGTTAAAAGACGTTTGCAAAAGTCATTTCTGTCCAAGACAGAATAAGTTACCACGGCTTTTGACACGTTAATTAAGACGCATACGTCGGCTGTCGTTAAAACACCAATCTATAACATTAATGTCAATCCAATGAACTTGAGTTAGAGTTGATTAACACCTAATATTCGTCGCAGGTTAATGAGCTCGCATGAGAACAGCGTAGGCCATCACGTCATTTACCTGCTGTCAGATATGTAACTCTCTCATTATGAACTCTGCATGCGCGCCAACACTGTACACTGTTCTCTACTGTGTTCTCTGCGATTCGCATATTTCGACCTTGCTTACATGGCCAAACAAACTTTTATCAATCAATTGGATTTTTTTGTTTTCAAAGAGATATTTAACACAAAATAGACTGAAATTTGTTTGAAATTTAACCAAGTGTATTTAAATATAAAATTTGTTTTCATTATGAAGTTATCACAAGAATTGTGTTGAAATTTAAAAACATCGTCGGGGTACAGTGTGAAATATTCAGTTTTAAATTTACTTTAAAATCCATAGGTTGTATCAAGATCTATGTATAATTCAACATTTTGTAAATTTAAAAATTGGTCAATTTACCTTCAATGCAGAATCTACATTTAGTCTAAATTGTATACAATTCTTGCTATTTTTATTTTAACATAACCCACCTCAAGTACTACATAAACAATTGTTGTTCACATTTGAAAAATGAATTGTTATAATAAGATTAATTGAAAAGGTTAATTAACAAATTATTAATGACTTCTTAAACATTAAAAATTTTCTCACTTATTTCACGTTGCACGTAATATTTTTATGTAAAAAATATGGTCTTTAAATTGAAAAGGAACTAGCAAAAAAATGTTTGTATTTGTTCATGAAAAATTAAGTTTGTTGAAATTTGACAAGTTTGCGACAACTTGGGCAAATCAGTGTGGCGGATGCTCGTATTTCGCATGGCCTTTCAACTCGCGTTACACGATATCTCTCATCCCTGTACAACGCACTCTGTTTATCTCATCATAATATACGACGCGACACAAGCTCACCGCAATGGGCGCCACTTAAAAATCGCTCAATCTCATTGCATTTTTGTCGGTTCTTCTGGACGACCATCGTACCGCGATATCCACTTACACTTCCTCATCATTTCTCTCATCGACGCTGCCACTTTTTATCATCTTTTTATCTCAATGCCTCTCTCGTTCCCTCTCGTTTTTTGCAAATCTGCGTACATTTTTGCCATCGGTGCATTTTAATCGAGCTGCGCCAGCAAAAAGGACACGCAAGTCGCGCGGAAAAACGCTTTAAACGAATTTTGCAACGCCATTAGCGCGAAATATGATTACAGACCACGATTGCGTGTCAAAGACAAAAAAAAGTATAATCGAATTTTAGCCATGCGGATTTTCGACGCTCATTTTCGTTATCGATGTTTCTTTCTTTCTTTCTATGTCCCTCTCTCTCTCTTATCTTTTATTCCTTCGTTGTAATTACATCGTCCAGGGAAATTTTCGCACGTCAAATTGTTTAAAGACGAACAAGCGAGAACAATTGGACAATTTTTTCTTGCTTTTTTCCATTTTAGATAAAAAATCAGTGTGGAAAAGTAAGACGATGTGGAGGCAAATGCGCGAATAACGCGGAAGAGAAAGCTGAAAAGAGCTCGGATTGGCGCTGATAAATCCGCACATACGTGACGGCGAGTTCGAGTCCATCAGCCGTCCCTCAGTTTATTGTTGCCACCTCGTCGTCTCTCGTTGTCATTTTTTTTTATAAATAGACGATATGAAAGGAAAATAATAATGCTCGGAGCAATTTCGTGCCGGAAAATTTGCTCAAAATGTGCAACCTACATTTGCATCGTTTTATTTATCGTAACCACTCGAGTCAAAAATAGAATTCTTTTTTTATCAGAGTATGTGAAAATAATAAACCCCGATTTATCGTAACAAAAAACGCATATATTTTGAAACACATTTTGAGTGACTTTGCTCATTTTTCTTTTTCCATCATTTTGTTTTCTTTTATTACAATTTTTGTATTCAAACTCTGAAGATGCGAAATGTGAGGAAAAAATGGATAGAAATTAGTAATGGGAATGAGAAGGTTAAAATTGAAACAGGTGTCGGGCGGCAGGCTGGATTGCGCTCAGCGAGGCGAAAAACGCCGCGCGAAATCGCAGTCGTGCCCCTCGAGGTGTACATGTTCCGCGCGCATGCATCAACTTTATGAGCCGTAAGTATTTCAGCTCGGGCTACCGTTGTTCTTTTGTTGCACAATGAATGCGATGCTGTGCAACCTTCAATTTATTATAAAACACTCTTGCGGCTGTTTCGCAAAATAAAGGTGAAGCGCCGGATTAAACAGCAACATTAAACATTGCAAAAATACGCTCTCGACGTCCTGCGGAACGCTTTTCTTAATGGGTCCCAATCTGTTTGCCCAAACATTTTTGTTCTATCTTTTCTGCTCTGTCTGTTCTTATTTTTTATCCAAACCTTTGATAAATTGGATTTTCTGTTTTTTTTCTTCTTCTGCATGTGTGTGTACACAAATTGCAAGCAATGTGTGTCAAGAGACGTGAATTTTTCAAGCAAATAGGAAAGTGAAGACGGCAAAGCGACGCGAATTAAAACAAACGAGGATAAAATAAATAGAGCGCTTAATAAAATGCAACGCCAAGTAACGTACCGACGAGAACTTAGGGCGAATCTGTGAATCTCGTTCACGGTCTCTTCTTAATTAAGAGCACTAACGACAAGGCACATACGTATCCAGCCCGGCTAACTTTATGCAATTTACTTTCTTATCAAAGTGTGTAATTAAGTTCACATCTTTTGATAAACGTTGATCGGCGTTAGTCAGCCCGACAGTTAATTTAAATGCACCTTTTTTATCACTAATTAACCCCCGTACACTTTTCCTTTTCCCAATTCTTGTTTTTTCTTTCGCGCCAAAAATGAATCCACTTGTCGTTTTGCTCTTTCGTAATTTTCTTTTTTATAAAGTTTATTTGATTTTCGTTGTCTTTACTCAAGTGAAGAATTGTATACGTTTGAAAAATGTTAAAGTTAAATTTTGATGTTGCAAAAATATTTATAGTCGTGCATTAAACTTGCGTGTAAGATTAATTCAAAGGCATAAACAAAGCAGCATCCTAGAAATAACAAATGGCTTCATAAATTCGCGATGATCCATTATTTCCTTGACTTGTAAAATGTCGCATGGCGAATTGTCTATAAATAAACGCATCTACGAACCCACAACTAATTGCAATAATAAACTGCAAGTGATTGATGCAAAACACGACTCCGCAAAATTCTTTCGTATGTTCATAAAATATTTTTCCAACACGATGGTACGCACAAACGCTTACAAGCATTTCGCCGAAAATATCTTCGTCGTATAAACTGATTCGTAAAAACAACTAGAAACATGCTCCAAGTAAGATTAAACTTCGAAATAATGGCAAATTTAATTTAATCTTTCTTGTATTGTTATTTTAACTTGATAAAGAAATATTTTTGAGTTGATTCGCAAGTTGAACTGAAATGAGATTACTGGAATTTTTTTGTTTCATACGCTGGGCGTCAAGTTGTGCATAATTTAAACGAAGAAAGTGTCCATGGTTGATGAGCGCGATAGGTCGAAAAATGTATCTGGCGGGTGAATTTTTGAATATGCACTTTGCTGTTATGGCAGGACATGTGATGCATAATGCATTGGGCGAGCGTCGCAGAGGCAAAACTCGCAATATGGTTAATCGTACAAGTTTCCTGGCCGTGATTGATAACTGCCAATGCAGCGGCTTGCACGGATGTAGATGCGCCGACAAAGCACAATGTCCGGCACATAATCTCGTCTCGCTCGCATAGTCTCGCTACCGTCTGTGTGTCCAATTATTCTCGTGCGTGCTAAATGGAACGCTGCCTATAGCATCCTCGCTGTTTCCGCGGATCCGGCCAAATCTTCTTCACCTTCCTTACGATTATTAAACAACTTTTTTATCATAGTTATTTATTTTCAATAGTAATAGTTTCAATTCAGCGTTTTTGTTTGACCTATAACAAGGATTACATATGACACTTTTTATTAGAAATGATCATCTGTAAGTTATCATTTTAACTTTAAATTTATTGATTGTGTAATTTTCTTAAATTTCATTGAAATAAAAAGTGTAAGAAAATTTGATTTTACTCGTGTGTAATTTATAAATTGTCGTGTTGATTGCGCCCAATTGTATGCTCTGCGACACGCTATAGCCCCGCGGCTCTCTCGCAACAATAATTATCACGTGTGCGTTAACGCATCGACGCGATTAGGAAACGCCTGATGCTGGTGTGTGTGTGCGTGCGTACAAATTTGTCGCTTGCACGCAATTTATAATCAACGATCAAACCTCCCTGGCTTTAAAATAGTTCCCCATCCCGTATGTATAAACATGTGCGATAACAATGTTGATGAATTATCGTCGCGGTTGCATATTATTTGCCGTCTTTTAGTCTCCAAATGTTGCTGTGCGGCTATATTTTCAATTTTCAAAAAACATGACTCGTGACATTTTTCATACTGCGACTTCGCATTATTCAAAGCAAGCCTCCTCGTTTATCTATAAGTTGTTTTCTGCAACCCACTTTCTTCAGGGAAATTTGTTTATATCAGGTGTATGTATTTTTCAAAAAAAAATATCTTTCCTAAAAATTTTTAAACAAACATTTTTTGGAAAATTATAATCGAAAATATTTTAATCAAAATCATAGAACAGTTATTCTTGAATATAAACGAACAAAAGTTGATAAATAATTTGTTAGGAAAGTTGACTAAATATAAGTAACAATTTTTAACACTGAATATTTTTGGAAATTGTTGATACATAGTTTCTGAAAACACAAAAGTTATTCTGGAAGGTTAATGAACGAAATTGAAGAAATCATTAGTTTGTTCATAATGTCGAGTATGACTAAACGTATAAAAAATTGGTGGACTTGGATGATTTGCGATTGTTATATTGTTGGGAACTCATGCGCGAAAGTCTAAGGTGAAGGTCTAGGGTACACCCGGGTAATGGAGGGGACGCATGGCTCAGTGCCAACGAGCTCGGCGCCATAACAAAATAATCTCAGTTCTCCTCCCTTGACAAAAAGTCAAAACGAGACATTTTCTTCACAGACAAAAAATCAAAAACTTATTTGGCAAAAATCAGAACAGACTAACGAAACTGACAAGAATGCATTTGAGAAATATGATAATTGCAGCAAAGACAAAGAAACGAGATCAAATTACAGACAGAAAACTGTTTGTAAAAGAATCTGCATGCGGGCTGAATTGAAAGGCTGGTTTTTTTTCGGCTCGTGTGATTTTCAATATTTCGCCCTCTCGCGTTCTGTTTGATTTTGCCTCGATGGCAAACGAGATCAAAGTGTACTCGCTTTTTTATACCCACGATCGAAAACGTTTAAACAGAGCCTCACCCGAATTTCACACCGCACCAATTAAACCAGGTTTTGTCCCACAAAAAAAGAGCGACACGATTTTTGTTGTATTTGGTTTCAAACCAACTGGTATAGTTAAAATCACGACATTCACACTCGCGACAAACTGAAGCAGAACAAGCTTTTGGTTTTCAGCGATACAAGTACAAAGAAAATTTTTCACTTTTCTCATCTGACCAAACGCTCTTCCTACAAGAAAATCGCACTAAAACAAATGGCGTGCTTTTTCCTTCAGTCGTGCATGCCAGTTAATTATCGTATTTTCTCATCAACCTTTGTTAACATCCGTTTGAAATTCGTCACGCGTACCCATTTCTGCCTATTTTTTGTGCTTGAAATAAAAACAGCCATTGTGCGCTTTGATAGCACTCTCCATTCGTTAAAATCCTCGTGGTCATTTCCCCTCACGAACATATTCATCAAAGACAAAATATTCCTCTAATGAAATCATAACGAACAAAGCTATTCAACTTTTATTTCTCTCCAAATCTTTTAAAACATTTTTTTCGTGCCATCCACTGAGATGAAGCGATGGAAAAAGAGTTTGAATTTTTGAAAACGGTTGATTATTTTCTCAGGTCTACTTTTAGTTGAGTTTAAGTAATCAAGTCGGTGGAATTAGTCGAGTAACGAGGTTTGTTTTGGTATTTTTGCAGAAAATGTGCGTCCTCCAAAAGACTCTGGAGGATTTGTCGTCGCGAATGTCAGGCGCAGAGGCGATCCAAAGTGGCTGGCAAACTCCGAACGACACATCCGACGCCACCGAGATGCTCGAGCACTTGCAAAAATTCGGAGACCGCCTTGGACACATACAAAGGAACATCGAAGATGCCAACGAACAAGCCGGCGAGTTCGCCTCTAGCAACGTTATTGTATCCCATGCCCTCTTAGCGAAACTCGACGACCTTAACGCCAGGTAGGATCAAGATTTTTTTCAAGAAAATTTTGCTATAAATCATTGCGATTTCATTGAAATTTAATCATTAATTGTATTTTTTCTTAAAAAAAGAAATATCATTTCATTCATCCATACAAACTTCAACAATCAAATTTTCTTCGAAAATAGAACTCTGCAGTGCGTATTGATTATGTCTATTTTCACTTCGCGATTAGTGAGAACCAAATTTTGCTTGCCGAAAAATTCAGAGTTCAAAAACTGATTATCTGATGAAAACGACTGGATAATTTTGGCCTTTTATTTTGCTCTCGCGAGTGAGAAAAATGACGTTTAATTTGGAAATCGTATGATTATCATCTCATCAAATAAGAGGACAGAAAAAAGCTCGGACGCATTTCTCTAATTCTGAACAAAAATTACGAAATGAATAAAGGATGAGGTATAATTAAAAGTACGACAACTCAGGCATATAAATCAAGCCAAATGTGCGCTGTAAAATTGCGACCGAAGAAGTTTTATGCTTCTCTCTTTTGCATCTCGACTGCTGAGCAAGGGAAGTGTATATTGTTGTTAATGAATATTGACAGGGCCCCTAAGGGTTCGAAGTTTCTTCGAGCACTAATGTATGACGAGCGTTGTATTAATTAATTATACATTCAGCTAACCGATACGGAAGCGACCCAAGGCGCGTTTCTGCCCAAATGAACTCGAGTTCTCGCGTAAATTCCAAGCCTCTCGAATTTATCCAGAATTATTATTTACATCCTTGTCTGTTCACCAAAGCGTTTCCTTGTTTTTTCATTGTCTCGTTCGATTTTGCAGGTGGAAGGTGCTGCAATTGGCTGTTGATGAACGTTATAAACTTCTAAGCGGATTCGGAAAGGATGGCAGCACTCCGGGCAGCCAGGCTCTACTTTCGGGTAGTGTTGAGCCACCTTGGGAAAGAGCCATCACGCCCAACAAAGTGCCTTATTACATCAAGTATGTATCCATTTTTCCCTATTTTATAGTTTTGAATAACTTGATTTAGTTTTTATCCTTGATATAACTCAAATGAAATGGTCAATTAAATTGTAACTTATTTTTAGCCATCAGCTAGAAACCACGCACTGGGATCACCCAAAGATGATAGAGTTAATGGCTTCGTTGGCTGATCTTAACGAGGTCCGCTTCTCTGCATATAGGACAGCGATGAAATTACGCACGGTTCAAAAGCGTCTATGTTGTAAGTTTCAAATGACTCGTACGACACATTTTATTTATTACCTCTTAACTGCGCACATAAATATCCCTTCTAGATACCTAAATCATTATCCCAATCCAATTTTTCTCACCTAATTTCTCGAGAATAATTAACCGTCTCACTTAAATGGGTTAATTTTTTTCCCATTTTTTCTCTGATTTTCTGTACCACCAAATTAATTTAAGCTTCAAATTTCACAACAATAATTAACCCGTTCTGTATACCGTCTTTCTTCAATGGGCTAATTTTAATGATAATTTTTTTCTGAATTTTTTTGCCGTATTAATTAATCCATAAAAAATTCATAGTATGAATTGTCTTGAAATTCCTCGAAAATAATCTGTACCGTCTCTTTTAAATGGGTTAATAATGATTCTAATTTATTTTGTCTGAATTCGTTTTTCAGTGGATGTGTTAAGTTTGTCAGCAGCCCTGGAGCAGTTTGATTCGCATGGTTTGCGAGCACAAAATGATCGGTCCATCGACATCCCCGACATGATAACAGTTTTAACCTCGCTGTACGACATCATTGCGGCAGATAATTCTAACCAGATCTCCATGCCGTTGTGCATAGATCTGGCTATAAATTGGCTTCTCAATGTATACGACAGGTAGGACTGATTTTTCTGAGAACAAATTGTTTCTCATGTGCTTCTACGCTCCGTCTTTTGTTTTGTTTCTTTGTGGATAAAATACACACATTCTCTCCTGTCGTTTTATCTCCATCTTGGAGAGCAACGCATCATTATCCGACGATTTGTAAGATGCACGCTTTGTATGTTTCAGTCAACGAACCGGACAAATTCGAGTGCTTTCCTTCAAAGTTGGTCTCGTTTTGCTGTGCAAAGGCCATCTCGAAGAAAAATACAGATGTAAGTTTAGAGGAAATCGTCCTTCTCATCCACTTCATTTAGCAGTAATAAAAACAAGAAAAAAAATATATGTTTGTCTTATTGAAGGAACTGGTTGCGTAATTTTTTAAATTTGATTTATGATTTATGATCTGAAGATGAGTATGATTGGTTTCAGTTTTGTTCCGGCTGATCGCTGACACGAATCGAATGGTAGACCAACGCAAACTCGGACTGCTTTTGCACGACTGCATCCAAGTACCAAGACAACTAGGAGAAGTAGCAGCTTTTGGCGGCTCGAACATTGAACCGAGCGTGAGAAGTTGCTTTGAGAAGGCAGGAAAAGACAAAAACGAAATCGAAGCCGTGCATTTTCTCAGTTGGCTGCAACAAGAGCCTCAAAGTATGGTTTGGCTGCCAGTCTTACATAGACTGTCTGCTGCTGAAAATGCCAAACATCAAGCCAAGTGCAATATTTGTAAAGATTATCCTATAATTGGATTCAGGTACGTTTCAATAATTATAAAACACCGTTTTACAAAAATAGAAAATATAGCCACAAATTTGAATGAGTAATTGACTTGCCTTTTTAATTAATAGGTACCGTTGTTTGAAGTGTTTTAATTTTGATATGTGTCAAAATTGTTTCTTCTCTGGACGAAAAGCGAAAAATCATAAATTGACTCATCCTATGCAGGAGTACTGCACAGCGGTACGTAGAAAATTCAACATCATTTGATTATAATATTTTTCATGATGATTTTGTATTCTTAACTGTAAAAGGACTGGTTTCTTTTTTCGCAAAATGAAAATGCAATTGTCTATAATATAACTTTCTTTAAGTAACGAACATAATTTCTTCTAAATTGTAATATTTTGTGATTGTGAATAAGTTGCAATGTTTGTAATTTGTTATTTTGTTTTTTTTCGTTAAAAAAATGAAAAAAATACCACTGATTTATCTTACTGCCACACACATTTTCTAACGACATTTTGTAAAACCATTTTTAAAACTGGATATTTTTTCTCTTTCAGACAACTTCCGGAGAAGATGTACGAGACTTTACTCGCGCACTGAGAAACAAATTCAAGTCAAAGAGATATTTCAAAAAACATCCTCGAGTTGGTTATTTACCAGTGCAAACAGTGCTCGAAGGCGATGCTTTAGAGAGTCCTGCGCCGTCACCGCAGCACAGTTCATTGAGTCAGGATATGCACTCAAATTTGGAGATGTACGCTTCAAGATTGGCCGAAGTTGAGCTATCCCGAACAAGAAGTAATTTGTCACCGGAAAGTGATGACGAACACCAGTTGATTGCACAGTATTGTCACAGTTTGAATGGAGGGGATAATGTTAATGTTCCCAAAAGTCCTGTCCAGGTAATATTTTGTTTTACATTTGTGTGTTTTTATTCCAATCTAAACTGTATCGTATGATTTTAAATTCTAAATCTGACCGTCAAATATTTCATAGGTAATGGCTGCGATTGATGCTGAACAAAGAGAAGAGCTCGAAGCTATGATCCGAGAACTGGAGGAAGAAAATGCAACGTTACAAGCGGAGTATGAGAGGTTGAGGTCAAAACAAACACCCGGCTCAACACCAGAAGATGGCCACGGCATAAGACCACCTGACTGTGATATGATTGCCGAGGCTAAACTGCTCAGACAGCACAAAGGAAGGCTTGAGGCTCGCATGCAAATACTAGAAGACCACAATCGACAACTTGAAGCTCAGCTTCAAAGACTTCGACAACTTTTAGATGAGGTCAACATTTTATATTTCAACTAAAAGAATCCGTTTACTGCACAAACCAAACTTTTTGTACCAGACTTCTCTGAACCACATCTTTGCAACTAAAATACATAAAGTTCTTACTAATTGGAATTGACTTTTTTACAGCCACACGCCGCATCGCCATCAAAAACTGGCACTTTGCAAACACGTAGTGTAACAGCTTCGCAACTAGCAACGGACTCGCCAGCGAAAATGAATGGTCACTATCATGATTCTCCTGGTACGATAACTAACTTACTATCACAACCCTCATGTTATATTTTGAATTAAAATCTGTCTTAATTTTTTGTTTCCAAATCAGTAGATATTCTTTTCATATTTGAAGCATTAAGAATTTCATTGATCGTTTTCATCATAAATTCATATCACTCTAAACATAATAAAAGTGAAGAAAATTCATAATTTTGACTGGTGGTGGTTGCAAAAAAATTGTTAATACGCTTTATTGGGAATATAAATTGGGTCTAGGTGGTGGAGGTACGGGAGATGGCAGAGTAAGCAGCTTAGAAAGGCCGCCTCCTCCACCGCATTCTCACAGCGTTACCCATAACGTGAACAATCTCTTACACATGGCAGGTTCGTGCATACGATTCGAGCATTCATTTCTACTTACCAACTGTATTTGTTTTTTCCTCGCAACTTTTTCATTTCTGCGTTATTTATCAACTTGCATTTCATTCTGCTTCTCCATGACTTCTCAATTTTTTTCTTGCACTTTAGCATTTTTATTTCTCATTAACATCTCTGTTCATTCAACAACATTTCACTGTAACTTGATAATAAACAAATGCTTAATAGTTTTAAGAGTTGACTTAATTTTTAACTGGGATACTCTATTTTTTTACGCTGCTTCTAACAGGTTGGATGTGAGAGGTAATGTGTTTTCTTTTCTAATCCAATTCCTATGTAAATTTTACGATTAAACTATACTCACTTGTGTTTGTTGTTGTTTCATTACAGAAGACTTAGGAAAAGCCGTCGGTGATTTGGTAACAGTGATGACCGAGGATTCGTCAAAAACAGTTAATGGGCATAGAACAGCTCCTCCGGCATTCAAACAATAAGACTAAACATATTCACATAAAAGAAACAAATATATATAATATATACACATCATATACATACTTATATATCACGCATCATCTACATTTCATTGAAGTGTATCTTTTACAAGCGAATACAAATAAAAAAAGGCAACAACAAAAATGTTAAGACGAAGCGCGATTCACATGTAACGAGTGAAACATAATCATCATATAATTGACCAAACAAAAAAGAAAAAATAACATAAAAGTCTGGGCTCTAAAGCATATCAAACAAAAGTACATGGTAAATACTTGAAATAATTAATTGTATAACCATTACCAGGGTCGGGGGATCTGTTTCTCTATTGTGGTTTTGGGTATTTTATAAGTTTTGATATAAAAGAGAAAGCACTAAGTAAGTGAATTTCTACAACTAAAGCAATTATGTTTTTGGCTTCGACGATTCCCCGAATTAAATTGTATAAGAGATGAAAAACAAAAAAAACAATCGTATTACATATATTGACTCGTCATATCACTAAACAAAATTTACTATTGTTCGAAGGAAACAAAGATTGTTAAATGCTTGCTAGCTAAATTATAACAAATGATTCAAACAACTATACATACTATACATATATAAATATATTGAATTAGCATTAAACATCCGTGCATGCGAAGCAACGTGTCAAATTTCGTACTACTCTAATAAGGCAAGTAGTAGACAGGTACTTACATGCCCATTCTGTTTCACTGCCATTCATTTTGACCCGTGGAAAAAGACCATGAGAGATGTTAATAACACTGTGAGATATCATTTTAAGCTACTAAGTGTAACATACTTGTACTATAAACAAATAATCGGTTACCGCTTTATTTGATAGATATTTCTTTTGATTGAATAAATGAATAGTAGACAAACGTACGTTTCACAAACATTTGTAATTTGCGTGTATATTTGATCTACATTTGATCTACTACTTTTTATTGTATAAAAGAGAGTCGTTTTCTTTCATTCATGATAGTATAATTGAAGATGCTCTTTTTTGACGGGTACTTGCGGCACATTATGTTTTTCGGACAAAAGACGGTGAAGCGTTGATTGTACAATTGATCCCAACCGATCAATGGGCTTATGTCAAGTTACGTGAACCTTTTATAATTCTAATGAAACAACAAAAAGCGGCTGGGGTATCAGCAGAGAACATTGACCATTGATTTTCTATCTAATTACACACAACCGCACTTTTCTATATTTTTTTATGAATGCAGGTGGTAACAATTGTTCTCATTTTCAAACTCCAAAATGTTACGCATATTCAAAGATATATCAATATCTACCAACTATATCTACGAATACGAACTTGTAGATTGTACTCTATTATCCTGTAATAAAGTTGGCTAGAAAATAAAACGCGAAGTGTCTTTTATATATATATATATATATATATATGTAGAAAAGAATTCTACGATGGGTCGAGGGAGAATTGATCAGAACAACACCTTTTCTCAACTTATAATTTATTAACAAAAGAATAAACAAGAAACTCTTATCGTTATAAACTCTCACTTATTCTATTTCTTTTCCTTTATTGGCACCAGACTTTCATCTCTTTGGATAGGTATGGGTCCGTCAACGTGTGGATTAACTTGAGGCACTGGACACTGGACCCAACTGGAAGGCTTTTCAGTCTGTCTCTGGCATCCAAATGTTGTCAGAGTGACGAAGCTGGTGGTATGCTCCGATTCGCTCTCTGAGTGCTGTCGCCTCTGTCATTGGCTGTTTCTGCTGTTCGATCCGTGTGCAGTCACGCTGTTCTCGGGACGTCTCAGCCAACCAGTCTCTGCGCTGAGGCAGTGTCAATTTGAATTAGCGTAGAAGAGCGATCATATAAAAAGTCATTCCCCGAACAAATTTCAATTATCAATAGTATTAGCATTTTATCTTTGTTGTTAATATTTTTTTCTTTTTGTTTGAAATTTATTTCTTTTTTTTATGTTATCCTTTTTTTATTTGTCAAAAAAAAAATAAATAAAAATGAAAAGAGACTACCCAGACAACCAGATTTTTTGGAATAAGTTGGAAATGAAGCGGTAATGAAGTCTGTTTTGCAACAGAAGTGAATCAAAAATACTTCTCAATAAATTGAAAAAGTCCGCTTTTTTCCCTCGTTTTCGCGATTGGGTATGAACTAATGGTGACTTCACCGTGACTTCATATCCGCCTCACAAACTTCATATAAGATTCACATGAGCTATATATTCCATTCTTAAGGTGGAACTAGTGCGACAAAAAATTACAAAAATTTATGCTGATACTGCAAGTGTTGGTATAGGTTAGAATATCGAAGAATCGGTCTCAACTTTTCTAACCGTCTGTACTGAGCGTGAGATCTGATTGACTCGAGCCAGCGCGACAAAGTCAGCCGTACTATTCACGTGTATAAAAACAAGATAAAAGTTCGCATTTAGCCACATTTGATTGTTAATAACTTGAGAACAAAACTCAAGAATTCACTAAGATTTGGATTAATCGATTCCTTAATTAATAACCTATATTGTGCAATTTTTTACAGGATTCGTAATAGTAAAACAAATTTAATGAAAAAAAGTGTGAAAATGTGCGGATATAATCGCTCTGTCCTATCCTTCCTGAACAAATGAGAGCAACTTTAAGATTATATATCTTCGTTATCAAACTCAAGATGTCTATAAAATTTTAACAACAGGTGTACGAATACCTAAAGATCATTTTCTGAAAGTTTCATTAATTTCGTAAGAAAACAAATTCCGCGCTAGTCCCACCTTAAAAAAAATCACCAGTCTGAAGCTAGCCGTTTACACATCGCACATCGTTTATTATATTCAAATATTTTTATTTTCTGAACTCGACGAACCCGATGATTTATAATAAAACGTTGCATGCATTATTTATAATGACGAACAAATAGGCTGAAGCTTATTCATGATAATTAACAATAAAATATAAATAAATAAAATAATATAAATAAATGAATTCATAAAATTTTTTTTAGATTAATTTTAAAATATTGCATGCATTGTGAATAATATAAGAAATAGGCTTAAGTATACGCATGTTCATTTATTTAACAATAAAATATAAATAAATAATTTGATTTAAATAAATAAATTCATACAATTATTTTTAGCATAATTGTAAAATATTGCATGCATTGTTATAATAATATAACAAATAGACTTAAGCATATGCATATTTATTGACAATTGAATGTAAATGAATGATTAAATATAAATTGTGACGTGACAACTTGCGCAAGGTCACGAGACTCTTCGCCAATCGTTATAGTTCTCGATTTCGATATCGGCAGCTACACGAACTTTAGGAAAATAGAAAGATTTTACTCAAAAAGGTCTAGGATCGCCAGGTGGCCTCGACATCCAAACTCCACGTAGCAAGATTCACCAAGCCTCTTGCACTACGGGCGTGTCTTTCCACCAAACCAAAAACTAAACTCAAAAACTCAAAACTCAACAAAAACTCAAAAACTCGAAACCACGCAGAATGGATCATACAGTCACTTTCACTGCGCTTGCATTACTTTCTATTCATTCCCAAAATGTATAGCAAGATGTTAATGGCGTTATCGAAACTTAATGAAAAACTACCGGTTGAAGCGGAAAACTAAAATCTGAACTTAATTGGTCCTGAACGGAGTTCTGACAATCAAAAGACAGGCAAGGATCCCACTGAACGCTAAACGGACTAAATCAGAACACAAAACTTAAAGCGGATTTACGGTTTATTGACCCTTCACACAAAAATAAATTACTCAAAAACACAAAATGACTCGTACAAAATTGATCAGATTTTATTACAGTCAGCAAAACAGGTCAATAGTCGCAAATGCTATAATCTGAGAGGTTTGCGATAATTCGATAGTCAAAAATTCAAAATCTCTACAAAGTCTACTATTTCAATAAAACAAAACTCAAAACGTTACATTAATTAAGTGTCAAAGCAATAAACTAAAACTAAACCTTTGCTAGGACTCGGACACAAGTCAACGACCCAGCAAGTAGCATCTCAAACGGAAAAATTACTAAACTTTACTGAATTTACTTTACCAAAAAAAACTTTCATACTCAAAAACAAAAAAGGAACAAACTCACAGAATCTAAATGCAGTAAACTAAAAAAACTAGGCCCTGGATCTTGGATCGGCCAACGCAGGTTCGCACGGTAGTTCGGTAGACGGAAAAACGGTCCGGCCTCGGGAGGTCCCTCAAGCAAAGTCGAATACGTCCGCACAGGTTGCTGGTCGAATTCAGAGAGAGATTCAGTTCTCCTCGTTGCGAAATTGCGATACCGGTAGCTCATATCAAATTCAGCGCGCGCACCCCTTCTTCCTCTTTCCGCTCTCGCACCAACGAAGTCAAGCCCATGCTGTGGCGCCAACTTCAAATTCTTGTTGTGTGGTCGTTGTCGGTTTCGGTGGTAGATCTCCCATCAAACTGTTCTCGCTGATGTCCCAATCGTTTACCCTTGGCTTCGAAGACTCTATCCTGGACAGTACTGACTCCTTCGTTAAGGCCCCTATGCAATCATTCGTACGTCTATGACCATAGGTTATAGGCTCGTTGTAGGTTTTGAAACAAGGATGGCTGGCCACGAGACAGGCCACTCGGGAACACTTCTAAGCTCGTCGTAGGCACACGTTTTACTCTCATCAAGTAGGCAGAGATCGGCCAATCCGGGGAAGTCATCCCTTGACTTGGAGAACGAGTCCTTTTTAATAAACTTTCGGTACAGCTCGATAGCAACAGCAGCAGCTTCGCGAAAACCGGTAGCAGCGCTATGGAACAGGAACACAACATCATGGATTCTGGCGATAACGAGACTGATGTAGCTTTCTCTCAATCACTCGCTCTCGAAGGTGTTCGGAGAGGAGACTTGGGTCAACTTCATTGAGCAATCACAGTCCGAGGCGCCCGGGGTTTGCACGCTTATCTCCTGCTGGTCTGGAGATGATCCTAGGTCAGGAACTGATGACTGTTGTTCCGGCGGTCGATGTCCCACGATGAGTGCGACACCTGGCTAGCCGACCTTCGGATCCCTTTACAAGCTACAAACAAAATTAACATAAGAGAACTACACAAAAAAAATAAGTTAAGCACATTCACTCAACATACTGAAACTACAAACTAATTTTACTAAATATCAAAAACAAAACCAAAATCTACTAATCAAAAATTGCACACATACCAATCCACACAAACTAAAATAAACAAACTACGATACTACTTATGCTGGTCGTCAGGGAATCCTCGAGGCCAGACTAACCCCTACTTCTCTTTCGGAGTCGCGGATAATACTTGAAAGGCCTTTGTTGAACGTGATCCAAGAAACCACGTTACAAAATAAATCAATTCATACAATCATTTCTAAACCAATTATGGAATATTGGTTCTTTTATTGCATAAGACTTGACTATAATGAATAATGAAACAAATGAATGTTCATAAACAAATGGTTATGAACACCCTTGTAAAAAGATCCGTATATTGTCCATATATGAATAATATATTGACAATATATTATTCACGAAATAATATATTGTCCCTATATTGACCATACATAGTTAATATATTGACAATATATTGCCAATACATTAACAATATATGAACAATATATTAACAATATATAAAGAATATATTGCCCATATATGGACAATGTATTATTTTCAAACAATGTATTAACCATACATAAACGATGTAATTTGATTTATAGCAATATATTGGCAATGTATGATTTTTCGCAAACAATATATTGACAATATATGTATGACAATCAGAATTCCATTCTTTGCCATACATTGTTCATTTCTTTGTTATTTCTTTGTTAAACAAATATTGTTGTTTTAAAAACTTTTTTTCTGATATTTAATAATTTTTTTATAACAAAACATTTAATTTCACCGTTCTTGTGAAAAGTCTATCTTCTGCGAATAGAAGCTTATGATTTTCAATAGACAATTGTTAATAGTGATTTGTTAATAATTTTAATTAATTTTTTCGTAACAAAAGATTAAATCATTCAAAAAGATTAGCTATATTGATTTTCTATAGAATATATGGATCCTTATAGTTTATCATAGTTCTTACTTAAAAAAATTATGGATAAATTTATAAATAAATTTTTGGATTTGGTTAAAAAATTTGAAGATTTATAACAAAATAACATTACAGAAAGTATTATTGACAACAAGTCATTCACATTAAACTATTTCCAATAAAAAATAGTCATTAAGTATGTAGCTCATTTTGATAGAAGAATTTATCGAAGCAGATGGAGCAGTGGACAACGACGCGGACTGATAACCTCAAGGGCCTGGGATCGATTCTCGTGCTAGAGTAAAATTATTTTACATTGTTCATGTATCGTCAATATATTGTCCATATATTGTCAATAGATTGTCCATATATGGACAATATATTGTTACTATATGGTCAATATATTACTGATGTATGGTTGATAGATTGTCGATATATGGTTTGTATTGTATGGTCAATAGATTGTCAATATATTGTCAATATATGATCTTTTTTACAAGGGCAAATATTAATTAAAAAATTAATGTTTATAAACAAATGTTAATCAACAAATTAATGTTCATAAACAAATGTTAATTAACAAATTAATGTTTATAAACGAATGGTTATGAACAAATGTTTATAAACAAATAGTTATAAGCGAATGAATTTTTATAAACAAATGTTACTAAACAACTGAATGTTTAAAAACAAATGTCAATAAACAAATGAATGTTTACACACAACTGTTTATCAACGAATGAATGTCTATACTAAAACCAGCCAAAGAATGGTTCGACGTTGACACATAGGTTAACCCCCACTCCTTTGACTTTTGAGGGGAAATGACTGCGCGCGCTCGCCAGCAGAATTTAAATCTCCGAATTCGCCGGAAAACGTTTGGATTTCGGTTGAAGATTGAAATTACCTAGAATTACAACCAGAAATAATAGGTATACAATCATAAATATTTATTTATTTAACCAAAATCCAAAAGTTTTCCGGTGAATTCGGCGATTTGAATTCTGCCGGCGAGCGCGCGCAGTCATTTCCCCTCAAAAGTCAAAGGAGTGGGGGTTAACCTATGTGTCAACGTCGAACCATTCTTTGGCTGGTTTTAGTATACACACAAATGGTAATAAACAAATGAATGTTTGAACTCAAATGTTTATAAACTAATGAATGTTCACACATAAATGTTTATAAACAAATGAATTTTTATAAACAAACTGAGGTAAACGAATGCATGATTCTAAAAAAAGTAAGTAAACAAATTCACAATTATAAACAAATGTTCATAAATAAATACATTTTTTCATTAAAAATTTGATATGAATAATGAAATTATGATTGATATCAATAGAAATTAAGTTTTATCAACAATTGAATGATCGAATTAACTTACCTAATTGAGATTCGATGACAATTATGTGAGCTGCCTCGTCTGAATAGATCACTTGTAGTGACGTTAAGTTGCTCGATCCTACCACACGATTTCAAAGGAGTTTTCAAAAAACCCCGCGTTTTTAAACCTACTAAAACTGTTACGCCCTCTACTCTTACCATATCCGGCGGGAATCGTCCTTCTAACACCATTATATTTCAAAGCAACAAAATTCATGAACTGAATAGATCTTGCATAAAACTATTTGTTTTACAGGGAACGGGAAGGGCGGGTAAGTGATCTATCCGGACGAGGCAGCTCACATAATTGTGACCGAATCTCACTTAGGTAAGTTAATTCGATCATTCAATTATATTTAGCTGCCTCGTCCTCTAGATCACTTGTAGACGTTCAAAGCAATGAATGAATATTGTTTAATGCTATATTTTATGAACATAAGATATATGTAATGAACGATCTTCGACTATAATATGACAATCTAATTTTTGGATAGAACAGCATTCGCAAATTCCGTACGCGGATTCGTTAGTGGTTTATTATAAAAAGTTGCAAACACCGATGATCTTTCTGACCAACCTGCAGCTGTTCTAATCGATTCTATACTAGCACCCCTGCGCCACGCCGCCGACGTAGACGCATTGCGTGTACTGTGCGCTGAAAAAATATTTGTATCAACGCCGCACTGACTCAACGTTGTTTTAACCCATCTCGAGATAGATTGTGTTGTTGCTGTACAGTCTAATGCAATAATGCCTACACAAATAGTAACTATCGAAGTGAGTTGTGAAATCGTCGGAGGCATGCCCATCTACATGTCACTAGTCAGCAGGGGAGGTCAAGTAAATCTTTCCCGTTCTGTACACGGAGCGGCGCTGATGTGCGAGCGTGTCCTTATTGGTTCAGAGCAAGAGTTAAGAGAAATTAGATTCATTTGATTCATTCACATTTCTCTTAACTCTTGCTCTGAACCAATAAGGACACGCTCGCACATCAGCGCCGCTCCGTGTACAGAACCGGAAAGATTTACTTGACCTCCCCTGCTAGTCAGTGCTTGTGTTTGTTGACAGTTGTCCCAGCTGAGAGGTTTGTTATTTTATTCAAATGATGATAAAAAATTAAATTGATAAAAATATCTTACATAAAATAGATTTAAATTTGTTTTTATTACGTCAGACGGCAATTCAAACAGTTATGTTTTGATTTGGTAACATGTTACCAAATCAAAATATAACCTCTAAAGAATGACACTTTTTCTGTTAAAAATAACTGTTTGAATTGCCGTCTGACGTAATAAAAACAAATTTAAATCTATTTTATGTAAGATATTTTTATCAATTTAATTTTTTATCATCATTTGAATAAAATAACAAACCTCTTAGCTGGGACAACTGTCAACAAACACAAGCACTGACTAGTGACATGTAGATGGGCATGCCTCCGACGATTTCACAACTCACTTCGATAGTTACTATTTGTGTAGGCATTATTGCATTAGACTGTATGAAACGATTTTTTTAATGTTAAAAACAAATAATCGTCGTCAGGTTTTCTTAACTCTTCGGTTCTTGTAATGTAAGTTTCAATCAAAGACGCGACACAAAGTTTCGGGTTCGATCTGAGCCAAAAACGGAATAATTAAAAGAGGTTGCTCTTTGTTTCTAGCAGAAGTTCTGATTTTATCGTCGATTCTAATTTCGACAATTTTTTTTTAACAGAAATATTACCAATCTTAATCTTAGATATTGTTTGCATTCTATGACCTGTAACTAAAGCTAACAACGTTACGAGTTTCTTTGTCAACGATTCCATGTTAATTTCTGCGCGCGGATACCATCTTTCTAAACGATTTAACACCGCTTCCGGATCCCAAATCGACTTATATTTTGGCTGTTGAGGTTTTTCTGCGAACGCGCCTTTAAAAAATCTTCTCAAAACAGCCTCATCTTCAAAATTTTTTTTAAAATTAAGGATAATGCTGCTCTATGCGTATTCAACGAACTAAAAGATTTGACTGTGTTAAAAATGTACGTAAAAAAATTGCTAGCCTGTAAATTCCGGTTACGGTCGAAGTTTAAACGTGACAACGTCTTATAAGTCGATACAATGTTTCAGAACAAAGGATTCAATTAAAAGAACTATTTCAATTCTAAAAATAACGGATTTATTCGGTTTAAAAAATGACTATTTCAATGATAAAAATAACGGGTTTATCAAGTTTTAATATATTTTCCAATTTGCATTTCAGTTTTATTTCAAACTTTTTCCAAATTTTGTCTCAACATTTATATATTCAATAGCGATTTCACATAAGTTTTCGTTTATGCATTCTTAACACTAAAAGTACCGAAAATTCTGATACCCTAGATGGACGAAGTGCACAATTTCGTCCACCCCTCGTTTTCGGGGGTGGACGTAATCTAGGAAATTGACCTTTTTTTATCGGTCGAACTTTATTTCATTTATCTATAACTCGAAAACAAGTTTGTGAAGTAATTAAAAGTTGTTCAATAATAATTCATATAAACGATATTACCCATGAAGTCCTGGATCGTATCGATGAGAACCGTCTGGACAATTCGCAATGAAAAACGTTTTTTAAAAAGTAAATGTTTTGATGAACAAAATAATGTTCAACGTTGATAAAGTGTTCAAAAGTGGACGGATTTGTCCACTTCGTCTTTTGAGGAAGAAAATAATATTGCTCTGTTAAATAATGTAATTTTCGCATGAAAATTTTTTCTAACCTTCTAGTGTTAAACAAATTAATGAAAAACAAGTGTTAAACAAATGAAATGAAATTAGTATTATTATGATAATATTTTTAATAAACAAATTAACACATTTTTGAATTACAGTGTCTTAATACTTTTTCCAAATAGTTATAGATATAAGGTATTAACCACACCGAATCCCACTTATCGAGACGCTTTCTTTCTTTCGCTTCGAAATCAAAGAAGCTTGAGTGGGAGAGAGAACGATACAGCGATCGCCCTCTCAATAAGCATTTCATTTTCTGTCTGTAGGTCCACGTGGAGGTAAACGATCACACAAAACGATCAATCCCCCGGTACGTATTATTTAAACCTTGTCATCGTATTATTAAAATGATACAAACTCCGTTTGAATTGTTCTCAGCATCATTTAACTTATTTTCAGTTAAAAAAACACTTTACCAGAACATTCAGCATCGGCCATGGATTTGAAGGACATAAGAAAAGATTTGGCAAAATCGCAACCTAACAAGTTGCTACAGCAGCAGGTGGAAGGTACGTACGATCCACGAAAAGCCCCAGAACCTCTAATATACTAGGACCCGATCAGGAGCAGAACGATCCAGACGTGAAAAACAAGTTGCCACGGCAGGAGGTGGAAGAACGTACGAACGATCCACAAAAAGCCCAAGAACCTTAGACACAAAAACCCGATCAACAGCAGAACGAACCACAAACGAAGAACGAGTTGCCACTTCAACAGGTGGGAGAGGTTGCGTACGATCTTCGGAAGGATCGTGCACTAGGGCAAAGCGAATTTGATATACAGCAGGTCAATCAACAGCTACAGGAGGCTACAGCTTTGCAGCAACAACAACAGCAGCATTTCGTTCAGCCATACTATCGAGAACAACAATTTCGCGTCAACGACGAGTATAAATATCACGTACAGCAAATCTCGTACGCACCAACTGAGCACCAGGCTGATTTAACGACGTATAACTTTCCTCCACCAACGACTCCTCAATATCAATATCCGCCGACGCACATCACCAGCAATACTCCAAGTTTCCTTCCACAGTTGCCTTTAAGGCGGAGTACCGAGCCCGCCAATCTGATGCTCGAGAATAACGAACCTCTAAATTTACAAGTTTCTCCAGACATGACTTCAAACATGAATCCAAATGTACTATCGCAAGTGCCATCTATATCACGCTTGTATGTGCCTTCTCGAGCCCCTCCCCTGAACCCTCAGCTTGAACTTCAATCATCACTGCAACCTCAACTTGTCCATCAAGAACCAAATTTGAGTACCAAATTGTTGGAACTGCAAAAGGAAAATGATTATTTAAGACAATGCATGAGTTCTCAATCTACGGCTAAGCAGGGTCAACCGAAGCAATTCCACAACAAACGTAACAAACAATTCTCAACTGAACAGGCTTGATTATCGATTTCTAAAAATGCAGTAAAAATTTTATTCAGGACAGATTATTAGAGTTTGTAATTTTCTTATTCTAGAAAGATAGGCTTCATGAAAGACAAAAAATAAAAAATCAACGTCATCGGAAAAACCAACGAAAAAAACCTAATGAGAATGCAAGACTACAATGGTCAGCTCCAAGTTCTACTGTTGTATCACGCGGATCAGCAAACAATGTTGGAACTTTAGCCTCTGCATTTTGCAACGGGTTATATTTACATCAAATTTCTTTCATGCCACCGATGCAAAATGTGGTTCCAATACAGCATCTGGCACAAGCACCACAGATTTTGCAAGCACCACAAATAATCCAAGCACCACGATTCGTCCAACCACAGCAACTGACACAAGTTCCAAGTTTGCAACCGATGCCCCAAGTGGCACAAGTTTGGCAATTACCACATTATTCCCAGAAAAAAATCCGCACATCGGAATAGATTCGAAATCGACTCGATTTTGGATCGTTTTCTAGTCGAAAATGGCTCGAAACCAAGTCTGAATTTGGTGCATTGAAAAAGAACCGGAAACGAGTCAAAAATGGCTCGAAAAGAAGTCGATTTGACATATAGTTTTTGAAACCAGTGAAAAATTTAAAAAAATTTGTTGGTCTCAGGATTTGAACTCGGGACTCTCAGATTATAAAGCCCGCACTCTACCCCTAAGCTGTCAAGATACTTAGAAACTAACTGATAAAAGACCTTGTTGAACTACAACAACAAGCGTACTACTTATTTGAGCATTCTATTTACATAAATACTACGTCTCGAATAGCTTAGGGGTAGAGTGCGGGCTTCATAATCTGAAAGTCCTAAGTTCGAATCCGAAGACCAAAAGATTTTTTAAAATTTTTCACTGTTTTAAAATATCGACTTCTTTTCGATTCATTTTCGACTCGTTTTCGGCTCTTTTTCAATGCACCAAATTCAGACTTGGTTTCGATCCATTTTCGACTCGAAAACGATCCAAAATCGAGTCGATTTCGAATCTATTCCAATGTGCCGATTTTTTCCTGGGTTACCAGTAATGTCTGTAGTTGTCTTAAAAGTTTTCAAGTTTGAATTTTTTTGTACTGAACTTCAAGTAATTCATTTTTTCACTTTTGTTCATGAGTCTAATTGTTAAGTTCCAAAATTGTCAATGAAGTTTGTATTGTGGAGTAAAATTCCAAGCCACCTATTGTAAACGTTTATACTTAAACTTGTAAGTTTGCAACAGATGCCTAAAAGGACAAGTTTGACAATTACCATATTGATACTTTTAGTTAGTCTAAAAAGATATTTATACTTTACTTCATTGTTAGAGTTCTGTTTATTATATGTTGAAATTTCAAGTTCCGAAGTTAGAAATTATCAAGTTCATCGTGGGATAAAATTCAAACCACTTGTATTGAATGTTAGCTTTATGAAAAAATGTTATTTAAAGAAAAACGATAGAATGTTCCTAAAAAAAGTATTAAGTCAATGACATGAGAGTGTATAAAGTTATGAATAATATAATAAAAAGTTTCCTTGCAGTATTTCATTTTATTTCTTCAAGTTGTCAAGTTTCAACCACTGATTAACAGATTACAAATAAGATAAAAGTTTGTTATAAATATGTACCTTCATATTACCAACGAAGGAAACTCGACAAAATTCAAATTACTAACATGAACTTTATACAAATCTAACAATAAAAAATGAATTCAACGTAAATACGTCAATCTACAATGTGTTATTCAATGACATGGTACAATGTATATTTTGTTCTGAAAGGTAGTACATATAATGATTGTCTGTACTGTAAAACGAAATTATTGAAAGCTTGTCATTGGAACCAGAACGGAAAAACAACGAAACAGTAACGTTAATGACACAATGCGTAAACAATACAGTTTAAAATGTTGGTATAATCAAATTCCATCCTTTTTCATATTGCATGATTCGAATTTATTATTGACATTTACACACAACAATGTTAAACAAGCTGTACAAGCTGTTAAACAAGTTCGGAATAAAATGACACCGTGATTAGGAATTTTGCAGAAAAGAAAAGAAATGTAAAAAAGCAACTTCAATTATTGTACGGTATTATGCGAAAGTGAGTTTACTAATACATTTCTACATTAATTTCATCGAAACCAATTAATTATTGAAAAATCATTGCCTCTAACTGACATAATTCATCGTCGATTCTGTTTGCAACCGTTCAGCCGTGATGGCTTTTACTCGAACTCGCTTTCTTGCTTTTCATTTGGTGTAAAATACCTGAACGTGTTTAATTTTAATTTCTGAAAAACAAATTAAAATTGATTTTTTAAATCTCTTTTTAATTCATAAAAATGAGATCATATTTAGCTACCTGCACTTTTAGTAAGAACCTATGAACTAGCAACAGAAGCTTTGGCGATCTCTTCCTTGGACTGGTTGTTGTAATCGAGCAAAAGAGAGAGCGTTGTCAATCATCCCAACAGTTGGACTCATCATAGCAGTGCTGTCAGCACTAGCAACTTGCTCGGCCACGTTGTTACCTATATCGTTCATGTACTGCACAAAACATGATTAGCTGCCGAAAAATCATCCACAACTTGTTTCTCAACCTCCTTCAGATTCGTCCACAATATTTGTTTCCACAACGCGAAACAATTTAGTTGGTGAATGAAAAACAACTCGTCTGCCATCTTTATTGTTGCGAATTTTCTTGAAGACCCGAAATTGGCTATTCGACCGAAGCAGACGGCTGTTTCGTAAAAAGATACAACGCTATCTACGGCAATCCTTCCATAAAGGCGCGGTCGGTATACTTACCAGTCAGACAGTTAAAATGATGCGTCAATTTGTGACAACATTGCAAGAATTTTTATTCCAATTGTTTGCATTATTTGTACAACAATTTTCACTCTACTTGACGCCAAATTGTGCCTAACACTTTGAATTACTTCTCTCAAACGCGTTTTTTGCAAAATGTTTGTGCTAAAGTTTTTTGTTGTTCTGAAAAATTATAAACAATTTCTTTTTATTGGAAAGTGAAAAAAATAAGGTTTATTAAAAGTTTGTTCATCAGTTTCAGGAACGTATGTGAAATATTAGTACAATCTGTGCAGCAGTTCCCGAGATTTTTAAGAACAAAAAATTCATGTGGTTCGACATTTCACCTTGAGCCAGTAGATTTTCCGAAAGAATGGTTCAGTCCGATAGTGTGTGTGCCCAAAGGAACAGACATTAGATTATGTGTCGATTACACAGAACTCAATCGGTGTGTCAAAAGAAGTGTTTTTCCGTTACCAAAAGTAAACATTACACTTGAGAAATTAAAAAATGTGAAAGTTTTTCCTAAACTTGATGCAAATGCGGGTTTTCACTAAATCGAGTTAGAAGAAGAAAGCAAACCATTGACAACATTTATTACACTTTTCGGGAGGTTTATGTTTAATAGATTACTCTTTGGGGTAAATTCAGCGTCCGAACATTTTTCTAAAAGTTTTTCTGAAATACTTGCAGGAATTCCAGGGGTAGAGGTCCATGCAGATGATGTTTTCGATTCGCGGACTCAATGGAAAACCACGATCGCATATTAACACAAGTTCTGAAAAAAATCAATGAAGCGCAAGTTACTATCAATAAAAAGAAATGTATATTTAGTGTTGATACAGTTGATTTCTTGGGTCATAGAATTTCAAAAGAAGGTATAAGTGTTTTACCAGATCGGGTCAAAGCTATATTAGATTTTCCAGTTCCAAAAAATTAATTGAACGTTCTACAATTTTTAGGCATGGTAAATTTGCAGCTAAATTTGTACCTCATAAGTCAGAAATTGCAGACCCGTTAAATGCATTAATTAAAAATGATTCACAGTTTGTTTGGTGTGAAAGTCAACAGAGGACGTTCGACGAGTAAAAAAGATTATTACAAACAGCTTCTACGTAAGGTCACTTTGATTATAAAAAGAAAATTATTGTACAGGCAGACGCCTCTAATTATGGCATTGGAGGGGTTTTAATTCAGAAAACTACCTAAGGAGAGAGGGAAGTAGTGGCCTATACTTCGCGCAAATTGTCAGAGGGGAAAAAAATATAGTCAAATAGAAAAAGAAGCTTTAAGTTTAGCTCATGCAACAGAAAAATTCAATGATTATGTAACGGGGATAAATATCGTCTTAGAAGCAGATCATAAGCAGATCATACTACTTCAAGTTTTGCAGTCTAAACCGTTGGACGATTTAACGCCGAGATTGCAAAGGATCAGAATGCGGCTGATGAGATTTAACTACGAAGTTCAATATGTATCGGGAAAACAACTAGTTTTAGCAGATTCGCTGTCTAGAAATCCGGTGGCGGGAAAACGAGAAGATATTGAAATAGAGTTTGAAAATATGTTAGATTTGTTGTCGACAATATTTCTACAACTAATGATATGATAAATTTGATCAAAACAGAACAGGAAAAAGATCCTATTTGTATTAAAATTGAAGAATTTTGTCTTGCCGATTGGCCTGCTGTAAAACATTTGTCGTCAGATTTAAAACCATATTATGCTTTCAGAAACAAGATATCATTAGTACAAGACATTTTGATGTTCATTGCGAGATTATTAATTCCGACGTCGTTACAAGAAACAATTTTGAAAAGATTACACGAGGGTCACTTGGGGGTTAATAAATGTAGAGCTAGAGCTATGCAATCGGTGTGGTGGTTAGGTTTGAGTTCACAACTAACTAAGTTTATCAAACTTTGTCCCAAATGCGTAGAATATAGGATTAATCATAAGGAGGAGTTTGTGACGCAAAAATTTCCAACGAGGCCATGGAAAAAAATCGCTTTAGATTTGTTTAAATTAGATAAATGGTTTTTGGTAATCACAGATTATTATTCATGTTTCTCTGGAATTGTAGAATGAAAAAATTAGGTAAAAAAGATGTAATATTAGTGTGTCAGGAAATTTTTACAAGATACGGTATTCCGGACAAAGTCCGAAGCGACAATGGACCCCAATTTAGGGGAGAATTTAGTAAATTTGCCAAAAAATACAGGTTCAAACATGGAACTAGTTCGCCGTATTATTCTCAAAGTAATGGTCAAGCGGAAAATGCTGTCAAAATTGCGAAAAAGGTTTTGTTAAAATTGGAAGATAATTATATAGGTATGTTATCTTACGGAACTACGCCGTTAAAAAATGGATTTAGTCCGGCAGAATTGATGTTCTCGCGTCAAATGAAATCAACGGTCCCAGTTCATCCGAACGAACTGGGAACTTGTGTTCACGATGAAAAAGTCCAACAGAAAGAATTAGTTCTAAAAAACAAACAAAAAGAAAATTATAACAAAAGGCATCGAGCCACTAAGTTGTCATAATTAAAAATAGGTGTTGTAGATAAAAGAAAGTATGGTACAGTCGTTGGTGTGAGTGAGAGTCCAAATTCGTTTATAATTAAGATAGGTAATACGAGATTTCGTAGGAATCGGTGGCATTTGATAGAAGCTCCGTACGAAAAGCGAAAAGATGTATCCGTGAAAGAAGGTCCCAAATTGTGTGCGAATTACTGGCCGACCGATGAGATTAGGGTGAATGAAAATGCAAACGAAAATGTGAACGAAAACGTAAACGAAAATGTAAATGGAAATGTAAACGAAAATGTAAACGAAAATGTAGAGCCTGTGGTAATAGAGCAAAACGCCAATCGAGGTGATATTGTATTAGTTAGAGAAATTCCGTTAGAACAGCAACTAAATGTAAATTTAAATGAGAACCGTAGCGATTGTCCGGTTAGAAACAGACGTCCTCCAACGTGGATGAGAGATTATATCCCGTTATATATCTATATTCTATTCAATGTTGTTTAACTCTTTGAGCTGGATACGCCTCCAATCGTCTCGGTGAGAGGAGCGTGGGAAAATGTATGGTTGTAGTTGTAGAAGAACCATGTGACCGCTAGCCGGCCAATGAGCGAGCGCCAATGAGCAAAGCGCCAGTGCCAGACTGAGGCATGTTTAGCGTTCCGATACCAGACTTGTTGTTATTTTTAATTGAATTTATTTACTAAATGTTTTGAGGTCAGGTAATTATTCATAACATTTATTATTGTTATCATTTTATCTGTTCGTCAGAGGTCAAACTCAAGGTTCGCATTCACTTTTTATTGAAAATGAAATCCACATTTTAGGTTATGTTTCATGTTTACAAAATTTGCAAACTCAGTTAGGAAGAAAATAAATGTTGATTGCTAAAACATTTTGCAAAAGTAGAATACTTAACATCCATATAGCCAATGACATAAACAATCACATCAAAATGGGTCGAAAAAGAAAGCTGAAAGTTGATGTAAGTTTTTTGCAAAATAAATCATTTTAAATAACCGTTCTTGAGCGATTGATATTACAAATATCATTTGAATCATCTGTGTTATTAAATTAATTAATTTACAAAGTTTACGTACGTAAAAATGCGAGTTTTTAGATTTTGTGATAGACCCACGCGCGCCCTTGTCTAATTACGGCACTGAGTCCGGCCGCCGATTTGAAAGTGCATTTTAGTGGTGGGGAATCCTTACCCGGCTCAAAGAGTTAAATAAAAAGGAAAAGGTGTACCGAGGTGACGTTTATTGGTCGAACGTCACGCCAA